>JAYXIM010040420.1:0-52463 GCA_037575425.1 Anastrepha fraterculus
CCTATCTAAGTATTATGTAATCTGATTTAATGCCATGGGTCTATTCAGTTTAAATTTGTAATAAATAATAAGTATGCAGTTTAAATGAAATAAAGGTTTTATAATAGATAATTGTATAAGAGGTATGCGCGAGTAATAGATGTAGAGAATCAGATATGTATATCAATAATGAAATTTTTTGATATGCACATAATGCTGATTACAAAGGGTATGATTGACAAAATTTTTTCACAAAACTTTGGAAACGTTTTTTTAAATCTTGCAGATCGACAAATATCTTTATTAATCATCTTATGAAAAGCTGAATGCAACGCTATATACAACATACTTTCTACTTATATATGAGACCACATTCACTCATTAATTTATACATTGCTGGCCTTTGTCTTTAAAATATAAGCATTAAAGTATGTTAAAAATTTTGGAGGCAAATCTTGCTGTGGAAAAAGTATTTAATGGCTGAACTTGCCAACAAATTTATGATTACTTTATCTGCACATACCAAAAAAAAACTCATTCGCCTCGACTCAGCCTTAGCACGTTGTCAAGTGTTTATTCGGAACAAAAAGACCAGAAAGACCAGAAATCCAGAAGTGTAAATGTCTTCTCTTTACAGTTAAAATACCCATGTATTTATGTAAGCGTCTATAAGCGTATACATGGACATTCCAAAGGCTTAAGTGAATTTATTGCCGCACCTAAATCATATTCATATGTTTACGCGCATGGCAGACCAGGCCCGGGAACTGGCTACGATGGACGGACCAGACAAAAAACAAATAATCTATTACATACATACATACAAATTTGTGTTCGCGTTAGTGGGATGTCGAATGTGGATGAGATAATAATGGCGTAAAAATCCAATGCCCAGCGTATTCAATTCAAATATGCTCGTGTACACTCGTACATGTGTATGGAAATTCAAATAAAAATTTTATTGGAAATCAAAGTTTTGTCGACTCAAATGAGAATTGTTTTTATGTTTTAAGAAAAATCAATAGACATATGAATATATAGTTGTATTTATATTTAGATATTGCTTTGTTTAAATGAGAAAAGTGTTCATGTATCAAATAAAATCACAAAATAACAAATTAAGTAGAAAAAATGCCCGAGACACAGACTGAGTTTTCGAATTTGACGGAAAATTTTATTGTGTGTCGCCATCAGCAACAATAACAAATGGAAAAAAGCAACAAAAAATACTACGACAACAGCTTAGAGGGGAAAGAGTTGCCTTCTAAACAAATAAAGAGCGTCTAGCTGTCAGACTAAATGCACCTCGCCGCGAAATAGTGGCACATACCTATTTTTATAACTCCTCTTTGCTTACTATTTTTACTATTCATTACTATTGTGTAATAGTATAGCTCAAGGTCTAACAAAAACCATACAAACCTAATTTTTAAATTTTATGCAGAAATTGGAAAAATTCGGTAATTTTTTCGTCCCAGTTTTATTTGGTATATTAAATAAAATAAAATGGAAGTTTAAAGTTGTTAAACAATTTTCGCGATTTTTTATAATTATTTTCATTCGCGGCGTTGCACATTTTCTCCATAAAAAACAAAATGTTGTGCATTCTTTGTTAGGGGAAAATTATATGAAAACAGATAATAAGAAATCAAGGGGAGTTTTAAGAATATTAAACTCACAATTTCAGCTTTACTTGTGAGCTATAAAACTACCTCTCTAGAAAAAATAAAAATAAATAATTGGCGCGTACACTTCTGTTAGGTGTTTGGCCGAGCTCCTCCTCCTATTTGTGGTGTGCGTCTTGATGTTTTCCACAAATGGAGTTCTCTAAAATTGGTGAAAATGTGGATGTCCATTTTGTCGTAGGGTGTAAAATCACACAAGTCATCAAGATTTTTTGTTTGTTTCTAAGTTGTTTGAGATCAGCACAAACCCACAAGGCGACTGAAGAAGCAGCCGCCCGAGAAAACGATGGAGAGCTATGAGCATATCTGATATCAAATGAAGGGCTAATGATCGAGTGATGTGGAGGCGAATTGTAACGGATGCAATGGTTCACCCCGAACTGGGATGCTACGAGGATGCTGATGATGGATAGTGTTATTGAAAATAATGATTCAAGTTATTTGTGAGACCCAATTGCTTACAGAAGCGGTATACTATTGCATTCGACGTGTGAAGGAATTCCAGCTTATTTAGCGAATTACGTGAAAAGCAACAACACAAAATATCCAACTAGAGTTCATATAACCCACGATGTAAAGAATATTAAAGGTGGCGCCTTTCGAGCACCGTTATTTTATTTTTGACGTCTTACAGAAAATAAACCAACCTCTCTGTCAAATATATGCACGCGTAGATATTTGTGCGCACGATTTATTCTACATTATTGGCTTTCCACTCAATTTTCTTTACTCTTCCACTTCAGTTTGTTTATTTATTTCGTGTAGTGTCGTCACGGCACTTGAGAAGGCGCAATTTTCAATTCTATCATATTATTCTCGGTATAACTGGTTTGGGTGTTTTATAAGAAATGCGGATAAAATATGATTTATAACTTGGATAACTTATAATAAAAATGTTTACGAAATATTTTATTTCGAATTGACAAAAATATATTTGCCAAATATTCTGCGGATTTACTAATTTCGTTTCGGATTTCGTTCACATATCATCCAAATAAACTACATATTTTGACAGATGACACATGGGCTAGAGCATAAATGCAAAATTACAAAAGTATTAATGAAAGACTTGAAAAATTTTAATTTTCTATCAAACATCAGCATTTACTATTGTCATTCCTACAGCGTACCACAGAAATTGATGTCAGATATTTTGGCCTGTTACAACAATGGAGAGAAATAGCATAATATTTTTCTATTTCGTTAATTAACCAGTTAATTTTACAATATACATTTATGTAACTAAAAATGTGGGTAATAATGGAAAATTGCCCTACTTCGTTAAGAAGTGAAGATACAGATACAGATACAAAATATTAGGTGTTTCTGAAAATCTATTTAAAAAATGCAGTAATATTTCTTACTTGAGCGGCCGATAGTCGCTTATAATCATGGCAAGCAAACTATTGATATTGGATAGCAGTTAAGGTCACTTTCCATATAACAGGCGATCTGAAAGAGTATGAATATGAGAAATATTAATTCCTTAATTTTCATATAAATATAATAATAAATATAAAAACACATATGTATCTGAAAGTTAGAAAATGAAATGAGTCCAATGTTTTCTCTACTCTGTTTCGACTACTGAAGTATTCTACTGGAAATTCTGTACAAAAAAGTCCCGGAAGCCATAGCTCTATGGTTCTATGGTAATATGGATTTCGAGCCTTGTTATTTTGAATTTTAGTTACTAAGCCCTAATAACTTTTTGTTTTGCTACAATGATTTTTTTTTGTTTTTTTGTAATGTGTGTGCATACGTAGGTAGGTTGTTCTTGGGGGCAAGAAACTCACTTCTGATATTTATTTTGCACAAACCCTCCACTAGAGAGTTTAGCAGCAATTACAACCTGTAGTTTTTCACATTAATTCAACTATGGCGTCGAGTCAAATTTAATGCATTTTCAACTGCATTTCGAATCGTCAACATAAAAAATACAAGGATCTGACAATGGATTCTGGTAGTGAGGTAAAAAAAAAAATAAACGTATATCGGCGATTTGAATGTTTATGCCTGAATTTTGTTTTGGAATGTGCAGAACTTTCGCCAGTTTGCACATTTTTATGACAAATCGGCATAGGAAAACTATGAGTTCCCTATATTTTAGATATAGAATTTGTTCAGCAATTATTTGTAAAAAACAGCGAAGAACATTTTTTGAAACACACTTCAAAATAGAGTTTTTTTTATATGTTTTTATAAAATATATGCTAAATTTTTTATGATGAAATAAAATGGTCAGACAACTTTAGGCGATTTATTTTTTTTTTTAATTTACCCGTACTAATGTCCATGCACTCCGTGTATAAAGCTCAGTTTCCTCTGAACATAGCCAGCCTTAGTCTCAAATAATTTCAATTCTAAATCTTACGATTAATTGCATATGTACATATATCGCATGCCAGTTCGAAATATATGAAAAGCTCAGAATCGCCTTTTCATAAGAATTCTCAAATATGGTTTCGCAAAAAATATTCGAATTTTTGAATTTTTGCACCCTTCGCTTTTGTTTCGTATACAAATAGGTATGCTTTGCATTGAAATGCGTCGCTTATTACAGGTTGGCCTGTTCAAAGATAAATAAAAATGCACAATTTTAAATGCAAATAATATTAAACAACCATCGTTGAAGAATTGTTTCTTAATGCTTTCATGGCTCATCAAATTTGCATAAATACCATTTAAATTTCTTATTAGCCGGTTTAACGACATCAAAGTCACAAACAAATTTATTACACTTTTTGAATATTCCACATTCGCTTGTTGAAATATTTGTTGGTGTGTTTTTTGTTTATATTATATTTTGATATTTGCATAAAATGAATTTAAAAAATTAATAAAAGTGGTAAGAAAAACATAATATTTGTGGATAAATGTCGCCATTAAGTTATTTCTTAAAAGCAAATCGTAATAATACTTTTTTTCTTATATTTCGTGTATTTGCTTTATAGAAACCGATTTTTCTACGTCAGAGTTACAAGTATAAAAAAATAAACACGATTTGTTTTCAGTTTTTGTAGGTTCTATATATATGATTGAATAATTTATTGAAATTCACTTTGGCCTCTATAAATTTTATTCAATTTGGTATTTAAAAAATTAGTTTGAAACCCCAATTCATCACATCTACACTAATAAAATCTTAAATATACATTTTCCCCCTTATATTAATAATTTTAATTGTACATATTTGAATACCAATTAACATACAGAAGAGATTTTCAATAGTCATGAAGATATACTTTAAACATTCCAGTGATATTTAAACGAAATTTATGCGGAAGAAACCGAGATTTCATGTATAAATTTAATTTTGTTTCAATTATTATTATTATGATGAGGGGATTCAGCACTGCGACCTGAAATATTAATTGCGGCCACGTCTGTATCTATAGATTATTTCTTGGAGCCCATCTTCCTCAATAAATTTTAGTATTTTCCTATTTTACTGAATTTTATTTTCTTTTCTGGTAAACTAAAGGATTTTCCAATAACAGGTGTTATGAATGAATGGATTACGCTAACGATTTTTTATGGCCGGAATTGGATGGTATTGATCTGGACAATGGTTATTTTCAACAAGACGGCCCTACGTGCCACACAAGCAACGAAACCATTGATCTTTTACGGGAAAAGTCTACGGACCGTGTTATCTCCCGAGATCTTGTGATTTAACACCTTGTGACTATTTTTTTGGGGTCACGTGAAAGAGAAGGTCTACGCCAACAGCTCAGGGTCACATTCAAACCTCAAAGATGAAATTCGTGAGGCTATCGAGCACATAGGACAGCCACTTCGCAATTCGGTTATGGAAAATTTCATGAGAAGGATATTGTCCTGTAAGCGTGGTCGTGGTGGTCATTTATATAGTGAATATTTATCTATACAAATGTCTTTTTCATTTTTACTCATTTCCGACGTTTAAGTTAAACTTCGAGCTTTTGTGTATTAACCCGACTAGAAATTTTGGTAAGGCGGTGATTAGGTGCAAATAAGGCAGACCGCATTCCAAATTTGCGCCTCATAAGGCAGCCAAACTAGGCCCAAGTCCCGAAAGGTATCGCCACACATCTGCCTCATTAGGCGCAGGTTCGAAAAACCGAACTTCGGTAATACTCCGGATGCCCTTCTACAAATCAGTTAGGGATTCCAATTTATGCCTAAGTGAGACACAGCCACAGATTTTTGTGACCACAACCAAATTTAGTATTGTTCTGGAATGCCAGTCTTTGCCTTGCCTAACGTGGGTCTGGTAAGGTAGTAGTGAGGCGTGCCTCAGTAAGGCCTGCCTAATTCGGGCCTAACTGATTCTTCGGCATGCCTCATTGTAATTCTAGTCGGGAATGTGCACGGTCCTAAACTTTTCTCCAAAATTGTGTTGCAGTTTGTCTAAGCGACTATTAATGGCTTTAAAAGTTACTGAAAGTTCCCGAAAATTAGCTGCATCTCACCTTTTACAGTAGGAGCCCTTCATACTTCCTTAGAACAACTCATGGATGTTGTAAGGAAGCTTAGAAATAATTACAATACCTATACACAATATGCCACAAATCTGAAATTCATTGAAACGATATTAAAGAAATGTACTAAAAGTTATTTTAGTTATGTGCATATATTTCATTAAACTCGTTACGGAAATACAAGCTAAAAAAACATTCTTCCCCACAACTAGGTAGAACTGCTGAGAAAAATCCTTTCACCATTCAGCGAGCAATCAACATGCACTCCAAATGTGTCCTTAATTGGTTTTCAACGCTTCACGTGGCGTACAAACGACTAGCCGAAGTGAAGGGTATGGCCGCAAAATGTGCGGAGCATGAACAAACTTATATACTATACCTACATAAACCTGCATAGGTAGTAGTTACACATATGTGTATGGGTACACAAATGTAGTGGAACAGAAGTGCATTAAAAGAACATTTGATGCGGAGCGGAAAAACTGGGAAATGGGTAAAAAATAACATGAAGTAAATAGTTGAAAAAGCAAAAAAGAGAAAAGAGCAAAACGCGCCCCACCGCGTGGCTAGTAAAAGAAAGGAGTGGACAGCTGGCCAGAGAATACGGGAAGATGGGAAGACGAGGAAAGCAGCGGTGAAAACAACTACGGAAATAAGAACGATGGACAGCATGCAGGGACAATGTTTGTTTTCTTGTCGGTATTTTAATTTTTGTTTTTGCTGCTACAAGTTTTATTACTTTTCCATATTTGCCGGTTGTAACAGAAGAAAGGGGCAAACGGAAAAATTGTGTAACTGCGCTGTTTCTCTGCAGCAATGCGTGCAATTATGTGACATGTCATAAATTTTAGCCTTTCGCAGCAAGCACACTGAACCGACGGACTTCACTTGGACAGTCTAAAAGGCAGCATGCAGAAGAAAGGAGTAATTGCTGAGCCAGTGGGTAGTGTTTCTCGTCACATCTGTACGAGTATGAACATCACGAAATTCGTAGGTATACATACGTGAGTTTGCAAGTACGCTTAGAGCTGCATGCGCAATGCACTGAACACTTATTTACTGAGATAAAATTATATATTTTTAGTTAGAATTTGACAGATATCTTTTAATAGATCATAAAGCGTCAAGCTAATGCTTCTAATACATTGACATCTCGTCCAACATTGAACAATTTAGGGCGAACATCTTTTCTAGTTTTTTATGTGTACGAGTATTTTTTCCACCAAATAGGAAGGCAATTTTTTTACTTCTTCCCGATGGCGACTGCTACTAACCGCCCCGTTTTCGCTCACATCGACGTTTCTTGTAGCTACACCATAACGAAAATGCAAACTAATGTGCCACCCTAATGTTCATTAAAATATCATCTGAAGGAATCTTGTCACCGAACAGATCAAAAATCAAAGCACATTGCAAATAAAAAACCAACAACAGACGATGAATATAATAAATTTTTAATAACAAATTTCTTATTAAATGGTTTATGGTCCATAAAAAAAAAAATCTGCCGTTCGGAGTCGGCTTGAAACTGTAGGTCCCTCCATTTGTGGAACAACATCAGGACGCACACCACAAATAGGAGGAGGAGCTCGGCCAAACACCCAAAAAGGGTGTACGCGCCAATTATATACATATATATGGTCCATTCAAATTGAGGGTTTTGAGACTTCTTTCAATTCATAAAGTAGAGATGCATCTTCACTTTAGAAAGTTTTTCACCAGGCAAACGTATGAATTAATTATTAAATGGCACATAGTGGGGGTGAAATCCAATTGAAGGGCCGACCGATCATATGATGGTAACAGTTGATAGAAATATTCGGGAATTGTTCGACCCCTTGAAGCGAAGCATTTTGGCTGTTCTGTTTTTGGGTCATCACGATATTCGTCCGTCATCTGCATTTAGACACACTGCGCTATTGCATTATATTTTTCACTCTTTTATATACATTTCTTGAATGCAGGAGAAAGAGCCGTATGTTGTAAGCATTTGCATATGTATTAGTAAAAAAAGTGTATAGATTAGTTTCCATTATTCTATTCATGTGGTGGTTGAGTTTCTAGTTGTGAAGAAAAAGTGTTTGTGCAACGGAGTTGGTAGTACGCGAGGAGCATAAAATGTGACTTTGTTAGCTTTCAACCGTCTGATGGATCAGAAAACTGCAAACTTGCAACGTACAGCAAATATTCATAATTGCGCCTTGTCTTCAAATTGACACTTCGATTTAATTATAATTCCTCAATAATAGATGCTCACTGAATTCGTATATTAGAGGCAAGGTTGCAATAGCAGTCGATTAGTTACAGACTTTTTAGTGTATAGAACTGGTGATATTGCTAAGCGTAGACTATCTCTGTCTTTCTAAGCATGGACGATGATCCTTTCTTAAAATGGAATTAAGAAAATCAATATTAGGTGAATTATTAATGAAAAAGTCAAAGTCCAAAGATACACTTCAGGGCGGGGAAGGAGCGCCAAACTTGGAGGTGCAGTGCGCCGCGCAACGGCAGCCTTGTTCTTCAACAGCCGGTCAATGCACTAAAACATCTATGGCTATCGTAGAAAGTCGCCCTCTTGTGCATTTAAAAACCAATTGAATTTCGATTCGTGATATATACATCCATATCGATCGCTTTCGTATGAGATTTCAATAATTCAAATAAATGCTCTAATAATTTTAGGATTTAGTTTTTTTAAATATTATTTTTAGCTTTTCGCGTTTGGATTAGAAGTTGTGTCTATTGAGTTGAAATGCTTTATTTTAGAACTGAAAAATGTGAAAACGTACTTTCTTCCACCGCGCCCACTGCAGCATTAGCCACATTTTAAGAATAAGATATGCTTCAAATAATAATTCTCTCTAGTCAATGGTCATTCGTGATTGGTTTATGAGCTTAAATAATGTTCTAAAGTCGAGCCTGCTAATTATCAATCTATAATTCTGAAACTATAAATTTCAAGCGCGGAAATATTTTTTGATACACATTTTTTGATGCCCGAATGAGTTTTGATTCTGTTTGAAACAGTAAAAGTAGAATTGTGTTTTTGAATATTCTTGTGTTCATCTCATATTTGAGTAACTCTCATGCAATTTTTTAAAACCGATAAAAATGTTTTCAACACATCATTGAACTGCTTAATACTCTGTTGTTTAGATAAATTACAAAAAATTTTATTTTAAATACCAAATTTTATGGTATACGAATATAAAGCAGGTGATCTTAAAGTTAGGACTTTCTTTTATTTTTATTTTCGTTTAGGTTAATTTTTGATGGTTTATATGACTTAGGTTTTGGGTCATTCTTTATTTTTAATTTTTATTTATTTCTTCAATCATTTGAATTCAATATTTCAAATATTGAATTTGATAGAATTGAAAAATTAAAAATTTCCCTTTCTGCTTTAAAGGTTTAGCCACTTTTTTAAATGTGGATCCTAAAAGTATGCGGATTTATCCATGAAGTGTTTTCAGATAAATTAGTTTTAATTATAAATTATTCCAAATTATAAAATATGTCAGAGCAAAATATTAATTTTGAATATTGGTTTTTCAGAAAGCAACAGTATGGGCGCACATGCAATGTCTAACATACGAATGTATTTCTGTCATGAATAAGCTTTTCATAAAAAATTCCGATCTCAATCCGGAGTCAATATAACACGGAAGCTGCCTGCGTAACATAAATGTGAGGAAAAGCTTGACGTAAAACCTAAAAATGGATTTGTATGGTAGAGTAGAATGGGGTAAGATAGGTATGGGGGTACAATAGGTAGGTGGGGTTTTCGTTGCACTGTTTTTGCAGAGGTCTTATGTGAATTGAATACGTGGTGGGGAACAACGTTCGCGACTTTCATTTCGGCCGTCACCATTGATTAGTTATCCTAGTTCTGGCGTCGTTTAGTTTTTTGTGAGCTTTTATCCGATATAGCATTTTTTTTATTCTACGGTACAGTGCATTTCATGTATGTAAATATTTGTAAGGTGAGTTTTATTTTACGTAGAAAATAATGCTGAACACGAATAATAAGTTAGCTTTTTGATATTTTTGTTTTTAAAAAAAATATCGACACTAACATAAAACATGTGCTTGGGGCACTATAGCTCAGCCGTCTGGGGGCATTATAGGTCACTACTTTTAATTGAATAAAATAAATTTTAATTGTTTTTGCAGCAAAATGGTGCGTAATTATGTGCGGAAAACGAAGTAAAGGGGACGTAAAAAACGCAATCGCGGCAGTCCGAGATGGCGCTAGTGTTCGATCAGCCTCTAAACAATTTAAGAATTCCAGGTTGCGAAGCGACATTCAAAAATGCATTCGATCACTACTGCCATCATTGATAACCACGAATCTCACATGACAATTGCTGGATTAGACTTTTGTAAGAATAATAATATTGAAGTATTAACCTCCGCACACCAGCCATCGTTTGCAGCCTCTCGATAGAGGAGTATTTGGGCCGCTCAAAACTTATTTTGACCATTCCTGCAAGGCGTAGATGTTAAATCATTCCGGCATTCCTATTACCATCAACCGAATAGCTGAACTGGTAGCTGAACCCTTGTTGAAAAGTGCTTCCAGCATGAATATCATCGCTGGATTCAGATCAACTGGCATTTGGCCATTTAATCCCGACATTTTTTCGGAAGATGTTTCACGCCAGCATTCGTAACTGATCGTCCGTACGAGGACGAACCAGATCAAGAGGCTGGTCCATCGATTGCTCATCAAGAGACTGGTCCATCGAATGCCCATGAAGAGCCTGTTTTATCGAATGCCCATCAAGAGCCAGATCGATCGAGTCTCGACCTATTAATTCCAATTGAGGACATTCGGCAGTTTCTAAACTCCACTGCGCAAACCATCAAATCGAGCCGGACACTGTTGACGTCGACAGTGCAGGATGCTAAGTCATTAACACGTTCTCGACCCTCTTTGAAGTCTTCGTACCACTTATAAACATTTGTCTGTGCCATGGTCGAATCACCAAATGCCTTCTGCAACATGCTAAACGTTTCCGCAGCCGAAATTGTTCATTCTGCAAACAAAATATTGATGGCACTTCTCTGCTCAATCAAATCAGACATTGTAAAATATCGGAAAATTAATGCAGCTTCTTGATCGTTTGGCCAAACATAAGTCAGTATAACTAAAATGTACTGATAAATGACATTCACATGAAATGTTGGCCCAGATGTTATTAACAGTGCTGCCAACTCATGCAAAAATAACTTGTAGCGAAATTTTAATTCCGCGAAGTTTGACAAATAAATTCACCTTACTCTTTACCCCATTCTACGCTAGTATATCTAAAATGACGTTTATTTTATTTTATTGGAATATTATTCAAATATCTCCAAGATAACATCAAATTTTAGGATGAAATTTTGCAGAGCTCACTTATGGCCTTTTCGAATTTCAAGTAATTAATTTCTTTAACACAACCTAAAAGATATTTTTTAAGATAAAGCACTTAACGTGCTTGGGAAAGGCTATAGAAAAATATGCTACTCCGCGAATTTTATCATATTTCCATATTGTCATAGATGTAGATTCGAATCAATGGCGATAAGCTAATAATTTGGTCTGCCCAGCTTAGAATAAGTCACCAATTTCGATAATTATTTTCTGCACACCCTAATGTACAAACGGACATTCCTGAATCAAAAAATAAAACAGTAAAAGAAAATAGTTCACTTAAGTTCTGCTGCTAACCTTCCTTTTGTCACACACATACATACAGCTCTGCTTGGAGCTTTAAATATAAAAAATTTCAACAATAGTCAAACGCTATAGTAATTCCTTTTTGGACTTATTTTATTCCGCCAGTCACGACTTTTTACTTACAGGTAACATAATGACACAAAGAGGTTGTTCTTTTGTCCACAATGCATATTATTCTCAGGTCATATCTAACAGCAACTCAACATGGCTGGGCCTAACTACACACCTAGTATCTACTCGTTGTCAGTTTTAATATTCGTGTCGCTTTTCAACCCATAAACACAATTTATGAGTACTCGCATGTTGTGTGTTGATGCTGTTGTTGTATCCCTTGAAAGTTTCCACACACGCACGCATGCACCTTTGACATCTGCCTCCACCCTCTCTTTGGGTATGTGAGCGTGAAATATTGTCTCCCCTTAATCTACATACGAATGTTTGGGCGCATAAAAACCTAACAATTGTTTAATATGTATGTATATATGTGTGTTTGTGATATTTATGAGGCTACGCTTCAGATCTCTTATTTTCCACTTTCCATTCTATTCTATTTAATACAAATTTTGAGGAGTTGTGAGCAAACACCTTTTTTTTAGAAAATTCAACTTTTAAACCAAAAACCAATCAGCAATTATTCTTAGCTTAGCAACGTTCACAAATCTCAGGGTTATTGCATTGTACGCGATGGCATCAAACTTGAATATATACATAGATGTAAGTGCATAACTGTATATCGGCCATAATAAACCATAAACTCTTACTTTATCTTTTGAAAATGCAATAGAAATATTATTTCAAGCTCCTAAACTGAACGAAGCGAGAAAAAGCAAATACGGGAATAAGATAGAGTCCCACACAGGAAAGCACTCAGCGACAAGAGGTCAAATATTCCAAATAGACACAATTTGTTGGGAAGCAAACATATTGTTGGACCAAAATTATTTTACGAGTTTGTGATTTATGATTTAACAGGTGTTTCACCGAGATTCGAACCTGCGTTCTCTCTGTGAATTCCGAATGGTAGTGACGCACCAACCCATTCGGCTACGGCGGCTGCCTTAAGTATATTTTGGGAGATAATTGTATAAGTACTTGAAAAATCGTTAATTTGAATGCCGATAATGTCCAACTGTTTAAAAATTTTAGTAAAAATAATAAAAAAATACTATGGAGGAAGGATATAATTAGATTAGTTATTCCGCAGCCGATGGAATTAGGCTGTGTTCTAGCGATTGTCCATTATGGGACACACTCAGGCTCAAAGTCCACTGTGATTACGCATATACAACTTGCTTGGATCTATTTAAAATCTATGTGAACTGCCTAAAAATTTAGAAGATTCGCGATTTCCATGGTGCTGAAATCTTCTAACTCATTAAAATCGTCTATCTAAGTGGTAAAAAAAAAGCTGTTCGTGAAGTTCATAGAGCGAAGTGTTGAAGAATGAACCGAAATATCAATTGTTGACCTTATATAATTGTTGACTATATATATAATTAAAAAAAATTATGGCAAACAATATTTCCGTTTTGTATTATCATTTCAAGTTCCTAAGATCTAAAAAAATACCGCAAAGCTTACATATAATTTTCAATGTTCTCATTGGAAAGTGTGGTGCCGAGTCTTGCTAGTTCATTGTTCCTGCAGTTCACTTCGATGTCGCAATGGCTAAGAACCTTTGGGTAAAATGACTCAGCTATCTCGTTTCATGGGTACTCTAAGGTGGCGTCTATTTTGTGAAGGATTTTATCGCCGTCTGGCTGTCAGTGGGAATGTAGATATGATCTCCCGGTATTGCACCACACCGTACCAGTATCGCGGCGTTACTTATCGCCATCATTCAGCCTGAAAAATACGGTATTAATACTACTAAATACTAGTGATAAATTTTTAATTTAATTAAAGCGTTTGTAATGCAGATGGTTGAATGCGTTACGAGTACCTTCAACAGCCACTTGCAATCAATATTTGTTCCAGCAAAAAGATTGAAAATTCTCAACGACAGTCGAAAATTGGATAAGCATATCAACATTGGTTTCTGTACTATTACACTGTAGTATTCTGAAATTTATAATGCAATTTAAGTTTAAAGACTAATTATTGGTTCGTTTATTCTGCATTTTTTTTTATCGAAAACGGTGAAAATTTTAAGCCTCCTGTATTTTATAAGAAATTTTGTTTTATAATTAGTTCATTCGAATCCAGGCAAGATTTTTGAGAGTTATTTTTGCTAAGATAAGAGAGAGGTACACAATTTTTGTTATTCATTTAAATAATCGGGATAACTAAAAATGAATTTAATCTCAAATAAGGAGTGGATATGGAAAATTTGTCTAAATTTTTGTAGTCCAGTTCTCGTAAAAGCCGCATTGATTTTTAAGTCCAAACCTAATTTTAAATATCGATAGAATATTCCTATTCAATGTACTTGTACCTGTCATTAAGGCAGTTGGTGCAATGATCTATCCCCCACTGCGTGCGTTAATCACCAGAAATAATTCTCTAGCAGCGGGAAACAGCAGTGCATCTTTGCAAAGCAAAATATTCTCTAAAAAGAAACTATTTGTAGTGCGGAGTCGGTATAGGACAATAGATCTGTATGAGAGTGTCAATCACGGATTAAAGGAAAAGCTTGACTGAAAAATGTTTCGAGAATATTTTTGCAAATCACTCAACCCAAATTTAATCCTGCTTAATTGATCTAATTTGTTAAGGCATCGACGTTGAGAAACCTTGTTTTTGTCAACTTGTACACTTTACTCTTACTTTGTATATCTCCAAAGAACAAGTCATGTGAAATTCTCATGTTCCAAAATTAAGCTATTGTGAAAAGGCATACCGTTGAGGCGAAGAGACAAATTAAATTCGTTTAGAAACTTGTGAACTTCTACTCATTCCTCGTTTACAATTTAAATTTCAATTTCAATTATAATTTTGAATGGGATTTCAATTTCATTTGCCGCCGGTAATGGCCGCTACTTTAATCAATGTGTGTGTTAACCAAACCAGCCAAAGCGAAAACAACAAGAGGGAAGAACACCAGAAATATGGAATAGCTAACAAGTGAAGCGAGCAAAATATCAAAATCCATTTCGAATGGACGATTAAGGGTTGAGCGGGGAGACGTGAGCAAATAAGTATGTTTGTATGGACGGACGTACGATTCAATTAAAAGAGTTTTTGGCACGCTCTAAAACTCATAAAGTCCATAAAAACCCGCATAAAAACTATAAAAATGAAAATGAAAAGAATTGTTAAACAGTACAACAAATACAAGTAGATTGTGATACGAGTATAACGGAGACGAGCGCAAGAAGAACAAGCAGACGCAATATACAAGTAAAACAAGAAATGAATTTGAATATCTACGCACTCGAAATTAAGGGAATATAACGAAAAGAAGTGGGAGAGCTCTTTTTAGTGAGGAAGCGTAAAGAAATAAAATGAGTTTTCACTCGAAAAAGCACGCACCCACGTGGCAGTGGCTGCGCCGTCAGAAACACGAGTGCGGGGTGCGAGCGGTGGATGGGGATATTAGTATCAACTCATTGATTTCAACGAGTAAATTCAGCGTTTGAATCCAACTTCGCCCATTTCTTCGACGTCACTTCCCAAGCAGAGCAACAAACAGTAAAGCCACTTGTTTACCAGCCTCTGAGCTACTGCTGCTGCGCGTTGTTTCCTATATTTCGTAGCTGATACTGCATTCGCCAACGTTCTATTCAATCAGTGCAATGGCAATGGAGCAATGATTTTTATTTTTATGCGCTCACGTAACGATCTCGTTTCCACTTACTTAAATCTCCATTTTAACGGTGCATTTTATGTCCCATTCTGGCACTTAGCCATATTCGTTGCGAATGCGTTGGCAGCGCACGAGTACATTGAAGCTAAACGTTGATGATACACGTGAGAAGCGGAATAATAGTCTCTGAAGCGGTGGAAGGTGTACGCGGGATTCAAGTTGGCAGCGGTCACAGAGGGGCAAGTGGCGTATGCCGAACGTGCACGATAGCGAAAGTAATTTGGGAAGCCGTAAAGAGGGTGAGTGTCACATTTAAGAACGCGCACAGTCCGCAGAAATTGGTGAGCGGCCAATTTGTTACACAAAGAGAGCGGCCAGAGAACGTAATTATCATTTGAGAAAAAGTAAAAAAAATGAATAGGTTGTACATATTTGCGTGGTATATAGAAAAAATGTCTTCCTATGCATTTAGGAAAAATTAATAATACTAAATAAAGAATTTAAATTAAATTTACTAGCCAAGACATCTGCAACAAGTTTTGAGCACGGATCCGATAAATTATATATATTCAAGCCCTCCGGTTTTATTAGAAATCAATTCTATTACAAATTAATGAAATCAATGTCAAAAAAAATGAGATTAACCAAGCCTTATGAAAATCCAAAACAAACAAAAGAAAACCAAAACTGCGCAATCAATGACAACAAACCATTGAGCGGCGACAGTTAACGAAACGATTATGAGGCCATCTCAGTCGCACTAAAAATGGCTATAAACGACGACAGTTATGGTGGCATTTCTTCTCAGACAAATGGTTTGTTGTTATTGCCATTATTGCTTTTGTTGTTGCTGTAGTCCAGTAACGGTGGTGATAACTGCGTCACTGTTCTCATTGAAGCGCCATAGCTGAGAGACTTTCTCACGCTCGGGGTAACAAAGTGAGGCATACAAAAAATCGATTTCAATCGTCTTTCAAACTCGATTCCACTGAAATTTCTCATTTAACGCCGTCAAATCTTCCCCTTGCCGATTGAACGCTTAAACAAATTTCAGCGTTAAAAATTCACATCAATACAAATCAAGAGCGCGCATACTCTATGCATTCGACTGAGAGTTGATTGCTCTCAATCTTGCACCGTTGTGGAGTTAAACGTGAGAGGATCAACTAACCGAAATAAATATTTCATCTCATGAAATGATTCGCTCGCAGCATGTTTTCTCCCTCTGACTTGAAGCCACCATGCGACGATTACTCGCTTGCCTACTTTTGTAAGGCCACTGCAGCGCAGGTCAAACTGCTTGCTGGCTTTTGCAGTGAAGTATTGCCATTTCTTTCACTCCGGTGGGTATGCGCTTTAATGACATCTGCGATGGCCTTTTTGAGTTATCGGCAGTTTACTTTGCAATCATGGCTTCCGTATGTGCGACAGCGTCGGAGACGTCATGCTGGGACGCAATGTGAGCTGCCATTAGAATACACATTTATAGCCAACATTGTTGCTGTTTTTGTTGTCCCAGAAAAGGCGTGGCTTCATACATTCGTTGGTTCGCTTTCACTTATGCGCGAGCTGGTACGTTTGTGGCCATCTCGCAAAGCACTGTGGAATTTTATTGCAAATTTTAATCGTACGCATTTTTAACGTACATCACGGCTTCACTACTTTTACGGATATAAGTTTCCATCGCCGACGCTTTGTGGCCTCGACACTTTACAGCCAAATTTCTACGATGGCATTCAGCGGCGGCATAAATGTTCTACATTAGCCGTTTTTACGCTATCTTATGCAGTGATAATTATCCGAATTGTTATTACATTGTTACAACAACTATAAATATGCTATAAAAATATATTTTATTTCTTTTTAAATGTTTTTCTTCAAATGGCATGGTTTAACTATGTACATAAATAGAAAGGCGATCGGCTTGACATGTGTGGTGCTTGTTATGGGTTGATATGATATGTTTATTCCCTGTACGCGGGTATGTGTGAGTAAAGTTGAATGCATCTTTATGTCGTATGCATATTTATATGGCTACTAATTTTACTGTCGCTTGTGGTCCCAAGTAAAAGTTTAATATTATATTTAAGGTCATAAGCAATCAACTTTTGATAAAGGGGGATGCCGTTCAAGCGGGGGATGTGTCGCTACTGATTAAGTGAGGAAATTTGAATGGATTTTAGAGTAGATGTGATAGGCTGATAAACATTCTTGTATTCTAGCTCACCTCCTTTAGATAAGAGTATAAAAACTAACGCAAACTTTTTCAAAAGTTTAATCAATATACATAAATTACCTCAAAAGTTATGCTTTAGAAAAAGCGATAATAGCTTTTCAAGAAATATTTAAATATAAGATATTTAAAATATTATGTGGCAATTTTGGCGTTTGATTGTTGCAACTATTAACAAAACCATAAACGGTTGGTTACAAATTACAAAACTCAATCTTTTCTCAACTCGTGAGAAGCGGCTGTTGTTTGTCAATACTAACTATATCGACCTTTTCAGTTCAGGTGAAGGAACATTTTTATGGCATGCCAAGCTAAAAAATGCCGAAGTGAAATGATACGAATTTAAGTATTTAATAACTTGTCTTTTGAATTTTTTAAATGAAATCCAGGATAGCCTGGCAAAAGTTTTCAGAAAACTCGAACTCGAACGAAAATCGGTAAATTTGTAACTGGTGGTCTTCTTTGCACCCCAAAAATAAAGTTTGTTAGGAATATTATCTCTTACTGATTGAATAAGATCAGAGAGTTTGGAAATCGCTCCACGATAACCTGTAACTTTTACGGATTGTAGTTCTACTGCTGTAGCACCATTCCGGCAGCAACCATAGCAATATATCGGGTGTTTTTGTAGTTGCATGAGAACTAGTGATATCGGTACCTATGGATTGACAGCTGAGAATGGCAAACTACAATTCCCATGAAATTATCAAAAAGATTATAGTAAAAAAATATTCCAACAACATATATGATTTATATTATCATTTAAAGTTCTCAAACTTGTAAAAACACTCGATACAAATTTGGAAAACCATCACACGCCCACATTTTCAAATAAATGTGTAACGAAAAATTTAATGTTTGTGGTGATTTTTCTACATTTTATTACCTTATAATAAAAATACTCTCAAGTCCAAAGGCTATTAAGTGAACCAAGGAAATATTAAATTAATTTGTCATCCGACTTGTGAGGAGGAATTCTCGAATGGTGTTAGTTGCGAATGGATGCTTTTTAAATTGAATTAAATAAAAATATTAGCCGAAAATACTAAACAAGTATATTTGGTTATTATACTTCAACGCTTAGATATCTAGCATCAAGATAACTGGTGTTGAAATAATAATAATTATTTCTGTTTGTGTGCCCGACGGGTTTGAAGTGCCTGACGTAGCATCAAAGCCACATTCACGGCAATGGTATGTGCAACTTGCATGAACTAACAAATTCAAAAAGATCTCTACTGTCTCTGTACGCCCGCGTTAGTTAGTAATACTAGCTCCGTTTTCTCGGAGGCCAGTTTAAGACTATGTAGGTATAGCCACATTTTTGTGCGTATATAGCTCAGTTCAGTTTTTTCCTGACTCTTTCAGGCATAGTAATAATAATAATAGTAATAATAGTGACTAAGTAGTTGTAGCAGTTGTATCTGAGATATGTGATATTGTTGACCGATTGTTATCAAAATCGGTTATAATAAAGAAGAAGTTTTATTTAAAAGCTCATATTCAATATTATTAAAAATTTGGCAAAAGCAATAAATGTCGTCCTATAAAAATATATTTTCTATGAATTCAAAGTGAGCTCAATGTCTTCACGGAATTATTGGCATAAATGACTGTCTTATTAATTATTATGCTGCAACTATAAGCTTTTAGTTTATAATAAACTGCTATGCCATTGCATTCTAAGCTGAAATATGACCAATGGTTGTGGCGTTGGATACTTCCAAATTAAAATAAATAAGTTAATAATTTCTTGAGTTCTTTTTCCTTTTCTGTTGCGGTGAAGAAGTCTGGGACCGCTTTATAAAATTAATGACACCGTAAGCATGACATGAAGTATGATGATAAAGCTATGGTGGAATATCGATAATTTTGGGATCCTAAGAGATATGAAAGTAGATATGCAAATAGCCGCCAGATTATCATTGCGTTTTAAGGAAATTTTGATTTCCATCATATTCTTGCGTAGTTCTACTCTGCGATTACCTGCCCGCTATTTGATAGGTAACTCTAGTGAATTTATAAATAAACGGCAACAAATACCGTTCGATATAACAGTTATGAATATCTTTCCAATAAGCTTAAAATGGTACCAAATGATATACACGAACACAACCTGGTCATCCTCTCTTCCACTTATACTCACATATATATATGTATATGTATATTAAGGTGGGTCCCTTTGAATATAGCGACTTAACGATTTTCTCGGCATCATTCCTAGCAAATTCCGATTCTACATCAAAGTTCCAGAATAAAGTCCAGCAAAGCTCTAAAGTCAACTTTGAGCGCGTACACTTCGCTTAAGTTCGCTCTGATGTTATTCCACAAATGGAAGCTCCTGCAGTTTTATGCCACCCCGGAACGGCCGGTCCCTGTTTGGGGAGCTTTTTACCTATTACAATATTAAAAAAATTCCATGTAATTTGCTTTATAGCGGCAGCATGTGGTTCTTTACATACAAAATAGATGCAAAAAATAAATTTTAGTACAAAAAATCCCCAAGTTCAAGTTTGTATTAATTAAATAAATTGCCATTTGCTCCTTAACGGAACGATAGGCCTATACTTGTACTTATGTAGTCTTGCCATAAGTTCTGTTACAATTTAAGTCTATTGTAGTTATAAAACTATAACATTTTTGTTAATGTAGTTAGTTTTACTTATAAGTAAAAAAAGTATTATAGTTTCATATATATGTAATTGGCGCTTATGCCCGATTTCAGGGGTTAAGCCGAGCTCCTCCTCCTGTTTATGGGGTGTGTCTTGATGTTGTTCCATAAATGGAGAGACATACAGTTTTAATCCGAACGGCAAATATTTTTATGAGGAGCTTTTTCAAGGCAGAAATACACTCGGGGGTTTATCATTGCCCGCCGAGGGGAGACTGCTATTAGAAAAAACCTTTTCCATTATTTTGATCTTTCACCGAGATTCGAACCTACGTTCTCTCTGAATTTTGAATAGTAGTCACGCACCATTCGGCCACGGTGGCCGCGGATGGTTTTTGATCCAACGCTCTCCATTGAATAGAACTGTTCAACTGCTTCCCCACGCCTTCTAAGAAATCCTTCTGGTATACTTTTGGCCCCGTCTTAACCCCTTTTTCGCAGAAATGAAGAGATGTAACGCCTTTACAAGACACTCCCCACCAAGCCATTACGTAGGCTGGACGTGACCACGCTGAACCCTTGGAACAACATTTAGTGCGTCTTTAGAAGTTTTAGCATGGATTTTGTCGTTTTGCTTATTAAAAACTTCTTCACCAGTGAAAATTTTCTCATCTGTGAAAAGAATATTTACATGGCCGTTGATCGCGTGCCACCGAAGAAGCTGCTTGCATCTGTCGAGTCTAATTTTCTTGAAGCGCGTTGTCAAAACATAACCAGTTGAGCGACGAAAGGCTTTCATGTGCAGGTCATCTCTAATTAGTTTTGACGTGGATCTAGTCAATACATTAATTTCCCTGCACATGATTTTCTGCTTTCTAAGGGGATTTCTGCGAATTATTTCTCGAGCGGCTTTTATGGCTGCACTGGTTCGAACCACACGAAGACGACCCCTTCTTCAGAATTTTATTTAGAATCCGCAGGAAGAATGTTGAAAAAAAAATGTAGCCGCCCTAATGTTTGTGTGTTTATGTGCATGTGTACACATTAAGTATACTATGTTAATGATATTTCACATTGACATTGTCTCTTAGGTGATTTGTTCGAGACAGATGCAAATGCGATGATGCGGAAGATTCTGCATCTAAAAAATAAATATACAAAGCTGAAGAGTTTGGGTGCTTCAGTTCTAAATGTGAAATACAAAGTTGTATTCTCCAGTTGAGAGATCCTACTAGATGTTGACGCAAAATTGTTGTGATTAAGTTAAAAATAAAATTTAAAAAAATAATGTGAAACAGGCTATGCTCACCGAATTTGTCTCAATGTTGCTCACGTTTATAATGTAAACATTTTTTATCGTAAATGTGATGATAAAAATAAAGTAAAGTAGAAGCGCTAAGACACATTTTTAGCATTCTCGACGTTTGCATTCAGTCTTACACTCTCCTTTCCATTGTTTGTTTTTTCACGCACATTAATTAGATATCAAAAATATTTTTATAAAAATTGATCCCTCTACGCCGCCAGAGCGTAGAGAATTCGAATGAAACCTTTAAAATATTTTTCAAAGACCAATTTTGGAATCGCCTACAGCTCTAGTGAGTTCAATAGGATACTTGCAGAGGGTTATTCGTGTTGGTTTTGGATCAAATATTGGTGTATAAGATGAAATGTATATTGAGGTCATACATTGCAGTGGTTAGAAGCTAAGAATTGTTGCTCTATAAAGCTGATCTCTTGCTCTATTCCATCATTATTTAGATCCAGTAAGCACCTGTGAAAGCAATCCTGAGTTTGAAAATTGTGAATATAATGAACTAAATTGTTTTCATCTAACCCTAGGCATCTAATGTAGATTCGTTCGATTCGATTTTTAAGAAACTATTTACCGCTTTTTTCATTGGATATACATTAGGCTCTGTCTTTTGGAAGGAGACGAATACCGTCACTAAGCACCATTCTGGCACCATACTCTTTGCAGGCTAATGTATGTCTGTATTTGTATGTACATCAAAAAGGTGCGTCGTCAGCATTTTACTTTTAATGAATCGTATTTGATTTTATTTCTTGCTACCTGAATGGCTAGTTTTAATTTTGCTCTCCGTTTTGGCTCTCATTGAGAGAATATTTGCTTTTGCGGGTCTACTTCTCGCAAGTTACGCTCTGAATTGTAATAAAGTTGTTGTTGTCATAGCAGTTCAAAAATCCTACCATCTCATCAAATGGTAGGCCCAACGCCAATTTGTACGTGTACAAGATGGTATTTTTTCATGAGCTGATTGTGTCCGATTTTGAAAGTGAGAGCATTTGTATTTGCCTTCCCTCTTCTTCTTACGGCTGAAATTTTACGTGAGCTATTGTCGTAAGTTTTTGTATTTGTAGAATCGATATCACTTACCTACCGCCCAGGAAATATGCTATTTCGAGAGGGTGTGACCAGATGAGTGGGTTTACATGGCCATAGAAAGAGGTTAGTGTCTTGCGGCTTACGTTTACATACCGGAATACGAAATCCGGGAAGCAAAAATTTATAAAAGTGATAAGGAATCTCGGAGAAAGTCACTAATAGCCTGTCTGTTTAAATGCAGTAAAGCCAGTTCAGTCCCTACCTTTTCAAAAATTGAAAATCCAAATTATCTGCTGGAATTTTCTAGTGACTTTAATCGAAGCGGTCCTTTTAATACTAAAATCACATTCATTGTGAATGTGAACTACATGTGGTCGCCAAAGGCTTCTTAATATGATATTAACCTTGAGGAGATACGCATATAGAATCTGCCTCAGCTGGCCAACTAGTGTATGATAACTTCTTCACTTTTCTTACAATCTCGGGATTGAAACAAAGGTCGCGAAGTGAGTAAACTCTGTAAAAAATGATAAGTCGAGAACCATCACTGCCATTCTCTACGCTAAAATTTATTACTAAATTTAAAGAGGGACCAGCACAATAGGTATAAATTGAAGGTAGTTCTTTCTTGTAATCAAACATATTTTCCATATGTATTTTTGATATAATTGGTTTTTACAGCATTCATACGGCTTATGTCCCAAAACTGTTCTCATATCTTTTCGAGTCATATTCAAATATACGCAAACTATCTGCTTACTAATGTAGGTAGGTAGCTATGCTGCGATCGATTTGCAAACGGACGCAACAAACGAGTACACGAGTACGCATGCCAATACTTTGCTAGAGCACTATTTTGTACTGATTTTTCTCTGGTTGAGCGATGGCCTGGATCATGTTTCCTTTTAGGGCATCCGTTATATTATATGAAGATTCTTCGTCATTCACATCACATCTGCAGAAACTTTGTGCGCCTATATATGCAAAACATCGGTAACAAAATGCCGGAGACTAATTAAAAGCCACCATCATCGTAGAAGGGAGCAAGTTGAACCCTTATTAGCTAAAAACTTTGCTTTAGGCATGTATAAGGTAGTTTTTGAATTACACAATTAAATTGGTAGCAATGTAAATAAATAATTGAACCAAAAGTAAGAAATGTTTTTTACACATAAATCAATCAGTCGAGCGATGTCATAATTTTGCAGCTCGTGTTTAATCGGTATTAGGTAATTTCGGCCGCCGTAGCCGAATGGGTTGGTGCGTGACTACCATTCGGAATTCAAAGAGAACGTAGGTTCGAATCTCGGTGAAACACCAAAATAAAGAAAAATATTTGTAGTTTCGGTCGCCACTCGGCAGAAAATGGCAAACCTCCGAGTGTATTTCTTACACATAAATCAATCAGTCGAGCGATGTCATAATTTTGCAGCTCGTGTTTAATCGGTATTAGGTAATTTCGGCCGCCGTAGCCGAATGGGTTGGTGCGTGACTACCACGGAATTCAAAGAGAACGTAGGTTCGAATCTCGGTGAAACACCAAAATAAAGAAAAAATATTTGTAGTTTCGGTCGCCACTCGGCAGAAAATGGCAAACCTCCGAGTGTATTTCTGCCATGAAAAAGCACCTCGTAAAAAATATCTGCCGTTCGGAGTCGGCTTGAAACTATTGGTCCCTCCATTTGTGGAACAACATCAAGACGTACACCACAAATAGGAGAAGGAGCTCGGCCAAATACCTACCCGTTCGTCCTTGATTGAATACCCATTCTAGTCATCACCAATAAAATCAATTCATATAAACATGTTTTTCTAATACTGGACAACTCTCTGTAATTAAAAAACTTTTGATAGAGACAATTTGCCGCTCAAAAGCTACATAAAATTGTAGATTTTGGAATTTTCAAGACATAAACTTTCATAAAATAGGAGAGGAAGGACATTCGCGTTTTAACTGGATGTAAAAGTTTTCGCCTGCGAAACGACAAAATGAGCATTTAGCACTTTTCCTATTCAGCAAAGAATTTTACTTTACGGGTATTTTAATAAAAGGGTATACCTAAAGTTTTTCATGTCATATTAATTTTTTTGATTAAATTAATTTAATTTTTTATCGTAAGATAATTCTGACATTACAGAAAAAGACGACATAAGAAACAAATATTTGGCCAATTTAGCTCTATCTCAGAGTTATTAAGGGTACTTCATTTTTATTCATTCATATCAGTTCAAAATACTGTCAATAAAATTTATGCATAAAAAGGCTATTTAAAATATTCTTAAACGTGGATAATTAATAAAAATGAGTTGAAAATTATGTTCTAGTAAAAACTTTTATTTGCTTTACAGATTTACTACGGCTCATGGAAAGAGGCAAACCAAATGCAATGCAAAAATTTGTGTTATTTCTGGGCCATTTCTGATATGGCTATCATTTGAAAATTCAACAATTGACGAATTGTAGACATACTCTTTCAATAATCTAGAACTACTGTACTTGTAAATACATATATACATAAATGTATATATGAATATGAGTAACAAGTTGCAGTGCAACTAGAGAAGTATAATCATATTGACTTCACATATATTTTTGGGGGTACCAGGTACGGCTAGTTCGAGCACAGAAATAGATTCACTCGCAGACATAAATGTTTTTCACGCAAAAAATATGTTTTGTAAAACTCGCCTCCTTCGACGAAAGAGAGACATTGTACATATTACGACTAGTGAAGGGAGAATAATGGAAGGGGAATGTGAATTTATCATACGACATGACCATAATTTTTGCAGATACGCCAAAACTATTTTAGTCGCGTACAGCCTACAAGCTACAATTGCAACCAAACGAAATGAGCTGCAGCAATGTCTGACGCCTACGCTTCAAAACGCAGCAGTGCCCGCGCGTTACAAGCCAACAACAGGAACTCACTGAAGAGTACATACACACACATGTATACATATGTATGCACGTGCAATAAGAATTTAACAACTCTCTCCTTTCGGTAATAAACAAAAGTGTCGCCGACGAAACTTTATACATGCCAAGGAACGGCGACCAAAGGATTTATGGCCAGTAAAGGTGCTCACGTACAAAGCGTAGCCACAACTTAATGGTGTTCGAATCATAATTAAGCAAAGACACAAAGTCCGCTGCGTTGTGGATAACAATACAGTCAAGAGCATAGAAGCTTTGCATAAAAAAATACAAATACAAACATATATGTAAGTGTACTTATATAAATATATGTAGCAAATGTGAGTCGTCGTACTTGGATATCAGTTTGGCTCTGGAAATTTTGCTGTCTGCGTTTGACAGAATTTTAACTAAATAGAGTGCTTTTATGCGATTTTAAAACACACCACATTTTAAAAAAACTGTAAGTGGAAGTTAATTCTCAAATCTTGTCAAACTGGTAAATGAATCAAACGCCTGAGCTGTGTGTCCTACAACCCAGGAGAGGCACGTAATTTTAAAAAATATACCTATGGAATTAAATTTCAATCATAATGGAAATTCCGCACGCAGCCATTGAGCCATTCGGGCAGTTAATAACTGGTAAACACGCTTGTTGTATGTGAAATACGCATATCTATCACGTACATACATTCGAGTAGCTATGCATGTGTTGTATGCAGTTTCCGCGACCGCTGGAAGATTAAATGAAAAACACTTAAAAAATATTAATTTTTCAGTGGGTACTTAAAGTAATTGTAGTAATAATTGCATTTTACACCGTTTTGCAGTGCATCAATTTCATCTGCCAACATTGCTACTGAGGATAACCACACTCAGAGTGGACGGACCACATGCTATGTTTATAAATAAATAACAAAAAAATGTTGCTTCACCGGCTGCACTGAGGCCCACCGCATTGAGTTCAGTTGAATTGCTGGTGGTGAAAAACTTATTATTATGTAATTCATAATGAACAGAACCAGCAACCTCAACTTAGCTCAGCGCAAAGGAGTTGCGGAATAGTAATAAAAAAATGAATATTGTAAGCGGTCAATGCAGTAGGAGACGAAATGAAATAGTCGAGGCCCATACGCAAGGACGGTAAGTGGTAGGTACTGATGGATTCCAGGCTGAAGCTGAGCTGATAAACAAAGCAGAAGGAAGATGGTAGGAAATATATAAATGTCAGTTTTAAAGTAACTAATATACCCGTATTCCGCTATATTCGCACACATCCGCACATGTGTCAACGAAAGAAACACAACCGTATAGTTGATGTTATGCAATACTTTGCTAATAAGATGCATATAATTTGCCTCTGTTGCCGTCAAAATGGACAATGTTGTATTATAAATGCAGACGGTATAAGGTACAAGTGTAAGTAGTGTGTTAAAGAGCACTTCATAGCATTACAGTTTGCCGCTCTCACTTTGCTCCTTCGAAATGAGAAACATGCTGTGCAACCGGTAGCTTACGCAGATACAAACATGGGCAGCTCTTAGTGCTCGAGCGCAAATTACAGGTAAATGCATCATCTTAACTGCCATGAAGGGCAATTGTGGCCATTGGGCAGAATATAAAACGTTTAACCTTAAGTGGCACTTTGCCCCACCTTTCGCAGTATTCTCCGCACACGCACATCACTTGCTGCATACATACTGGTAGTTATGTATTAACAACTGCTCAAGCTTCAAATATTAACTGCCCTGGTGGTTTGTCGCAATTACATAAAATCGTAGCAATCGTTGCAATGAGCTTTTAGCAAAGTTGATTTTTTCAAGTGCAATTTTGCGATTTTAATTTGGGCTGCTGATTGCATCCTGTGCCGAACAACTTCCAACAAGATGGACTTCCATCAGCCGGAGATGGTTAAAATGTTTGTTAAAACGTGTAATTTAAATGAATTCTATACTTTGAGTTCTTGTGGGCATCTTACGCGTCAAATTGTAGTTCTTTATAGCAGAGTAAAGAAATGTTTGGCAAAGAAGGTGCAGTAATAACACTAAAGTCAATTATAGTCGGCAAAAATTATGTAACGGATTATGTAAGCTATTTTTATGCCAAAACAAGGTATTAGTAAATAGTAACACCTAGGAATTTACTGTAGTCAGAGAGCATTAAGCCACAACAGTCTCTAAAGTTTATAAACCAGAAGCACAGCTCTGGTGATTTCAAAAATTACAAATTTACTGCTATACTAGGCCGGGTCGATTTGTGGGGAGGCAAAAAAAATCGCCCATTGCTCTGTGAAAATCATATTCTAGGGATCAAAATAAGAAACTTTGCCGAAGGAACCATACCTCTAAAATGAATTCTGATGTCCCCCAATTTGGGTCGAACTTTTTAGTTTCTTTTCTCATGTAAAGGCCAAAAATGGTGATATTTTGAAATGATTGTATGGGGAACCCCCAAGGGAAGTTCCAGGGGGTGTGCCACTGGCATGGGTGGATCAGCCATCCAAAGTTAGTTGGAGCCGGTCATACATTTGGACTCGATTGGAGCACTCTAAATGGGTCAAAGTGGGATTTTTCGTTCGACCCAAATTGAAGGACATCAGAATTCATTTTAGAGGTATGGTTCCTTCGGCAAAGTTTCTTATTTTGATCCCTAAAATACGATTTTCACAGAGCAATGAGCAACAAAGCCTCGGATGAGAACTTCCAACACTGATGACGACCCCTGCAAACGAAATAAGGAATACGATTTGAGGGCATGCACCTGGAATGTCCGGTCCCTTAATGGGGAAGGTGCCTCTGCCCGGCTGGTTGATGTCCTCGTGAGAGTAAAGGCTGACATCACTGCCATCCAAGAGATGCGATGGACGGGGCAAGGTAAGAAAAACATAGGATCTTGCGACGTCTACTACAGCTGCCATGTAAAGGAGCGCAAATTCGGTGTCGGATTTGTTGTGGGAGAGAGACTTCGTCGCCAAGTACTGTCGTTCACTCCGGTGGACGAGCGTCTCGCAACAATCCGCATCAAAGCGCGATTTTTTAACATCTCGCTAATTTGCGCCCACGCCCCGACGGAAGAGAAGGACGATGCGACCAAGGATTCTTTCTATGAGCGCTTGGAACGTTCCTATGAGCGCTGCCCCCGCCACGACATAAAAATCGTGCTTGGCGACTTCAACGCCAGGGTGGGCAAGGAGGAAATTTTTGGTCCCACAGTCGGAAAATTCAGCCTACACAACGAAACATCCGGTAACGGACAGAGGCTGATCGACTTCGCCGGGGCCCGAAACATGGTAGTCTGCAGCACCAGATTCCAGCATAAGAAGGTACACCAAGCTACCTGGCTGTCTCCTGATCGAAAAACGCGAAACCAGATCGATCATGATGTGATAGATGGAAGACACGCTTCTAGTGTATTAGATGTACGTACGATCCGAGGAGCCAACATCGACTCGGATCATTACCTTGTTGCAGCCAAACTGCGCACACGCCTCTGTGCAGCAAAAAACGTACATCTACCTACGCAAAGAATGTTCGACATCGAAAAGCTGCAATCACAACAGACAGCCAGAAGATTCGCCACTCGACTCTCACTCCTGCTCTCGGAGAGCACTGCCCAACACACCGGCATGCGCGAGCAATGGAGCAACATTTCTCGTTCCCTACGTACCGCCGCCGAAGAAGAAATCGGATACCCGTGAGCACGAAAAAACAGTTGGTACGACGTGGAATGTCATACTGCCGCTGAAAGAAAGGATGCCTCCTATATAGCCACGTTGCGATCGGGCGCAATGCGAGCTATGTAGGATCGCTACAGAGGGCTAAAAAAGGAAGAGAGACGTATTATCCGAGAAACGAGAGGCCGAAATACGTGAGTGCAAGGAGCTTGAGATGCTGGCCAACAGAAACAACGCCCGAAAATTCTACCAGAAAGTTCGGCGGCTTACAGAAGGTTTTAAGACCGGGGCGTTGTCCTGTAAGAACAAAGACGGCGATCTGGTGACTGACGTACAGAGCAATCTTAAATTATGGAGGGAACACTTCTCGAACCTGTTAAACGGTGACAGCTGCGCATGTCATAGAGAATGTGAAGATCCCGATACCCCAATCGTTGACGACGGAATTGTCGTTCCGTTACCCGACCATGACGAGGTGAGAATAGCAATATCACGATTAAAGAACAACAAAGCCGCGGGCGCCGACGGACTACCGGCTGAGCTATTCAAGCATGGCGGCGAGGAGCTGGTAAGGTGCATGCATCAGCTCCTATGCAGAATATGGTCGGATGAAAGCATGCCTGCCGATTGGAATTTAAGTGTGCTCTGCCCAATCCACAAGAAGGGCGATCCTGCAATTTGTGCCAATTACCGCGGGATCAGTCTTCTAAATATCGCCTATAAGGTTCTAGCGAGCGTATTGTGTGAAAGGCTGAAGCCCACCGTCAACCAACTGATTGGACCTTATCAGTGTGGCTTCAGACCTGGAAAGTCTACCATCGACCAAATATTCACAATACGCCAAATCTTGGAAAAGACCCATGAAAGGAGAATCGACACACACCATCTTTTCGTCGACTTCAAAGCTGCATTCGACAGTACGGAAAGGAGTTACCTGTATGCCGCGATGTCTGAATTTGGTATCCCCGCAAAACTAATACGGCTATGTAAGATGACGTTGCTCAACACCAGCAGCGCCGTCAGAATTGGGAAGGACCTCTCCGAGCCGTTTGATACCAAACGAGGTTTCAGACAGGGTGACTCACTGTCATGTGACTTCTTTAACCTGATGTTGGAGAGCATCGTACGAGCCGCAGAACTTAATCGCTCAGGCACAATTTTTTATAAGAGCGTACAATTGCTGGCGTATGCCGATGATATTGACATCATCGGCCCTAACAACCGCGCTGTTAGTTCTGCCTTCTCCAAACTGGATAAAGAGGCAAAGCGAATGGGTTTGGTGGTGAACGAGGACAAAACGAAGTACCTCCTGTATTCAAACAAACAGTCGGCGCACTCGCGTATCGGCACCCACGTCACTGTTGACAGTTATAATTTTGAGGTTGTAAAAGACTTCGTGTATTTAGGAACCAGCATTAACACCGATAATAATGTCAGCCTTGAAATCCAACGTAGAATCTCTCTTGTCAACAAGTGCTACTTTGGACTAAGTAGGCAATTGAGCAGTAAAGTCCTCTCTCGACGAACAAAACTAACACTCTACAAGACTCTCATCATGCCCGTCCTAACGTATGGCGCAGAAGTTTGGACGATGTCAACATCCGATGAAGCGACGCTTGGAGTGTTCGAGAGAAAGATTCTGCGTAAGATTTTTAGACCTTTGCACGTTGGCAACGGCGAATATCGTAGACGATGGAACGATGAGCTGTATGAGCTTTACGACGACATAGACATAGCGCAGCGAATAAAGATCCAGCGGCTCCGTTGGCTGGGTCATGTCGTCCGAATGGATACAAACGCTCCGGCTTTGAAAGTATTCGATGCGGTACCAGCTGGTGGTAGCAGAGGAAGAGGAAGGCCTCCTCTGCGTTGGAAAGATCAGGTGGAGAAGGACTTGGCTTCACTTGGTGTGTCCAATTGGCGCCGGTTAGCACGAGAAAGAAACGACTGGCGCGCTTTGTTAATCTCGGCCAAAATCGCGTAAGCGGTTATCGCGCCAATTAAGAAGAAGAAGAATGAGCGATTTTTAAATCGAACCGCCCTATGCTATACTCTATATATATGTAAGTAAATGCTGTTTGTTCAGGCAAATTTTTAGCATTTTAGCAAACGCTTTGCGGGCTTCTTGCAGTAGAACCTTCATCACCTTCCTCACCTTCGGCCTTTGCGGAGAAGTTTTAGCCAACTAAAATTTATTTTACTGTTTTGAGCCATTTACACATGAATATGGACATCAAGGTATTATTAGAGAGTAGACTATGACAGGAACTACGATTGTTGAAATCCGAAAAAAGTTCAAAATGATGTATTCGAAAATTCTGAAAGCAATTTACCGTGAAAATTGTAAAACAAAAAATATTAAATATTAATTAATAATTATGATCGTAGTTCATGTTATAAAGGTATATGAGCAGCAGAAGCAGCAAAAGCTTTAGTCGAATCGGAAAAATACGTTTTTTCTAAATCTTGCCAACCAGGTCTTAAAACGTTGTTTTGAGATTACTGCGTTTAAGGTTTTTGCTTTCAACTATCTAAACACGCCAAAGCAGGTTTCAGTGTTTCAAATGCTTACGTTGTTTCGCGTTTTTCGACCTGAAATCGATATTTTCTACTAAAATAATGTTTTATTCCAAATTCTACAAATGCTATAAGAATTTGCAGTTTTGAGAAAATCGAGATCTTCACATTTTTCTTTGGTACATGAATTTGTTCATAATCCACTTATAGTCACTTTTTGTTGATACGAAGGGTGCCTTTTAGATGTCGGGATTAGAGAACAAAAACTAATTTTAATCATCGAAAATCACTTTATTGTTTTTCAAAATATTCTCCATGAAGATCTATACACTTTTGTATGCGTTTGAACCAATTGTCGAAACACTTTTGCCACTCTGAATGAGGTACCTCCAGAACATGCATTCTGAATGCCGCAAACGCTTCTTCAGGTGTCGAAAACGTTGACCTCTCAGTTTGTTTTTTACGTACGGGAATAAAAAGAAGTCATTCGGTACCAAGTCAGGACTATACGGCGGATGACCCATTAATTCGATGTTTTGGGTGCTCAAAAATGCAGTTGTTTGAGGCGATGTGTGAGAGCTCGCATTGTCCTGGTGAAGAGTGATCCGTCTTTGGCGATTGGTTTTCCTAATTTATTGGAAGACAACTGGCAAACAAATGGTTGTGTACCACTCAGAATTTACTGTTCTGCGTTGTTCTAGTGGTACGGTTGCGACATGTCCAGTTTTTCCGAAAAAACAGGCGACCATTTGCTTGGAAGTGCTTCGTGCGCGAACAACTTTTGTAGGATTTGGCTCATCTTGAAACACCCATACAGTCGACTGCTGTTTACTTTCAGGCTCATACGCGTAAATCCATGATTCATCACCCGTCACGATGTCATAGACGTGTTTCGAAGCCCCGCGATCGTATTTTTTGAGCATTTCCTTCGACCAATCGACACGAGCCTTTTTTTGAGCGATTGACAAATTGTGTGGGATCCAACGCGAACAAATTTGTTTGACAGTCAAATGTTTATGCAATATTGAATGGATGCTGGTCCCACTAATGCCTAAGATTGTCTCAATCTCACGATAGGTCACATGACGATCTTGCAATATCAGTTCGCGCACAGCATCAATGGTTTTCGGAACAACAACTGATTTTGGACGACCTTCACGAAATTCGTCTTGGAGTGAACTACGCCCACGGTTGAATTCACCATACCGTCGGTAAACACTGATCCTTGATGGAGCTTCATCGCCAAAAAATGAATTAAGTTCATCCATGCAATGTTGCTGAGTTAATCCACGTCGAAAGTTGTAAAAAATAATCGCACGAAAATGTTCACGATTTATTTCCATTTTTGGACCGAGATGAATCTTTTAAGTTACTATAAACAACACAAATAGCGCTGGTATTTCAAAACGTTCTGAGTACGTAAAAGCCAAAAAATGTCAAACTTTGCGATACAGCTGTCAGTTGCCAGATTGCAATACCAGGGTTGCCAAATCCCGAAATATAAAAGGCACCCCTCGTAGTCACATTATTAGGTAAAAATTAGTAATTTGAAGAATTTGTTTACCAAAAAGCCATGACTTTCCTATTGAGACTTAAAACTTCTTTTAACGACCACCATCGTCAGCAATTGTGTCAAAACACATCGATGTGTCGGAAACTCGCTGCTTGTTATTATTCTTCTTCTTCAACTATATTTACGACTTCGTCTTGTCAATTGACAACACGTAATTATGTATGTACGTATATAATATATAATATATTCTAAACTATATGCTATTGTGTTAATGCGCTTAGCTCTCTATGGACCCTGAGATCCAATACTCATTCCATCTTTTTGGTGGTCGCTCTTGGCACCTGGGTTATTCATTTTGCCGGCTCAGACTATTTTTGTCATTCTGGTGCTGGACATCCTACGAATATGGTCTCTCCAACCTCTTTTTCGTATTCTCGACCAACGGCCAACGGCCAACGACCAATGTCATCAAATCAGCAAATCTCTCTGACTTCAGTATTGGTTTTTCTATTAACCCGGGAAATTCGCGGTAGTTCTATCGCAATAAAATTTATCGCTGGATCGCTGGCTATTCAATACATCAAAAAAACCAGTACGATATAGAGTTCCGATACATATCCATGCATGAGCTTTAAAATTCTTCAGAACATGTAAACAGTTTATTTAACCCAGTTTCTTTAAATAATTTTGCAGTACAATATTAAGGATAGCCTAGCATGAATGAAATCAAATTTAGTGTTCTCCTCGACCTTGATCGATAATAGGAATACATGGAAAACGTATGTATGTAGTTTCCCTCTAATGACTTATTTCGCAGCTGCAGGAACGAGGAGGAAGTGCAGAATATTGAACACTTTACCTTAAACTTTCCCGCTCTTGGCCGAACGCGACATGCAAACGCGACTCTAAACTATTTATTATTTCTCTGAATGCATGCCAAGCCTAGAATCCGCAGCCATCCACAATATTTTAACATTTATTAAAGAAAAGAAGTAGTTTCACCGCATTGGGAATTAGCCTAAGTGGGCTCTTATGGGACGGTTATGGAAAGTGGCAACCAGCGCAACTTAAGTGAAAATACAATAGATGTGAGGGACGAGCTAACTGTTGCCCGGTTAAATGAAAGTCCGTTGGAAATTTGGAAATATTTCAAACAACAATTTCCAAAATTTTATCACAAGTTTTATTCAAAGTTTGGACAAGAAGAATTGGGATTTATAATTTAGGAAATCCACAATTTTACTTTTGATAGTGTGGAAATGTTAAAAATATGTAGTGCAATTTCAATTGTGTTTTATTTTCATCTCATATATGTACCTATTTTCAATTATGAATGTGTATAATTGACAAAATTTTGATATTCGATGCATCTCATAGATTTACTGACTTCTCTAATCACAATATCATTGGCGGAAATAACTTGGTCTCAATTTGAACAAAAAAAATTATTTGATGTACACAAATACTTAATTGGGGATTTGTAGTTATGTGAAACATCACAGAATTAGACGAAGACACTTCTTTTGCCTGAATTAAGCATCATTTAGCTGGTTATTTATCGATTCTCTCATTTCAGTCGATTGAAAACAGTTTAAGTAAAAAACATATCTCTTGAAGGGAACTGGATGCTTAACAATTCAAAAACGTTGCTCCATTTCCGTATGTATTCAAAACTTTGTAAAATTTTAAATTTATCTGCAAAATTGAAAGTTATTTGCATTAAACTTATCTAAAAACCAAAATGAATTCCCGAAACGACAAGAGAATTCCCATTAGAGTACATATGAATAAAAACTGAACTAAGACGATTGGGAATCGAAACAACTGTAAAAGTATTTCTGGCAGAATTTATTGCGTATCTTTTCAGTAAATAAAAAAGAAATGGTACAAAAAGGCAGCATTGCAGATAATACTAAGAATTTTCAACTCTGTGTTTACCACACCACACCAGTAAACTCATCAAAATCATGTTCAGTTTGGGTACTGGCAAAAGGCAATCGGAGGGTTACCATCCAACTAAGGCATAAGAGCCTAACACACATGCATCCTAAAAGCTACCGGTACATTGTCTGATGTTACGGTGGTTGTAGCAGAACAGCAAGCGACGCACATACGGTGTGTGGTTGCAGATATATATTTCGTTAACGAACAACAAAAATGGTTGCATGGAATACTCCTGTATTGTTATACATACACACACACACACACACACTTCATAGACTTACAAAACATATCATTTTACCTGCATTGCAACAGAAGATGTGCCTTGGCATGAAATGTTTTAACCCTGCCAGATTTAAGATTGTCAACCCAGTATTTGTTGTATGTTTTATGACGCAACCATTTTTCTCTGTTGCTGCTTAAAAAATTCATTATGAGTTGCAAACGAGGTATCACGGTTACACAGAAACAAATACAAAGCAATGCTCATATACACTCTGTGTGAAAAGTATCCGGAATTTATCAACTGAAAGACGCGAATTATGTAACTTGTCGACTTAATCTCAAAAAATTTAAAGTTGGAACTCTGCAGCAGGAGGTCATCACCAAGAGAAAGTCGAGAAGTCATTTAAATAAAAAACTATATTCTGATACTTAAAATTGATTTCACATATTTATAGCTCATTGATTAATAACAATAATGCAAAGGTCTTCAAATATTATTGATGGTAGGAAGTGCGTCGCGATAAAATAATCTGATCAATTAGACCTTTGTTACAAATAAAGTTAATGGTTAGGCGATGGTGCAATAATCCTTTTGAACTGCTGTGCAATTAATACTATAAATTTGACATGTGCATTCTACTGTGTCGATTGTTGTTGCGTTCGTGGAAACTTTGGTGGAGGTAGCGCAACTCTCACGTATTACATATCACCAGAATATTTATTCCTGTAAATTGGAGCCACTGTTACAAGTTGCCTTGCATAATTTGGGACCAGCTGCTATTAGTTTTCGTACTTCTGAGTGTTCTGCGATTTTTTCAATGGAAAAAATTTTTTGTTTCACATGAAATTTTGTTTTCCAAATCACTGAAGATGTTTAGGTCGGGCTACGGAAAATCGTGCACGACAAAAATACAAACATACGAATGATATAAAAGCTTTCAAAGATAACCGAAATTTAGTAGTTGATTGGCTACCATTTTATCGAAGTGATAAATTCAAAAAACTAGTTCTCGAAATTCATTGTATGGATCTTAGAGAATTGGCTCAAGACGTCAACATTATCTGTTAAGGCCATTCGTAACATTATGGCTGATATTTTGGGCATGAAGAGCATTGCCGCACGACTGCTTCCAAAAGCGGTTAATTTTGTCCAAAAAAAGCATCTCAGCAAATAGCTTAAGATTTGATTTTCCGAGTATCTTCTGACTTCACGTTTATGAAACGAATCATAATGGTTCACGAAATGTAGTTTTACGAGTCTGAATGCCGACAACCCAACAGTCTTCAGAATGGCGCCTCGAAACTTAATGAAACCCAATAAAACAAAAAACGTAAACTCGCAGTCGCTGAGGCTAACGAGCATTCTATGGATTGCATTCTAAGCATTCTAAGCCCCTGAATGGGGCTTTGCAGGCGACATATTAATTGTTTATAAATAAAAACAATTTTTGTGTTTTATTTAACAATTCCGGGTACTTTTTACTTGGAATGTATCTCGCATTTTTAATTTTTTAGTTCGATGTACACATATCCTAGTCTAGTATTGCCATACTGTTAATAAATATGGATGAAAATAACATTGGTTATTCCGTATTTTGTTTAGTATCGGAAAAAATTGCAAACAAATATCTGCGACCGATTTTAATGTAAAACTAGGTACATTTTTTGCTGAATTCCTTAAAAAGCGTATGGTATTGATTTTTTAATCCGTATCCAAATTTATGAGTTGCTCAAGCGATTTCAACCGACGAGAGTATAATAAGAAATTGTCTATGAAACTCATTAAAATGGAATTTTGGCCTCCACCGACAGCTGATGAACGCATTTTAACCTGCGATAAACTGAAAGGCAAGCGCCATGAGTCGATTGAAGTCTTTCAAGACATTGTCATCACCGTGCCAAACAAAATTCCAAAACGGCTCAGATAGGTCATTTGGCAACTTGAAAGAATGTGAAAGATGTGAAATTCCTTAAAATACGGTTTTATACGATAGAAATATCGTACTTAAATATTGATATAAAGATTTAAAATTTTTGAAGATCTATTCACTTTAATACTGAATTATTAGAGTAATATTTCAAACGTCTAAAGTTAATCGTTTTATTACGACAAAGCTTCTGTTCATTTACCACCTTCTTCAAAAATGATCCAACTCCAAATTTATAATTTTTCTGACAAAAAACAAACCCGATCTTTGGCTTTATGAAATATTTTAAGAAAAGTAAAACATTATTTATTGGGAAGAAAAAGTCATTAAGACATTTTATGAGAAACTATTATGAAGGTTATTTTAAGACTTGCTGGAGAAAATGATTTTTTCAATCAAGATCCTTTTATGAAATTTTCACGCTTTTTTTATAGATTTATTTTTAGTTATGACTCTTTTGCTAATACTCAAGGCTGCAATGGAAGTAAAAAGCGATTTTAAAAGGATAAAGAACTCCAAAAGGCCGATGTTTATTAATTGGCTTAAAATCATTGCTGAACAGGTGAATAATCTTATCTTTGTCTTTCATTTCGATTTGACCCGCGGTGGTGTTCACTGTCCCATGCTTCTTGAGAGGATTTTCTTTAATACTCCTTTTTGTAGTTCGGAGTTTTTCTATGTAGGTCTCTCAAAATCTCTTTATACTCGACATGCTCCTATTACTAGAGCCAAAATTGAGTTTAATAAAATCTCTGAATTTATTATTGAGATGATATGGTTTCGATTTCCTAAATTACGATTTGCCGAACCGTCCCGTATCACCTAAAATAATTCAATGGTTAGTGTGAATCTAAAAAATGTATCACCAGTCTTCTTCTGATTGCCACATTCTCGAATTATTTCGGTTGAGTTTTGCATACAATTACTATACCAGTGGAACTAAAAGAGTGGCAAAAATTTAAATAAGGCACAAAGTACTTTAAAAATACTAATATTAGCCGTATAAACCGCAAGACTAATTTCAGTGAAAATTCCCGTAATTCCTGTGGCACGTGAAACAATTGGCTTTGAAATCTCTCACAGTCGTGAAGAGAATGCTCTACTAAGAATTTTATTACTTTCTAAACACTCCAATTTAACGATGTCTGCGGCGAGGTGGCGAAGTCAATCGCCCTAACGTCAGTACGCGTATCGTTGTCAGCGTTTAGGTGATGATCTGTTACGATTCACAGAAACGCATAAAAATTCAATAAACCAACAAGTCAAGCCAGATAGCGAACGAGCAAAGCCCCAGTCATTTCAAGCAATTGACAAGTGTGTTTTTGTCGCTTTGAGAAATCCAGGCGTGCAGCCACGAACACCCGTCCGTTACGCAACCATCAGCCATCGTCATTATCCTGCCATAAAAATGTACATCATTTCAGTTTTTATGTTTATGTGCATTTAATTCCCAACAATTCATAACAATTTCTTTTACGACATTTTCGCTTTGCGCTCTCAGCAAACATTTCAAAGTAAGAAAATTGTTTACAAATAAATACGAGTATGTATGTATGATGCCTAAATAAATGAATATCTTTTCACAAGCGTTCTAGGTTCATAATTTAAAATGTTTGATTTTTGCTTTAAATGGAAATGATGTGTGGCGATTGTGATTTACTTCATGTAAACGACGAAACTTACACTAGAAGGGTTTACAAGTGATTTTCTCAATAAAATATGTTCATACATGCACATTAGGCCAGGTCGATTTGTGGGGAGGCAAAAAAATCGCCCATTGCTCTGTGAAAATCATATTCTAGGGATCAAAATAAGAAACTTTGCCGAAGGAACCATACCTCTAAAACGAATTCTGATGTCCCCCAATTTGGGTCGAACTTTTTAGTTTATTTTCTCATGTAAAGGCCAAAAATGGTGATATTTTGAAATTATTGTACTCGTATGGGGAACCCCCCAGGGGAGTTCCAGGGGGTGTGCCACTGGCATGGGTGGATCGGCCGTCCAAAGTTAGTGAGGGTCGGTCATACATTTGGACTCGATTGGAGCACTCTAAATGGGTCAAAGTGGGATTTTTCGATCGACCCAAATTGGGGGACATCAGAATTCGTTTTAAAGGTATGGTTCCTTCGGCAAAGTTTCTTATTTTGATCCCTAGAATACGATTTTCACAGAGCAATGAGCGATTTTTAAATCGACCCGCCTTAATGCACATAGGTATTAGGGATGCCAAACTCGTGATCAGCTTCGATTCATGCCGTTTTCTCGAAAAATCTTAAATATCGGATTGAAAGAAGTAAACACTTGTTAATTATTAAAACTTTATTACAATAGAGTCTTTTCTAGAGATGTGAAACTTAGAGAGCTGCTGGTTTTGGATTCTTAGGTTAAATTGAGAGTGCAGAGAGAAACATGCTTCCCTATGATTAATTTCTTTTTATCTGAGTAAGCCTTCAAAAATTTGTATCAGGTATTAATGTTTTGCAAGAATTTATTAAAAGTCGATTTCGATGATTTTTTAAACTTAAATATTTTTAAAACTACTGCTAATATTTCCCTGTGTTTTCACGACTTTTCTCTTCTTCTTCCTAACCGGCGGCAGCTGGAAACCCCAAGTGAAGCCAAGTCCTTCTCCAACTGATCTTTCCAACGCATTTGCTTGCCCAGATAGAGTATTACGTGAATATTTAGTTCTCCAGTTAATGGAAATATAAAAATTTGTAAAACGTATTGTTTTTATTTTTAAAAGCGCAGGCTAGAAACTCATTTCCGATTTATGGTTTCGCCCATTCTTTCTCTTAGAATTATCTATATAAACCGAAATTAACATCGATTTCTCGAAAAATTGTCGTCTGAACAATTTGAGCCCCCTAATGTACATATGCGCATAATGCTTCACTGTCCAATATTTTTAGTTTAGTAGTTAAAATATTATTCACAATATTATTTCATGGTTTTTTAGCTCGCAAACCAAATTGAAAATTTCCAAACTTTCTTTAAAGTAGTATTGGAACTCAAATTTTTAATGTGATTTGCCTACTTATTAATTCGACTGCATAAGTAGCTGATTCATTTTGTTCAACAATCGTGCCTATGGAAGTACTCGTATACGTCACTTCTTCTTCTTATTAGAAATTGTGAAAAGTAATTCCTCATAACTTGTACATATGTAAATACTTTATATTATAAGATAATTCAAACACTATTGAGGTTAAAAACTAGGTGGGAGCGCCAATAACAAAAAAAACTTTTTAATTCAAATTTTCTTAATCATAAGCTGGAATTCCCATATTGAGAGAGTTACTTCAAAAGCCACAAGGGCATTCTTTGCCTCCACAAGGCTTTTTGGTAAGACATGGGGACTAAACCCTAGATTGACCTTCTGGACATTCACCACAGATGTGAAACCCATAGTCACTTATCCTTAGCATGGTGGCCCAAGGTCAAGCAAAGAGAGGCAGCACACGAATTAAGCAAACTGCATCGCCTGGTATGTGTTGGTATTACAGGGGCTATGAAAACATGTCCCACGGATGCATTGTGTGTGCTCCTGAACATACTATTAAAAGGCATATCTGAACTTAAAAGTGGGGATATGAAAGGACATTTAAAGATCTTAGAAGACTTCCTACATAGTCCCATTCTTCAAAGGGATGATATACTATCACCCAAACCAATACTCTTCAGGAACTTCCAAGTTATAATTAATGAACGAACAGACTGGAGAACTAACTCTATCACTTTCAAACCTGGCTCCCAGCTATGGTTTACTGATGGGTCCAAATTGGAAAATGGTAGAACAGGGGCAGGAATCAATGGGCCCAAATTCAAAAAATAGATTCCGATGGGATCCTACCCAACAATATTCCAGGCAGAAATACATGCCATTGAAATATGTGTGAGAGAATACGTTAGAAAGAAAATGAGAGGTACTCACATCTACATAGCCAAGCGGCTCTAAAAGCCCTTCTATCAACAACTATCACCTCCAAATTGGTAAATGATTGCCTAAACCTTCTTAACAAGTTATGGAACCTCAACATAGTAACACTAGGCTGGATTCCGGGACATGAAGGACATGAGGGAAATGAAATGGCTGATGACCTTGCAAAACAAGGAGCAAATATGCAACTTACTGGTCCTGAGCTTTTCTGTGGACTCACAAAAGGCCACATTAATGAATTCCTTAGGAAATGGGAAGAAAGAAAACTTGCCGCACACTGGCTAAACTGTGCCGGTCAGCGTCAAGCCAAACTATTCCTAAGTCCCAACAAAGGAATATCTGACAAACTTCTCTCACTAAACAGAGTAGATCTGCGACTTTTAACAGGATACCATACAGGTCACTGCAGCCTGAGGTATCATCTAAATAATATTGGTCTATCCGAGACCAATGTGTGCCGCTTTTGCGAAATGGACATAGAAAGCTCAGTACATGTGCTTTGTGAATGTCCTGCGTTGGGCAGACAGAGACTTCATCGCCTTGGTGGTATCATAGTATCTCCATGCAATCTTAGGAACAACAAACCCAAAATTGTGCTAAAATTTTTAAAAAGCCTAAAACTCTAGGGTTACAAAAATAGGCCTTTCACAATAGATCAGCTCTGGTCGCAGTGCTTAATGGCCTTCTAATAATAATAATAATCATAAGCTGAGTTATACTCACGTCATAATACTTAATTCACTATCCTATTATTTGCCACTTTAGTCTTATGAATAAAATTAAAATTAGCAAAAAAATGCAATTTAATTAAAATTTTGTTTATTCCTAGAACACATTTTGCTTAATACCCGTTTGCTAACCTCGAATTAATTATTTTTATTAACTTAACTGCCTTACAACTTGGTGGCAACGCTGTTTAAAAATGTTATTGACTGAATCTATTGCATTGGCATATCTATATATTATTTACTTTTTGCAGCTAATATACCTACGTAATCAATTTCTTAATTTCCAAAGAAAAAAATGCAGTATTTTATTAGAACTTTACTAAGACCTTATAAGTTGCTATATTTGCAATAAAAATTATGTGTGAATAACAGATAAAAATAAATTTTTATTAAAGGTTATCTTAACATTGAAGCGAAATTTGTGGTAAAATGTATTTGGAATATATTTTTCTTAATGCTGATCCCATGATGTAATACTTATTTATATTTTTTAATAAATGGCTTTTTTTATTACAGACTGGTAGAAACATTCTGATTAAATTACTGGAGCACGCAAAGCATTTACGGTGTAAAAAAAAGTGGTTGTCTGTAAAGTCGGTTTACTGACGATAGTTTAACGTGATAACGTCATAAGAAAATACTGATTGAATGGTTGCATTTTTCAAAAGAAAATTTTAATTTTGTTTGATAGATATTTTGTATGGATATAGAGAATGAGGTAACATTAACATAACATAATATACTTTAACATAACATAACATAACATAACATAACATAACATAACATAACATAACATAACATAACATAACATAACATAACATAACATAACATAACATAACATAACATAACATAACATAACATAACATAACATAACATAACATAACATAACATAACATAACATAACATAACATAACATAACATAACATAACATAACATAACATAACATAACATAACATAACATAACATAACATAACATAACATAACATAACATAACATAACAAACATAACATAACATAACATAACATAACATAACATAACATAACATAACATAACATAACATAACATAACATAACATAACATAACATAACATAACATAACATGCTGTTCAAGCAACGTAACGACGCATGAGCAAGATAACGACGCATTTTTTGGTGCGTGCAGCCGGCTACATAGAATTATTAGACGTTATCACGTCAAAAATTGTAAAACCGATGCAGTGGTTTTCGCGCGAAGCTCTTTCGAAGAAATTGTCTTACATAAACATATGAATGTACACATGTAGATATTTACATGTTCAAACATATATGACGGCGTATTGCACATTATGTATCCATATTTAACCAAAACGTGTTCACCACATACAGTTTTATGCTTTCACTTGCACATTGCGTTTTTAAATTACAGGCTCAAGGTGAATAAAAAAGTCGACACCACATTTCCACATTCATTAGCCGTCTACAAACTATTAACCTGACTATAATAACTCTTCAGATCAAAGCGCAGCAACGCATTGCAATAGTTCTATTAATTACTCCACCATGTGGCGACTGTCGTGGCAGGTAGTACAATCGAGCACGCCGGCAACAAAACGTTCAACATTTCACATTAAATATTGAACATGAATCGGTGCATTTAACCAGACAACATCGTTTTTCACCTGATTATGAAAATCATAACAAAACATTCCAAACAATACCATGCTTACTCCACTTCTCCCACATCTCCCATTACGCTGTAAGTCAATCATCCCAAAGGCGAGCGCAGCAGAATCTTAATGTAACACAGACAAGAGTTCGATTGCAGCTACATTTGATATAAATAAATGGCTTAAGCGCAATGAGGTAATCCATGAATGGTGGGGTGGACTAGCGAGAGGGAGGTAGAGTGTTCATATTATTGTTATGACTATTTTTACTGCTCACTCAAGTAGTAAAAGGCGATTTTTACGACCGACGGCGCCACTGGCAACAGGCGTTCAATTGCTAAGCGGCATGGCAAAACACAGCCGACAATTGTGGCGTGAGTCCTGGCGGCATCAACTGCATCATGCCCGCCAATGTTGGTGGTTGATTTTCGATGATGGTCGAGAGCCTCCGGTGGCCCCGAAAGTGTTGAACGAGTTGTTAGACAACAATTTAAATTTACACGTCGTAAAAATTATCTGCAGCGACGTGCCGGCCCGTTATGTTGTTGTGCTGCAATGCATTGTGGTTGCGGTGCAGACGTTTTATGACGCATTTTTACGACCGATAAAATTCCCATAAATTATATGGGTGAACTAGCGAGTCACTAAGCGAGCGGCCACCCCGGCAAGGTAAGGTGATGATGCCGCTGATTTGTAAGATTAAAATTACAGAATTGAATTCGGAACGAACGAGCGATAAGGCATTCTTATACTTGTATATATTGGGTAGTCTAAGAAGTTCAGAAACAAATTGCCGGTTTACTGCTTTGTCCCGAGTGGTACACATATATTTAGTATCTACCAACTCCTTCTTAAATATATGGAAAACGTTAAACGACCCTAAAATGTTGTATAATTTACCATATAGCAACCCTGAATGTAGCTGAAAGCTCACACACCTAGTGAAAATTTAACAGCTGAGCTTTGTCTTCTTCGCAAGAAAAAAAACTATTTGATTCAGCAGTACGAGTATATCCTGATGTAGTGGGTACTACAAAAAGTTGCGAAATGTTGGGCGTAGGCGGAATTTCAAATAAGAACGAAACTATTTACGAAGATTTAAATGTGCCTTGTATAAATACTGTTTTAAATTATAGAAAATATATGCTCAAATTATATGGATAACAATAAGAAATATTTTAAGAAGCTTTGTAAAAATTCGGCAAATTTACATCAAAATTTCAAACTTTTCATTCAAAACTTGTAGAAAAATTTCGGGTATGCACTTCTATAGACCCCTGAATTTGGGTGTAACACTAACAGACTTAATGCAAAATGCCTTGAACGCAACATGGGAATGGTATAAAAAGGAGGGACTATCGGTCAACCCTAACAAAACCACAATTATCCCCTTCAAAAGAAAAACAAAGTTGGAATTTCCCATATTGAAAATAAATGAAATAGTGATAGAACTAAAGGAAGATGTCAAGTATCTAGGTTTAACCTTAAATAAAAAACTCACTTGGGAGTCACATATAAATAATACAACAAAAAAAGCCACGAAATCTTTGTGGACAACCAAACAATTACTAGGGAGATACTGGGGCCTCAGCCCTAGTATGGCCCTCTGGATATACACCCAAATGGTTAGAGCAATCATACTGTATGGGGCACTAGTATGGTGGAGCAAATCTATTCAAAAAACAGCTATAACCAAAATGGGAAAAGTACAAAGGCTTGCTTGCCTATGCATCACAGGGGCTATGAGAACTACCCCAACAGCTGGCATGGAAGCACTCCTTAATCTCCCACCACTTCATATAGCAATCCAAGAGGAAGCAGCTACGCAAGCACTCATGCTATACATGAAAGAAAATTAGACAATCTCACCGGCCACCTGAGTATCCTAAATAAAGTTAAAAACACCATAAGCATGGCTCAAGTTTCAGACCACACTGACGCAACCCTCTGTTTCACAAAAGGATACACAGTTACCTTTCCTGAGAGGAACGAGTGGAAAACAAACCCAAAATGGTTGAATGATGATTCACAAAAATGGTACACTGATGGATCAAAAACACTTTATGGTGTAGGAGCAGGAGTAGTGGGGCCCAGAATCCACAAACCATTCACTCTCACCAGGGACACCACCATCTTCCAAGCGGAATTATACGCAATAATGGAAGCAGCAAACATCATGCAACGTAGAAACCACAAGAGAGTAAAGATTAGAATACTCTCGGACAGCCAATCAGTTCTAACAGCTTTAGATAGCTATACCTACAACCCAAAAACTCTCTAAGAATACCACAAGGCACTCAATAACCTGGCATCCAAAAACAATGCCTCATTAATCTGGGTACCAGGACATGAGGGATATGACGACAACGAAAAGGCAGACTTTCAAGCCAAAAAAAGGGACAGATGTAAATTTCATCGGACCTAGACCCATGTTTGGATTTAAAAAAACAGCCTAAAACAAAAAGTAAAATACTGGGCCAAAACTCTAATAAATGAACATTGGAACAACGTAGAGGGTCTTAGACACTCCAAAAAGTTCTGAGGTTTCAATGCTAAAAGAGATAACATGGCCCTCACGTTAAACAAAAAGGGCATTCGCGCTCCACCGGCGCCCTCACGGGTCACTTCACCTGCAACAAACACTTACATAAATTAGGCATAACTAACACCTGCACCTGCAGATTTTGCTGCGAAGATGAGGAGTCTATAGAACATCTCATCATCGATTGTCCGGGGTTGGCGCATAGAAGGAAAAAGTTTTTAAACAAGTTCATGCTTATGATGAAGACTTACAATCACTCCCTCAGAAGGAGCTGGTACAATTCATAAGCATACTTAACAGTCAATAGACAGTCGTAGGGTGCACAATAGATCAATATGGTCGCAGTGCTAAAGGCTCATACCTTAACCCTTTACTACCATTAACCATTAATCATTGGGTGTAAAAAAGTGCAAGTTTCGATTAGATCCAAAATCATACTGATTTTTGAAAATTTTTTTCAGCCGCGCCACCTCCACTTTTTTTTATATGATAGGAAACACCCAAGATCGTCAGCAGAAAAAATTGTGAGACATTAACGCTATTGAACCATGTGAAACTTGCACTCTATTATATCAAAATTTAAACAAAATACAAACCCTACTGGAAAACATTCTTCTCTCACCAAAGACCTCAATAGGCTATTTCCTCAACACTTTAGATGGAATTTTTACGTAGTACTTGAAGATAGTTATCCTTAGGAGGATGAAATTATCGTTCAGAAACGACAAGGTTAAACTCGAATATCTCTAGCAATATACCTGGGCAGGTAGGTAAATAAATTTGTGCTGATATTCTCAAATCGGAAAGGAAAAAAATACATAGAAAAAAAACTGGGCCTACCGACCATAAATAGCCAATATATTACCTGGAAATTATATTTCCACCACTCAACATTTTTGAACTATTTGAAGGAGGCTTGGTGCAATTTAACAGCTTAACAGAAATTTAAGGAGATTTTTTTATAAGCAAATCCTGCTGAAGCCGAGTAAAATGGAGCTATTTTTAAGGCGAACATAAGAATCCACAAGGAAGGCGAACGAAGAGAACTGCAACTTCTTAAACGATATTAAAAGTGCAGTTGACGTCACGGAAATACATTAGGGAAGAGATACTACTAACTGACGAAATAAATGGCAATCATCTATGCCATCAACAATTCATGCCGCTACTCCAGATGAACACGATTTTAATCACGCAGCTGAAACTGAGAGAACTGGGCTGGAAAGCTGTGATGAATCCATTCTACAATACTGTTCTTGTATTGTTACGGTTTTCGGTATCTGGTCTCTGACTCAAAAATTGGCAATGGATTTAAGGAAATTCATTAATAAGGTGAACAAACACTTTTCAACTTTGCTCAATTTGTCATATTTGTATTCATAAACAGAGTGTTGAGATGAAACTTCTGAGAAGTGCTACAAGATAAGTAATGTATATAATTTGTATATGAGTAATAGTAAAAAATCATTTACTAGACAAAGATGAAAACATTTCTCTAATAAATATGTATACAATCATATTTGAACCGCAAAGTTGGGCACCCTTATTGTTTGGATCCTCGTCCAAATTAGTATAAATTGGGCATATTTTTGGTGCTTAACTTGGAAATTAGACCAAATTTTTAAACAGCAGTCGTTAATATCCCTTTTTATAGTATTTCATAAAGGCAATTAAGTCCTGTGTGGGCGTTCTACCCGCAGTGTGCATCGAGAAGAGCAGAGTTTGAAAGCAAAGCGAGGAATGCATGCTGTGAGACTTGGAATCACCTCGAGTCCTTTTTGTGCTGGATGTATGGAGGATGAGGTGGAATCATCTCAGCACCTTCTCCTTAGCTGCCCTGCTCTGGCGGGGCTAAGATTCAGGCATCTCAAAGCGCAGCAGCACAAAGCGGTTGACGCAAACATAGTCATCGTTCATAATCTGCATGCTCCTAACCATTCCATCACCACCTCTCCCCGCCCTCTCCCTGCACCTCATCGGTCCTTCCCTTCACCTCACTTCCTTCACAATGATATCCCAAAGGACGAATCCTTCTTCGTCCAAGTGTGCTCACTCCCTGGGCAACCATACCAACCTAACCTAACCTTGAAAGCATAACTTTGGACCTTGTTAATTTAGATATCTGCCTCAGTTTTTAAATCGAGTTTCATTTGTGAAGATGCAGATTGTTCAAACTCTGCTTCTTATTCAACCAGCTCTCATAGCAATGACAGTTTACAAAAATGTACAGAGACTGATGTAGATCGAAATGTTTTTCTTAATGTCCTGTTATAATTTTTAATAAATCCCTAAGTATAAATATTTTAGAGGATTACTGGAAATTTACATCATAACCCTGATTTTCAAAATTGGCAAAATGATATTATCAACTACAGACCAATTTCAACTGTTTCGTCTACCCTCAACTTTTTGCTGTAGTAGATACGTGCTATAGTTACTCTGTCACAGTTCTTCAACCTTTATTTAACAGTGAATACCTCCTTATTCTTATTTTTCTTGTAATAATGATTTTGGCTTCATAATCCCCGAATCGGAAACAGCCTTATATTTCACATAGGGAAAGAACTTCAACTCTTCCGATCCTTTACGCTGCATTTATCCGCTGACTTGCCACAATTTTGCCATATTCACAAGTTTTGCCTTATATTCGCTCTTAAATTTCTAAATTTCTCCTATCCTATTCTTTCCTACCATCATTACCATCTCCTCCTTATTAACCCTAAGTTCTTAGAAAGGCTACTATCCCCTATCTTTTGATTGATTGCTGCTCTTAGATTTCTCTTCTCCAAAGCCCTCTCGTTTTTGTTATCCCTTTCGGGCGCTCAAGAGGTCTAGAATCGAACTCAAAAAGTCTAGAATTCTATTTTGCCAGATTTTTTTATGCCAATAACTGTGGGTTATATTTCATTAAACGCTATTTTCTAGTTTCAGTGTAAATTATGCATAATTTTAGGTAGCATGAATTTTTTAAATTTACTCTATAAATGTATTTTATTTTATGTATGATAATCTTGTTTTTATTTTTGAGAAATTATTTAAACTTTATTATTTTACATGTATACCATTAAATGTATGAAAGCTCAACAACAAGGAGACTATAATTTTGAAAGTTATGCAAATCTAAGAGTCGGAAAAAAATCGAAACGAATTCTTATCGTGTGATGTTGTGGAGAAACGAATGAACCTATTGGCAAGAATAGCATAGCTAGCGGCTCTCATGAAATTGCTTTTAAAAACGTCGTGGAAGAACTAAAACTTGTTCTTAATGAATATTCTTCACCGAAAATGGAGAAACGCATAACGAAAATAATAAAGTTCCTACTGCAAAGGAAGCTTCGTCAAAGTAACAAAAAGAAATTGTATGTGTATGTAATTCTATAATGTAATGTGTATATATTTACATACATAATGTTGTTTACCTTCTTAATTATGTAGTTTAATTCTGGGTCGCATTTTTCCTAACCACATATACCGAAAGCATGGTAGCATGCCTATAATCCAATTGTAATAATTACTTCTCTGGTAATGCAAGCAGATCACGTATTTCAGTACAATTTTTTATACCAAATTGTTTCGAACTGTAGTTTTAATTTTTAAATTTTTTGTACTTTTGCATTGATTTATAATATGTCAGTCCGTCTGTTTCTCATACAAATTTGGAAAACGTGGTATCATCGCGAAAGTTGAATTGCACCGATCACTTTTTCGATATTGCACATACCATAGCTCACAAATTTGAACTTTTTACAATCATTTCCAACTGCAGATTTAATTTATATATTATTTTTTTCATAATTTGCAGACACATGTGAGAATTTTTAGTTCCAGTACATGCATAACCCACTCACCACGACCCGCAGCGCGTATAACACCGAATAGCCGAAATAGCCAATATTGGCACTCACGTCCAAGTCGCCGCGATGAAGAACTCCAACTGATTGTTGCCAAACAGAAGACACATATGTTTGCGATGCATACCACATAGCTTTTCTAAAATTTTTAAGGCGTTTAAATTAACAACAATAACACTCTAAAACAACACTTTGCACATACCTTCAACGAAACAGTCCAAATACTTACGAAAAGGTCGCCGTAGGTCATAATTTTCAGAAAACATCCAATACATAATGACCACGCAACAGCGCAGCAAATGCCGCATCAACAATACCTAAGAATTTTTCACGGTCTGGCGTTTTTTACAAAAGCCATAAAAAATTAAAACATGAACGTGTGTATGCTACTGCAGATAGTTGCAAAAAGGAAGAAACGTGTTGAAGGATGTTCTCTTGTTGAGGAGTCTTAAAAAATGTTAGTTATATTCTATGAAGCAAAAAACAAATCACAGAGTCGAAAAAGCAAAATCCAAGGTCAATGTTTTGTGTTTTGTGCGAATTTTAAACCATAGCAGACAGGCAAGAAACACAAGCCGCGGTACTGGTCAGCCGCCCGCCGCGAGCTAAAAAAGAGAATAGCAGAAAGCAAAAAACAAAAAAAAAAAATATGCTAAGTCCATGATTCAGCGGAAGTCGTGCTGTTGCCTCTCACGTGTTTGTTGCTAAAGGTTAAGCTAATCTGGTCTGAACCTGCAAAATGCAAGGCACGACAAATGCATCGTCGCCGTTGTCTTTATGTATTCATAATTGCCACAACGCAATTAAAAAGGAGCTGCTCACTGTCACTGCTCACCATCGGCCGGTGGCGAGTGCACACATTACATGAAAGCAATACAACAATTTTGCGCTATAACCTCGTGACCTTGTGCTATTTTTTGTAAACTAATTAAGGACAATTTATAATTTTTATGATTTATTCCGTTGGCCTAATTGTACGAGGCAAGGTGCAGAGATTTTCGAATGTTTCTGCTTTGAGCATTTATGCAGTACCACTCCCTATTGTGAATTATGATTGTTCCTAGTTTTTTAGTGCCGTTTTCACCTGCCATAAAATAATTGTTATGAACTCAAGGCCTAAACACACCGGTTTTTGTAATGCATGGAAAATACTTAAAATTATGACTATGAAGGATTTTGTAAAGTGCAATTTATATGGCTACGCTAAAGTCAGTTAAACTATTTTCACATATACAAATAAACACAACACACTCGGGCATATATATATAAGTAGGAGCGTATTTCCCTTGGCTTACTACGTTTCTAGAAAACGGTTATTTCTTCAAAATCAAATCGTAGGTTTCGAGCCTTCAAAATTATATATGTATCTGAATAATCAATTTATTGATTTATTGCACTATTCGCTTAATTGCAAGACGGCAGTAAGAATGTGTGTGTTGGCAGGCCTTTATTTTAAGGATTTCAAATCATCCGGAATAAAGTAATCATCATAATTCTTCATACGAGTTGATATGAGCACAATAAGCAGAGAAAAATTAGTTCTCATTCCAATTTCAATATGAGTTATTAAGCGCGACTGTAAAAGTAAATGTAGTCGCAAATTCTATTCCGGCTTTGCTTGAGTAGCTCCTCAGGGTTATTCATAGCCCTATAAATCCAGTGCTGGCAACATTTTATGTGAAAACATACAAACAACGAGCTCCGCACAAGTAAACAAGCAAAAGAAAAACAACAATTGCCACATTTCGCTGTTACTTCTCATAAATTTGCGCCCGAAACTTTTTACGAAATTAAGTCTTGTAACATTAACAACAATAACAACTTACGTAAGTCTTTGAGCTATGCACATACATACATACACACTCGAGTAAGCGAAAAAGTTGTTAGCGAAAGATAGGTCAGAAAATAGTGTATGAAAAATATATTTCAACAAAAAACATGATGTGTTTGTATGTATACCCTCTATTCAAAAAAAACAACCAACAAAAAATCCTTCACTAAAATAGGACTAACCACTGTATATTTTGTGACACATAAATTTTACTATATACGATCGTCTACTGTTCGATACACAATTTGCACACTTTTCCGAGTTATCAAACGACTACTTATGCTCTTTCTAAAAAGCGACCTGAAAAAGATATCTAAGCGGCTTTCTACGGGGAAGAATTCATCACGATATGCCTTTTCAAGTACTTGGTGCGTTTCAGTAAAATATTTACTTGGCTTAGCACAAAATTCAATCGCAGCTATGC
>JAYXIM010040422.1:0-16503 GCA_037575425.1 Anastrepha fraterculus
TCAAACACCACACCAAGATCAATAATTTCGCTTGGATTGGATATTCTAGAACCTAGAACTAATGTGGTAGGTGGTAGGTTTAAGAGAACAAGATTTAAAAGAGCATAAAATAAAAAATATTCAGCCGCTTCATTATTTTTCCGAGAGTGTTAGAATTAAACATCTATCATCATTGAATAAACAAGTTTAGTGCAGATTTGGTAAAGAATTGTTTTTTTTATATTAACCCTTGTAACATATTGTTACTTAGAAGTTAAGAAATGAATAATACAAAAGGTTTAAGCTTACCAAAAATCACATTAATATTGTATTATTTGAAAGATTTTTTTTGGATAAAATCATTTACAATAAGTATATCCGTAATGCTGAGTTAAACATTGAAACTAATTTCACACATTTCTTGAATTACATTATGTATATCGAAATGGACATGATTTAGGAAACCTACGTAACTCTTCTTGGACAAAGGATTGCCGAGATTCCATCAGATGTTGCTAACTTATTCATCGACTACTTTAAGTCGCACTTTGTTCATATTGGTGCAGAATCTTTACCTAGTTTTTCTACTTTTAAAACTGATTTTAAATTTTGGTTCTTTAACGCTATCTTCCGCAGATATTTCTAAGGGAATTTATCTCATTTCTTAATAACTCCATACAGGCCGATTTGGATGGTTTCGCTGCTAAGTTATTGAAAAACTGGCCAGCTCTTATTCGGCCCCTAAAATTTATTTTTAGCAGGCTTCCAGCTTTAGTTTATATAGGGTTGTTCAATAGGTGCGCTTCAACTTTTTTCCTATAGGGAGGGCGAACGACGCAATATTTTTTATTTTTCGCTTGTCATTTGTAAACTTCATTAGTATACATTTCATCATGGAACGCTACACACTTGAGCAACGATTGCAAATCGTGCAAATTTTTTATGAAAATAATCGTTCTGTTGCTGCTACTTTAAGAGCATTACGGCCATTTTACGGTCCATTTAACAAGCCGTCCCGTTTTGGGGTTATGTGAAGTCATTGGTCTACAGTAACAAGCCGGCGACAATTTGTGAGCTCAGAGCCAATATTGAACGCGAAATTGCTGGAATTTCGGCCGATTTATGCAAAAGAGTGGTCGAAAATTGGGTTCAACGATTGGACTTCGTAAAACGTGCACGCGGTGATCATGCAAAAGAAATCGAATTTCATACTTAAATGTATATGCTCAAACTCGATAATAAAAAAAAATTAGTTAAAAAAGTCAAACCGTTTGTGTTTTATTCAAAAAAGTTCAAAAGTTGAAGCGCTCTTACTGAAAAACCCTATATTTGCCGCCTGAAAGTTCATACGAGCTGTATAAAGCGCATGTTGACAACATTGTATATCTAGTCTTAAATAATCCAAATGACAATCATTTATGTGTACTAGGTGATTTTAACTTAAGTAAGATAAATTGGTTTACTAGAGTCTCTAACTCTATTCTCACACCAAATAATGTTACTGCAAATCATGAATTATCTTTTATTGATAATATTCTTAGTCTTAATTTATTTCAAATTAATAATTTTGTTAATTCTCTGAATAGAACCTTGGACCTCATATTTGTAAGGGATAACATAAACTACAAGACCAATGAATGTTTGAATCCCATAACGCCTAAAGATAAGCATCATTTACCCTTAGTTGTCAAATTCTACTGTTTTGCTACTATTTCCTCTGATTTAGCCAATTTCAGTGACTTATTACTGGACATTAATTGGGATAGTTTATTTGCTGAACTTGACACATCTAGTAGTTTTTCTGTCTTTACGTCCATCTTGTCTAAACCCTGCTTAGATAACATTCCGTTCAGAAAGAAAAGGTCTTATAAATTACCCTGGTATTCTTAGACTTCGAAAAAGCTTAAAAATCTTCAAAATAAATATTTCAAGAAGTTTAAATCTACGAAGAATCATTTGTATTTCGTTAAATATAAGCGAAAGTTAAAGGATTTCAACGATTTAAATGAATCTCTCTATAATAGCTCTATTAACAACATGGAGTTAAACATTAAAGCAAATCCTAAAATCTTTTGCAAATACATAAAATCTAGAAGGAGTAGTGTCACTGGTATGTTTTTCGATAATAGTCAAGCGCGGAGCCCAAGTGAAGCGGCAAACTTATTTGCTGAGTTTTTTAAATCCAATTTTGTTGAAGAAGAACTTTATCCTCCGTCCGACTTTTCTTCTAACTTAGTTTATGCCCTGAACTTTGGAGGTCTTTTACTCTCTCATGAGGATATTAGTAAAGCTTTAATTAAGTTAAAATCATCCTCTCAAACTGGTGTTGATGGACTTTCAGCAGTTTCGATAAAAAATTGTCCGGCCTTGGTCTATCCCCTGAAAATTGTTTTCAACAAATCTTTATCGTCGGGGTGTGTCATTGATTCATGAAAGCTCTCTTGAATTACGCCCTTCTTTAAGAGTGGCAATAAAAATGACGTAAAAAATATAGACCTATTTCAAAGCTGTCAACTATTTCCAAAATGTTTGAGCACGTGGTCTATGCAAAGCTGAGCTTTGCGGTTAAATCTTTAATTTGCCCTAATCAGCATGGGTTTATTGCTAACAGATCTACAGTATCTAATCTGGCTGTTTTTAGTGAATACTGCATTGATTTTTTCTCGCCTGGGTTCCAGGTCGATTGTATTTACACCGACTTTTCGAAAGCCTTCGATAGTTTCTCATAGAATCTTAGTTAAAAAATTAGCTTGTTTTGGATTTCATTCTGCATTTCTGCAATGGATAAACTCTTATTTGAGCAATAGACGTTGTGTTGTAACCATTGATGGTATTTCATCTACCCCCTTTGCTGCCATCTCTGGTGTTCCGCAAGGAAGTATCTTGGGACCGTTTTTATTTGTGTTATTTAATAATTACATCAAAAGTTGTTTCTCATATGCTAAATTTTTGCTTTATGCTGACGACCTTAAGATCTTCTCAGCGATCAAGACTCAAGAGAATGCCACTAAACTTCAAGCCGATTTGAATAGGCTTTACTTGTGGTGCCAGAATTCACGACTTTCGCTGAACTTATCTAAGTGCTTTCAAATATCTTATACGAAAATATCTAACATTTTGTGCACTAAGTACAGTATCTCGACATGTGTCCTGCAGTGTGCTAGCGAGTTTAAGGACCTTGGCGTTATCTTTGATAACAAATTCTCTTTTAATAACCACATAAATTATATTACTTCAAAATCTTTTTTTATGTTGGGCTTCGTCAGACGGAACGCCACTAAGTTCTCTGATCCCTACACTATTAAGTTACTCTATATATCTTTTGTTAGATCTCATTTAGAATATGCTGTGTTTATTTGGAGACCAAAAAATATTTCTCAAATATGCCCTTCGGTCTCTGTATTTTATTGATCCCATGCCGTCATATTCTGCTTGTCTCATGCTTTTAAGTCTCAAGTCCCTAGAAATTCGTAGGTGTATACTGTGTCTATCTTTTACTCATAATATTATTACTGGAGTAATTGATTGCCCCTACTTGTTGGAAAGGATTCGATTTAACCTTTAGCACTACTGTACTCATCGACATTTATTATTTTTAAGCTTCAAAAATGGTAATTCTGTGCTTAATTGGAATTATTGAAAAAATGGGGAAGCAGGAGAAATGATGTGAAGAGTTTTACCTGTAAGTTATAGGAAAAATCACAGAACGATATCGCCAATTGTTTGAGCGGAAAGAAGAAATACGAGCAAAACAAAAGGAAAACATGATTCTACATGCAGAGCTTGGGTCTTAGTTCTTAGTCAACGCATTTTTAAAAGAGGTCAATGAAAGCTTGCTTGCAAGTGTTTGCAGATACATACAATTAATTCGTGCTGCTAAAGTCAAGAAACTGTAGGAAAATTTTCGTATCCCGCTAAGAAAATAACGAACTTGTCCGTTGTAACACCCACCCAATAAGTAATCGCTTGCTTACTGCACCATTCGCTTGCCTCGAGAGGCCCAAGCTGTGCAGCACAGCGCTCCTTCTTATGCGCCGATCATGCAACCGCCTATCGAAGTGGTAAATCAAAGCAAATAGCAACTTTGGCAGCTCATCAGATGTGGTCGCAAAAAATGTGGACTGTAAAAGCGGTTTCAAAGGAGCACACAACAATTCAGTAGAACACTTTAAAGGCTGTTTATAGCTTCGCGCTCCTTGTACCGCGATAAATTGGGCGCAACAGCGCCACGTGTTGCAAGTTGCTTATTGCAACTAACATCCGTGGATTAATATAGCGGCTGCAACGCTATTCGCGGCATTTGGCCGATGCGTGCATAATTTAGTTATAAAAATAACCGCAATTGCGGTGCCGTTGGCCATGTGGCATAAGGATAGAGGCATGCTGCCATCACCACTAACTCGGCCGATTGTTGAAGTTGAAAACTCTTTACTGGCAGTTGCATATTGGCGATGTGACCAGGACGTTGAGATAGTCGCTGAGGCATTCAACGACTAGCTGACATCGCTTGCAATATTAGTGTAGATCGTTGTGGGCCAGTTGGCCCGTCATTTCATTAGCAAACACTCTGGCACAAATGAATATTGTATATGCTCGATACAAAAATAGTTTGGTTGAATAGCGAATACGTCGCAGAATCCACTGCATTATACCGCCTCCTTCCTTTATAATAGTTTTCGAGTGAGAACGGAAAATGCGTGCCGCGCACACCAATTGAGGTGTGGCATAAAAGTACAAGAAAGGTAAGAACATTTATAGTTACTTACTGCACACCGGCACCATTTCGATGCGCAACTACTTAAGTATAAAAACAGAAATTGTTGGCGCAGCAACTCTAATTAATTAAGAAAATGGTGATGTAACAACATGAACTAATAACTCAACTTGGCTGTTGGTTTTAATTGGAACTGCTTATCAGATGGATTTTAATGTACATACATACGCACACTCATACCCCAACTTGCATAGATAGACGCTGGAACGGAGCTGTGACCAATGTTGCGAAGTTAAAATGCTTTGCCACAAGTACGGGAAGGTTAATCATAAATTTCAAATTTAAAGTAAATCATAAATTTCATATTGAAAGTGTCCGCTATCACTTCATGATTCCATCTAAAACTTTAGCATCTATCTTAGTTTAGTAACAATAATAAGAGTCCCTTAATAGCTCTTATATACTCCCATCACCCGATGTTTGGTCGAGCTCCTCTTCATGATGTTCCTGTCTTCTTTATTTCGATGTTGGTTGGGTTCGAGTATATTAGATTTTTGACCGATCATCTCCTTCAATTTGTGGTGTGCTGTTTAATGTTATATAATATCACTGTCTCACGCATACAATGCCCTGCAGCTTTTGGGTTTTGGCTTTCGTGGTGTACCCCTACCAACATAAATATGTCCATTTTATTTTTTTATCCGTCGATTTCGATTAAAATAATAAAATTTGCATATTTATTTATAGATTTCTATCAGCCTGAAGAGGTGGCGGCAGCTGAAGAGGTGCAGAGGGAGCTCAAAAAATATTTTTTATCGCTTTCAAAAGTATATTTAATTTTTCAGCGAGTCAGTCAGACCACTGCTGCCTACAACTCACCTCGTGGGCGCCTGAACAATTATTGCAGTACCAATACTTGGCGGATGGATGGCAATAAATTAAGAATTCAAATGCGCAACATACATATGTACATCGAAACCATACCTACATCCCATTCATAAGCTCCGCCGGTTGTGTCATCTCCGTCCGCACTGACAGTTACTGTATCGGTAAAGAAGAATTTATTTTTAAACTATGCAAAAATGGAAAATAAATTTGTATGCGTTGTTATTAAAATTTAATTTTATTTCATTTATTTTAAGTTTTCCTTCCCACATAGACCCTGGCCAAACTCATGTTAAATTCACTCCTCACGCGACTTCAACAAAATACCACTTGTTGTACTATACTTTTTGTTTGTGTGTAAGTTTTTCATTTTCAGCATTTCGCTATCTTTCGTGTTGTTGGATCGTATACATATGAATATTCATTTTGCTGCCCATGGATACCATAGAATATGTTGTCAGTGATTTCTGCGAGTAAAATTGAGGTTTTAATGTCGTCATGTGGCACAACTCGTATTGGAATGCTCAGAAACGTCCATTTACCATTTTCTGCTGCATCAGTCAGTCATGTTGGACTTCTATACATGTACGAGTATATTCAGAAGCGAGTATGGATGTACATAAAATTTACATAATTAAAAGCTGTATTGCATGCGCCGCACGTGTACCCTGACATTTTTGACAGTTTCGGCGTTAAATGAGTTATAACTCTACGTTGTAACTTCATGCCATCTGATTTAACTTGTTTATGGCACAAAAATAAATCAAAACACATTTGCTTTATTTCCAGTTTCAGTAGGGATGCATGCAGAGTCTTTAAATGGGTTGGTTCAAATTATGCCGTAATTTTTATAAGCCAGAGAATTTTGTTTCATTTCGATTAAATTATTGACAAATTTTGAGCGCAAAACCTAAATACAGTTAAAGGAAAGTGATGCTTTTAAAATTTATTTTAAAGGTTGCCGATACTTGAAAAGAGAAGGCAATTTTTTTTACTTATTACACCACACATGACGTACTCTGAGTTCGTATATAATAAACTGGGCTCTATTTCATCTCACAAAATTAATGTTACACGTTACGTCTATGCACGATGCGTTACATTTCAGAAGATATGACCACATTTCTTTTTAAAAAATTAAATGCAATGCTGCATTTTTGATTATCCGGCTGCTGGAAATTTATATTTATGTATAAGCTAATTGAATTTAAAATTTATTTTATTTTTACATTTATTAATTTTTTTTTTTGCATTAATTACTTACTAATATGTCAAATGTGCATCTAGGGGAAAAAACTTAAAACAGAAATAAAAATAGTATGCGATCGGCATACCTCAGTACTATTATCTGATAATGGAGACGACTTAAAATGACTCCTTTACAGCTTTACAGTTTCGAAAAAGCGGCAGACACTTTCAATGTGAAAATATGCGCATCACAAACAAAATGCCTAACAATCTCAAGGCAGACGTTGAGGAACAAGATTGCAGTGTACGGCGCCCTTTTTGAACAAGTTATGGATTCAACTGTTTTGGTGCAAAAATAACATATTCTAAAGATCTCAGCTCTCAGTCGAGAACTGAAATTTGAACGCTACGCGCCATAGCGTCATTCACTCACTGGGACGCTGATACGGACTGAGGATGTCAGATGGTGTAGAATGAGACGGAGAGAATGGAGCCATAATGTACAAAGAAGGGCACACCGTGTCGTAAAAATTGTTATGGTAGAAAAACCAAACACGAGAAGACTTCCCGGTCTGCACCCCAAAAGATGGAGAGAGCTCAACAAGGTATGGCTTTTTTGATATGCTCTAAGTTTACAATTTTGCATTTATATTGAATTGTTTGTAATAGGAAAAATAAAAAGCGAATACGTGACACAAAAAATTATGCTTGGATTGTTACTTGCCGCGTACGGACTTTGCCGTTTAAAACAAAACAAGACATTAAAGTTAAACCGGAAAGGAACTTCGTGTATTTGGGAACTAGCATTAACACCGATAGGAAGCCTTGAAATCGAACATAGAGTCTCTCTTGCTATCAAGCGGTACTCACAAGTTCACATTTGAGTTAGAGAGTCTTCTCTCGATGAACAAAAATCTCGATGAAGACCATCCGAAGGGCCACCTCATCAAAGTGTTCGGAAGAAATATTACAGGGAAAATTTTTGGGCCTTTTCCTGTTGGCCAAGGCTAAATCGTAGAAGCTGGCTAGTACAACAATAACATTTCCACGTATTTGATTTTCACACTTTAGTATTTTCAATGCCACAACTTTAATAAGAGTGCAAACAAACAAACAAGGCAAGAACAAAAACGCAGAAGACTTTGACATTCAAACCACCAAATCGCAAAAAACAAACAAATCAACTGCTAAACCAAAGTCACCATGTGTGATTTGTCTTGGCTAAGGCGAATAACGCAAGCGAAAGAACAATGAGCTGCATGAGTTTTAGGCATAGACATGGTGCAGCGCATTAAGATTCCGCAGTATCGTTCGCTCAGACTTGCCGTTCGAATTAATACAAACGCTCCGGCTCTGAAAATATTCCTGTTGGTGGTAGCAAAGGAAGAGCAATGACCCTTTTGCGTTGGAAAGTTTAGATGGAGAAGGACTCGGCCAAAATCGCTTAAGCGGTTATCGCGCTATTCAAGACGAAGAAGTAATCCGTGAAACAGTAGAGCTTAGAAAAGAGCTATTGTAGTTTAAAGTTATAAAAATATATTTTATAAGTTCATAGAGCACATCTTCTCTTTATTAGAACCAAAAATTTACTAACTTAATGTAGGCATGTAATACAGGGTGGGCCATATAGCGTTTGCTTTTTGAACCACCTATTTTTTTGAGAATGGTAACACAAATGACATATGAAATGTGTTCATAATTTACTTAAAGGTTTGAAATTTACGAAATGGGACGCTATACAAAATTGGGAAATATTGAAAACCTATTTCCAAAGTGGTGAGTCTACTCAAACTATGTGAAATTTCGAAAAAAATTAAAAAAAAAGAGATTTGCCAACAAGACAGTTTATGGATCACTTTGTTAATCCTGTTCGTGAAAGTGGATCCTTAATGGATAAAACAACACGTGAACGTGCTCCTATAGTGCGTACACCCGAAAACATTGCTGCTGTAGCCGAAAATGTGAGTGAACATCCAACAACCTCAACTCGTCATCGTTCTCAAGAATTGAACATTTCACGCACTTCTTTGAGGAGAATTTTGCATAAAGACCTCGGTATGAAGGCTTACAAAGTTCAATTGGTGCAAGAACTGAATGAAATTGGAGCCCAAACAATCGAAAATGTGCTTAAAAATTGGGTTGATCGAATGGCCTACTGTAAAGCCCAACGATATTATTTTTCATTCATAAATGACAATGCTCAATCTTCAAAATAAAAAAAGGTTTGAAAAATATTGATTAGTTTTTTTTATAGCCGATTCAAAAAGCAAATTTTACACGGCCCACCCTGTACTTAATCTAAACGTGCACCGCTTGCAACCTCACATGCATCTAACATGTGCCTTGCCTGTTTCCTACAGTTACGTCATTTGGGCGATATGACACCCAAAACCAGCAGACATAGCGTTAGCAGAAAGTGTGTTGCGCATGTAAATTGCACTGTTAAAGTTTGCAGTGTTAACTTATATAAAGCACTCTTTATTTGCATTTGTTTCTATGGAGTTATTTTAGAAGAGTTTAACAAAGTTATGCCATTCACTAGATATTGAAAAATTCGATTAAGTTTGTGTAATTATTACAAATTTCTTAACTTCTTCTGTCAATTTCTGTGTAAAACCTCTTTTTTCACACAAACGTGGAGTACAAGTCAAAATAACAACCTTCAAATTGAATGAATTACTTTTATCAATCGCTTAAGTCAAGAAAGAATTTGCTGCCGTATTCTTAGAACAAAAATGTAGGTATATAAATATAAGTAAATATAAAAAATGTATTTGCAAATTTGTGTTTTATAACAAAAATGTTTAATAAAATTCAGGGGATAGCACTCAGTCTTTTAAATTACATTGAATGCCACAATAATAACAAAACTAAAATTGACATGGAGAATTCTTTAGAAAATTTTAACGTACACAGCATATATAAATTCATTTGTTGATCATAAAACTTATTTCTTAGCTTTTAGAGTATCCTTTGCTCTTGGTAACCTATGCTAGGCACTTCGTCAACGATTTCACCTGCTTTGGTGATTCCGTTTAAGTTTAATTAACCCTTTCGAGACGACTTTATTTTATTTTTTTTTGTAAAATTTAAGAGAAGTGGACTTAGGGCAGTGTATTTAAAAATTATTTAGAATGAACAGAAAATCTTTATTTATTTAATAGTTAAATTAAATAATTAGGAATCGCAGATATGCATACAGTTGTGTCCATAGTAATGGCAGTGCGTTCTCTAAAGTGGGAAAACGCGACTTCATTCAATAAAATGCGTAATATTTAATTTAATTTAAAAGGCTTCTCAAATTTTAGTTACATGAGAATGACACTTTCTCCCAATAAAACGAAAACAATTCATAAGTAGGCAAAAAACTCATATTCAAAAAAATGGCAGTGAAAAATGATATGGAATTCATGAAAATGGAAAATAATGTATCTTTATGCAAAGAACAATAAAGGCGCATGTAATATTTAATCGTATAGACCTTATTCCAAATAACGGTGATACATTTGCGCTGCATCGACTTCACAAAACGTTTGCATCTCTCGATTGGAATGTCTGCCCATTCGAAGCGTAGAACTTATCAGAATGAAGTCCTCCGCCTACTGTTATATTTTGGGCTGCTGGAGTACTCATTTTCTCTTCTGCTATTGGAGTACTCATTTCCTCTTCTGGGCTTCAACGCGCCTGTACTAATTTATGATATCATTCATTTACCGTACCGTAACTGAAAAGTAGCCCCATACCATTTTTTAGCTCCTCCACGTTTAACAGCCTTGATGTTGTATTGCGGTTGGCTAATACTGAGAAATATTATAAAATTGGCTCTCTTCTCTCCTATTTTGCGGTCGGTACAATGTTTGGAATGTCCCATATTTCTATAACTTGAAAAAAAAGAATAAAGAAATACATACATAGTTTAAGAACATAAATCATTTCTATACGCAAATAAGTTCACTCGCTGGTCAGTTAAGGGCGGGCAGCTGGTCAGTTAGTGAAATGTATTCGGCACTAAGTGCCATGCTAGCGTTGATCGGGTTAAAGTTCGTGCTAATTTAAACGTTACCTTAGCCAAAAATAAAGGTTGTCAAATAAGTCTTGCGGTATTTCTGCAAGCTTGTCTTTGCAAGCGCGTAGTTCAAGTTGTATTCATCGCATCGGTTCACGCTAGAGCTTTTTGGAAAGCTCTTTTCACGTGCTAACACGTGTTTGATTAATAGTTGTTTGCTTTTAGTCGTTCGTGAGTTATAGCGTCGCAAACATGGAGCAAAATAAAGAGAAAATACGGCATATTTTACAGTACTACTACGATAAAGGCAAAAATGCATCTCATGCTACCAATAAAATTTGTGCAGTTTATGGACCCGATACAGTTTCCATTTCCACCGCACAACGATGGTTTCATGGCCTGTCGTCGAAAATTGCGATCAAATCGCTGAATTGATCGAAAGAGACCGACATAGTAGCAGCCGTAGCATCGGCCAAGAGCTAGGCATGAGTCATCAAACCGTTATAAACCATTTGAAGAAGCTTGGATTCAAAAAGAAGCTCGATGTATGGGTGCCACACGACTTGACGCAAAAAAAAATTTTTGCCCGTATGGATGCATGCGAATCGCAACAAAATCGACCCGTGTTTGAAGCGGATGGTGACTGGCGATGAAAAATGGGTCACTTACGACAACGTGAAGCGCAAACGGTCGTGGTCGAAAAGCGGTGAAGCTGCCCACACGGTGGTCAAGCCTGGATTGACGGCCAGGAAGGTTCTTCTGTGTGTTTGGTGGGATTGGCAGGGAATCATACACTATGAGCTGCTCCCCTATGGCCAAACGCTCAATTCGGACCTGCACTGCCAACAACTGGACCGCCTGAATGCAGCACTCATGCAGAGAGGCCATCTTTGATCAACAGAGGCCGAATTGTCTTCCATCAGGACAACACCAGGCCACACACATCTTTGGTGACGCGCCAGAAGCTCCGGGAGCTCGGATGGGAGGTTCTTTTGCATCCACCGTACAGTCCGGATCTCGCACCAAGTGATTACCATCTATTTCTGTTCTGGCGAACGAGCTTGGTAGTCGGAAGTTGTCCACAAGAGAGTCCTGTGAAAATTGGCTCTCCGAGTTTTTTGACAATAGGGAAGCGAGCTTCTATAAGAGGGGCATAATGAAGTTGGCATCTCGTTGGGAACTCGTCATCGAACAAAACGGCGCATATTTGACTTAAATCGCATTATTATAACCAATTTTATAAACAATTGAAAATTCAATAAAAATACCGCAAGACTTTTTTGACAACCTTTAATTTAAAAGGAAGTTTCCTTTACGGTTTGAGCAGAGGATACCGCAGTTATAATTATGAGCACAACTGTATAAGCCCTGCTGACGCATTACTATATTTTTATAAGTTTCGGTACTGGATTCGGGCCAGACACGTGAATACCACGCTTTGAATGCGGCAGCACCAGATTTCACCATAAGAAACTACATCAAGCAACGTGGCTGTCTCCTGATCAAAAAACGCGAAATCAGATCGATCATGTTGTGATAGATGATAGACACGCTTCTAGTGTTTTAGATGTACGTACGGCCCAAGAACCTAACATCGACTCGGCCTTGTTGCCTTGTCGGCCTTGTCGAAAAGCTGCAATCACAACAGACAGCCCTCAGAGAGTGCTGCCCAACAATCCGGCAAGCACAAGCAACGGAGCAACATTTCTCGTTATTTACGTAAAGCCGCCGAAGAAGAAATTGGATTTCGGCGAGACCGAAAAAACGATGAGGAATGTCATGATACCACAGAAAGAAAAGATGTTGCCTATAGAGCCACGCTGCAATCGGGCGCAACGCGAGCCATGTGGAATCGCTACCGAGAGCATCATCTTCTATGCAAAATATGGTCGGATGAAAGCATACCTGCCGATTGGAATTTAAGTGTGCCAATTATAGCGGAACTACTCCTCTAAATATCGCCTATAAGGTTCTAGCCAGCGTATTGTGTGAAAGGCTGAAGCCCACCGTCAACCAACTGATTGGACCTTATCAGTGTGGCTTTAGACCTGGAGGGGGACACTCGACTAAATATTCACAATACGCCAAATCCTGGAAAATACCCTTGAAAGGAGAATCGACACACACCATCTTTTCGTCGACTTAAAACTGCATTCGACAGTACAAAAAGGAGTTACCTTTATGCCGCGATATCTGAATTTGGTATCCGCACAAAACTAATACGCCTATGCAAGATGACGTTGCTCAACACCAGCAGCGCCATCATAATTGAGAAAGACCTCTCCGAGCCGTTTGATACCAAACGAGATTTTAAATAGGGTGACTCGCTGTCGTGTGACTTCTTTAACCTGATGTTGGAAAGGATCGTACGAGCCGCAGAACTTAATCGCTCAGGCATAATTTTTTAAAAGAGCGTACAGTTCTTGGTATAATATTGACATCATCGGCTTTAACTGCACAGTTAGTTCTGTAAGTAATAAGTAGCCCTTCTGCGCCTTTTTTGGCATGAAAGTCTGCCTTCTCGTTTCCTTTGTGTCCCTCATGTCCTGGTACACAAATCAGTGTGACCTGATTATGAGTGGCCAGTTTGTAAATTTAAAAGCTTAGGCACGTCAGCCTTTGTAGTTTACACAGTTTTGATATAGTACGATTCCGGGACTTAGGACCAGGAGTTGTTTTGTTGTCCATAGGTTTTTCGTTGCCTTTTTTATTACTGAGTTGAGGTGGGCCGCCTAAGTGAGTTTTTTATCCAAGATAATTCATTGATATTTAACCTATTCCTTTAGAGGTACGTCTATTCCATTTATTCTCTTTTTCTGGTAAATGGGATGATATTGGTTTTGGAAGTGTGGATTGTTAATCCCACTTTTCTACATCACTCCCAAGTTATATATCAGGCATCCTGCATTAAGTCCTCTATGGTCCTTTCGTGGTTGCCTTTAATTATTACAGAAATGTCATCTGCACACATAATTGTTTTATACCCTTCATTGTTACCGGTTTGTACCAAATCGTCAGCCAGGATTTCCCCTTGTGGACTGTAACACTTAGGGTAAATTGTCCAAGAGAGGCTGTGATTATCCTTTGGCTTAGCATATTGCTTACCCATTTAACAATTGCTGGATCGGCTCCTCTATTGGAGAGTACTAGTTCTATTGTTAAAAAGTTCACCATATCAAATGCATCCTCAAAATCCATTCAATAACGCAAACTAAGACTTGATCTGAATATTTGTACTAGAATTTGTATTAATTTCACAGTGCCCTTGGAGAGCAGGGCTGGAAAAATACGAACGAGTTGATTACCTACTCTACCCTTTCGTAGTTTACTATTCTGTAGATAGTAGACATTTTTTGACCTGAACAGAGTGTGCACTGGCACTCCTTGATCAGTGTCACAGGTTGCGTTAAGCCTACAGTCAGAAAAGTGAGTTCTGAGAAGAAGCTCTAGTGTTCCGTCGAATCTGCTTGTAAAAGTACCATCCGGTGCCTTTAGTGTGCCAATTGGGTTTGTCACTCCTTTGGTCAGTGATTTTTGTGGCTGGCATATCGTTTGGTTCCTCACAAAACTTTCACCATAAGTTCCTTTTTGATTTCCTCAGTTTCTTGTTGTACAATGTTAGGGCTTTCCTATATTCATCCCATGTTTAATATTTCTTTGTAACCTTGGACGAAGTAGGCAATTGAGCAGTAAAGTTCTCTCTCGACAAACAAAACTAACACTCTACAAGACTCTCATCATGCCTGTCCTAACGTATGGCGCAGAAGCGTGGACGATGACAACATCCGATGAAGCGACGCTTGGAGTGTTCGAGAGAAAGATTCTGCGTAAGATTTTTGGACCTTTGCACGTTGGCAACGGCGAATATCGCAGACGATGGAACGATGAGCTCAATGAGCTTTACGACGACATAGAAATAGTGCAGCGAATAAAGATCCAGTGGCTACGTTGGTTGGGTCATATCGTTCGAATGGATACAAAGGCTCCGTCTTTGAAAGTATTCGACGCGGTACCAGCTGGTGGTAGTAGAGGAAGAAGGAGGCCAGCTCTGCGTTGGAAAAATCAGGGGACGAAGGACTGAGCTTCACTTGATGTGTCCAACTGGCGCCGGTTGTTGCGCCAATTAAGAAGAATAAGAAGAATAAAGAAATTGGGGAGACATTAAGAGAAAATATAAATGTAGACTTCATAAATTGCTTTATCCCGGAAGAATTATTTTTGGCACAATTATTGTCGTTGGTCACCGACTTAATGACGGATGCGTATTTGATATACGAATATGAAGTATGCAGTTATTATAAAAATCCATCTCACTTACATTTCACTTAAGACAAAGAACAGATATGACCATAAAAAGCAGATTTGTTCGAACTGTAGTAAATATTGTCTTAGTTATTAGTTAGTTTATTTTTGGCAGCAGCGCCAGATTTATGACGTGTTAAATGTAAATCGCTTAAATAAAAAAAAGCCTATTTAAAGACGACCTGGTCATTTAGGTTCTCCACTTTAACCACTGCAGCGCATATTGCAATAACTGCATTGCAGTGTTCCTTCCTGCTTCTTTTTCGCTCTCGGCATGGTAGACTTAGCAGTGAGCAGGGATATTTACTCTAACGGAATATGCAACGGTTGTTATAACTCATTGCTGGGACAGTGTGGCTTTTGTTTTTGTTGGTTTTGCTGCTACTCTTGCGAAAAGTTCACTCGCAGCAGCATTTTTGAGCTGGGTATGGGTGGACATGTCGCCCTCGACCTGCCTCGCAATCCTCTCGAATGTTAGGTCGGCTTACCAGTCGGTCATGATTTGACTCGTTTTGACCCAAAATTTATGATACAAGAGATTCGAGTATATGGTTTCGTGTATTCCAACAATGTTGTTGCCCACTCTGTAGGTTTATTTTTATAGTTTTGCACGCTGATATGTACCATTCCAATAAGCAAACACATGCATACATTGTCCATTATATTTAAGTGTTTCATGTACTTTGGCCCAAACTGTTCGTGGCTTATGTACTCTCGAATTTACGTTTATAGCTGAATTATAAAATGTGTTCACTGCAGCTTTGTGGCCTGTGCAAAGATGAAAGGGGAAACGGTAGGCTTCGGGTCTGGTTGTGGTTATAGACAACTATGCTGCTCTGTTTGAGGCTGTCCGCAGACTGTAGCTCGCCGCTTGTTTAGACTCTGGTACTCGTACCTGGAAAAGCAAACAAAATAAACATGAAATCACATTTGCTCTGGAAATATATCTACTCTACATTGGGCTATTCCCGTAATTTTATGGAGCTTAAATTGACATGAAAACTGTGATTCCTCATTGCTTGCCCTTTCATATTTATTTTTATTCTAAAGTTTTGTACAGGCTTAGTTAAGTTTTAATGCATAATTTAAGCATGCTTTTTATTCATGTACCTGTGTCTGTGCGTATTCCATGACGCTACATTGTATGAGTGTATAATTTAAATTAACTCTACCATTAACACGTACCAGTTTGAAAATATTGATTTCAAAAGAGAATAATTATTTCAGCTTAAGGAAGACCGAAGGTGTTTAATCTCAATCTAACTTCCAGTTATTAAAAATATCCTGTCTAAATATGTTGTCCGTAAGAGTCGGAAAATTAACTAACATACTTACGTATATGCACCTAAATGGTCCTAAACTTGTATATAAATATGTAGGTGCTACAGCAAAGAAATTTAAAAGTTCATTCTTGTGGGTAGGTCGTATA
>JAYXIM010040423.1:0-17177 GCA_037575425.1 Anastrepha fraterculus
CATGAATCTTCTCTGCAATACACTTTTAAAGCGACCTAGCACAAGCAGCAGGGCTAGTAGAACTCACAATAATGCTATGGGAGTAATTTCGAAGAATTTTAATTTCTTTCAACCGACGCTATAGAGTGTTATGTATACAGCTGGGCGACAAGGACTTCGATTACCAAATGATTGCGATTGCAGTAATACTAAGAAGATAAAATTACGATTATGATTAATGAAATCGTTCATCAAATAATCTTAGATTAAGATTGCAAACAAATGTAAGTAAAAAAAGTTTAAAATACTATTAGTATAATAATAATAACACTGATATTATATGATATTCAATTTATAAAGTGGACAAAAATGAAGAAGTGCTTAGACACCGTTACCGTCATGACGACTGGGTATTTCACGGTAGTTGGCCGCCACGATTATGCGACTTCGCACCCCTACATTTTTCCCTAGGACTTCGCGAAGTACTTAGTCCACACTTATAAGGCAACCACTTTGAACGAGCGTCAACAAAAACTGAAGCACTTACAAGTGAGCGCCGACGCCCCCTTTTGAACGACATGGTTTTACATACACAATGGCATGAATGAAGATTCAAAATAAAGCGAGAATAAGTTTAATATCTCTAGCTGTTCTATTTAAAACGACTGACCAGATTGGTAAGGATGCTGTGTTCCCTCAATACAATGCATCCACCGCATGATACAAAACTGACCTCATAGGTTTATGAAAATAAGCTGGTCGAGTTTTTACAAATAAGAACGAGGACTTCTTCAACGGTACACTAGGCAGAGCGAGTTTACTGGGGCGGCAGCCCTTGGTCGGGAAAAACCCGAGTCATTCCGGTAACGTAGAACCGGCTGCCATGCGACCCTTTTTACCACCTGGACAAAGGAGGTCAAGCTGCCACTTCAGGTACACGTCGATGATACCCCAATACCGACGGTAAATAACCCCAGAATATTGGGAGTCACCTTTGACAGCTTGCTCTCCTTCTCCGCGCACACAACCGCTATTGCAACGAGAGTACAGAATCGCAACAAGGTCCTCAAGTCGCTCGCCGGCAGCACTTGTGGCAAAGATAAAGAAATGTCGCTGTCGACTTTCAAAGCAATAGGCCGACCAGTTCTTAACTATGCTGCGCCTGTCTGGTCGCCTGGAACCAGTGATACGCAGTGGACGAAGCTCCAGACCTACCAAAATACTGCCATTAGGACCGCGACAGGATGTCTCCTGATGTCCCCAATTCAACACCTGCATGACGAGGCTCACATGCTTCCTGTAAAGGAACATAACGAAATGATCGGCCAGCAGTTTCTGCTAGGGTATCACCGTAGGCCTCACCCATGCAGGCACCTGCTTGAGCCTGAGCCACCTCCCAGGAACATCAGGAGACACTTCCTCAACTACGTGGACGAGATCCAAGACAAAACAGACAGACCACTCCAGGATCAGAGAGTGTACAGACAGCCCATAAACGACATTCATCGGGAGACCCTTCTTAAGCTCCCGACCCCCGAATTATCGGAGTCCAACCACCACCTATTGCAGACGAAGAGATCCAGCTTCCCCGAGAGTCCCGCGTAACCTTGGCACAATTGCGTTCTGGATACTGTAGCAGGTTAAACTCCTACTTATCCAGAATCGCCCCCGACATACTAAACATATGTCCGGCATGTGAAGGCACCCCGCACGATACTAACTACCTTTTCACATGCCCCATCAAACCCACTCATCTAACACCTCTCTCCCTCTGGACCCAACCCGTCGAAAGAGCTAGTTTCCTGGGCCTACCGTTAGATGAACTAGACGAAGACAACCGGTGATTACACTACTACTTCTACAACAACAACAACAGGACTTCTTCAACAGGGGAATTATTGAATATCCTTCTAAATGAGCAAAAATTATAGGGAAAGAATTCACCTAGTATGAATGCATTTGAACACACGTAGGCTTTTTCCGAATGATTTGGGAAAGGCTAATATGGAAGAATCGTTCCACAAAAGTTCTATTAAGGTAAGAAACAATTACGTCTTAAGAATGGCTTGTGAAACAGAACCTCAACTTTTGGTACAGATAAGGCATTAGTTCTTAGAAATCGTACTTGTTTTGATCTTTCGTAAATGGAATACAGTGGGAGAAAAATTGAGCTCTATTTCACCTGTTGCTTATATAGAGAAACTGTAGCTTCTACCGCGAACTAAGCCACCTTTTCTGGAAACTGAAATTACGAAGAAAAACTGTTACTCGCTTGAGTTACTTGTCAGTTTGTTTAATAAATAAATTTCAATTTGTGTCTGCATATCTAAAGCCAAGCTCTTAAGTTATAACAAAATCCACTAAATACATACGTATGAGTATATGAACAAATATCGAATCCAAATGGACCCCGAAAAAAATTACAGCAAGTGCTACAAATTGCAGCATCCATTCCAAAAGCGAACTTAAGGCGCAACATATCACATTAAATAGCGTAGTGAAATGCAATTTAGGGGATTAAAAAATAAGATGCCTCGCAAAGAAATTACCCAGACAAGGCAAGATACGAGTAACAGCTGCAAGAAAAATGTTTTCGCGAAGACATCCAGCCCATCCGCTGCTTTAGCATCCAAAAGTTTGCCAACAGTCAGATGCGCATACATACATACGTACATACATCCAGCGGCTTGGATATTCATTGGCGCCCGGATGTGGCAAATATTGAAAGAACAATTTTCCATCCTTACAAGAAAGTGAAGAAAATAAAAAACCTCATTGTAAGAAGAAAACGTACTGCGGTGCTCTCCTTCGAAAAAACAACAAGACTCGAGTAAAAGCAATTTGTAGAAGCATCACCAGCAGCAGGAGGAATAATAGATTTGGGGTGGGTTTGCCGGGTCATAGCAGCGTCAGCTGCTAAAGGAATCGAGGTATACTCACGACGCAAGCCATCGTTTTCCATTCGACTCGATACTTTTTCTTACGTGTTAGTTGTTTGTATAGCTCGGAAGGCAGTGCTCTGCATGGGTATTGCAGGCGAGGGGACTGAAAGCAGCATTCCGATATCAAATGTGTGTTGTGTGTTCGTGCCAATGTTAGTGTTATGTTTGTGTGTACGTGTACGTTCGTTAAAGAAATGCGCGCGTATTCGCAATAAATCTTATTTACGAGCGCACACAGAATGGCTACAATGGCCGCAGGAAGAGAAAATGGGAAATGAGAAAATGAACCTAAGCAAAACAAACTATTCGAATGGCATTCGAAGCATCGGTAGCTGGGGCTGGGACAGAATTCACAAAGGATCAAAGAGGAAAACAGCTTAAAATGTGGGCAAGACAATGGTGGAGATAACGGGGATGAAAGATGAAGATGAAATAAGGAAAGGGTCCGTCGACCATTAAGAAAACAAATAGCAAAGCTTGAAGCCAACGCGATGAACACGCGCAAAGAAGCCTTGCAAGGTTTCATGGTAATGTTAGGGAGGATGGCATACTTGTATAAGCTCAAATACAGCGCAGTTGAGTAGCGACAAAAAGTGTCTGTGTACACTCGGGGCCTGATAGCAGCAATCTTAGTACGGAAACCGGAACAGCAACCCGTGTGTATAGAAAAAAACTAAATAAATAAATGCAGCAGATAAAGGAGCAACACATTAAAAGAAAACGAAATGAGAAAAAGTGTAGGGCGAAACGACTTTCGAAATTCCATGGCAACGCCAAATACCACGCTGTGATTGGGGAAGAGGCACTCAGCTGACGGAAGGCAAAAAGTAGAAGGGAAGTAGTTTAATGGCCTTAGGGTTTTGCTAAGCTATCTGCAAGGTTGGACCTCACCCATTTATGAATAGCAATGCTTACGTACGTAAAGGTTGGAATGAAAAGTAATGCTAGTGTGTTTGTGTGAAGCTTTTGGTAGTCGTAAATTATATGGGGCCCCTGACAAAACATGCCAATGATTACTTTTCAAATTTAGTGCTTTTATTATACTGAGTTGAGGCTTTACGTACATATATATTTAGAAACAAGTAGGTATTATTTAAACTTACAATGCATGCAAATATTTCGTTCAACTATTTTAGTAGACAAAATAAATACATACTATTTTCCGTCTCCGTTATCTGCATACCGCTGGGAGCGTGGTAGCTGTGGCGGAGAAAATACAACTCCATCTAAGAACGTCGACTCGCCATGAATCCCACCTAAATTCTAAATTTCTAGTACCAGTCTCATGAGAAATATGCGCTATGAGTTTGAATTACTAGTTTACAAAGTTCAAATGGTAAAAATTTAAGGCAAATGACCATAGGCTGAGTTAGAATTCCTAAGTTTGCGCCTTAAGGCAGTTCGAAATGGATATCGAAATTGACCAAACGAAGACGAGCTCTTAACAAAGTTGACTTTTCTAGGAATAATAAAATCACAAATTGGTTTTCAGAGAGTACATCGAAGAACTATGGTATTTTTTCGAAAATGCTAATAGGAGAGCTATTCAGATCAACCTTGAATGCTTTGTTTTGTGTGCCGAAATCCTTGATTGCGCGTCTGTCCACACCTTCAAAATATCGATATTTTGTGAACTAAGCTTGATAATCTCAATATAAATTGGCGATGCCTTGGGCCTTCGACTTGATCTCGTGAAACTTATACGGTGCCTTAAAATAACAATATTATGAGAGCAAACCAGAAACGGGTCAAATAATTAAGTCAATTTTGTTGGAGTCATGCAAAATACAGAGTCAGAAGCCACCGAAAAGGTCATAACAAATTGAGTTGGAGGAATTCCGGGACAGTTGCATGGTTGAGAATGGATTTTATAAATAATGACTAGCTGTGGTAGTTGTACTAAAGCCATACCTTCCGACTCCCGACATTGAACCGCACGGTTCTGTTAGTCAGTGATAGTGCCAAATACCTTGTCTTAATCCTAAATAAGAAACTTTCTTGGAAGACGCTACAGTGCTTTACTTCTGAAAAAGAGAAGTAGGCTAAAAGTGGGATCCACCCTCCAAGATAGTTCACTGGCATTATATAGCTACTGTAAGACTAATTACGATCTACAGAGTTGTGGCCGGTGATCAACTCCTGAGAAGGAAACTTCAATCAAACAGTTAGACAGCATTCAAAGAGCAGCTTTCCTTTGTATTAGCGGGGTTCTGAGAACAACACCAACTAACTTAACCTACTCTGCCACATTGTGGATAATGCTCATTATTCATTTACTTAAAATTACTTAGTGTAGTAGTAATGCCATGAAACAGCTCCTCATAAAATATCTGCCGTTCGGAGTCGGCTTGAAACTGTAGGTGCCTCCATTTGTGGAACAACATCAAGGCGCACACCACAAATAGGAGGAGGAGCTCGGCCAAACACCCAAAAAGGGGTGTACGCGCCAATTATAAAGGCTGGGCCATGTAAAATTTGTTTTTTGAATCGGCTATAAAAAAGAAAAACTAATCAATATTTTTTCAAACTTTTTTTTTATCTTGACGATTGAACATTGTCATTTATGAATGAAAAATAATATCGTTCAAATGACTGCCCCGACTGGCTTTACAGCAGGCCATTCGATCATCCCAATTTTTAAGGATATTTTCGATTGTTTGGGCTCCAATTTCATGAATGGCAACTTCGATTTCGTGTTTTAAAGCATCAATCGTCTCTGGATGGTTCGCATAGCATTTGTCCTTAAGGGCTCCCCACAAAATATAGTCCAACGGGCTTAAATCACAGCTCCGAGGCGGCCAATTGATATCGGAATTAAAAAACGGTAGCCAAAAGTTCCTCTTCAATTTTTGGAAACAACTCGTTGAGCATGTCACAGTAACGCTCTCCATTTACTGTAACCGCGGCTCCTCGCTCATTTTCGAAAAAAATGGCCCGATGATGCCGCCAGACCAAAAACCGCACCAAACAGTGACTCGTTGTGGATGCATTTGCTTCTCTACAGTAACGTGTGGATTTTCTGAGCCCCAAACCCGACAATTTTGCTTATTGACGTAGCCGCCGATGTGAAAATGAGCTTCATTAGAAAATATGATTTTTCGGTAAAAATGCTCATCTTCGGTCAAACGATTTTCTGCCCATTGAGCGAACCGAAAACGCATTGGATGGTCATTAGGCTTCAGTTCTTGCAGCAATTGAACTTTGTAAGCCTTCATAACGAGGTCTTTGTGAAAAATTCTCCTCAAAGAAGTGCGTGAAATGTTCAATTCTTGAGAACGATGACGAGTTGAGGTTGTTGGATGTTCAAGCACATTTTCGGCTACAGCAGCAATGTTTTCGGGTGTATGCACTGTAGGAGCACGTTCACGTGTTGTTTTAGCCATTAACGATCCACTTTCACGAACACGATTAACAAATTGATCCACAAACTGTCTTGTTAGCAAATCTTGTTTTTGGATTTTTTTTTTTTTAAACTTCCCATAGTTTGAGTAGAAGACTCACCACTTTGGAAATAGGTTTTCAATATTTCCCAATTTTGTTCACGCGTATAGCGTCCCATTTCGTAAATGTCAAACCTTTAAGTAAATTATGAACACATTTCACATGTAATTTGTGTTACCATTCTCAAAAAAATAGGTGGTTCAAAAAGCAAACGCTATATGGCCCACCCTGTATTTATATATAGTAGTAATGCCTAAAAACTTATTGATGATATGAAATAAATAAATAAATGTAGGAACGCAAAAATTATGAAGATTTTTTAATAGAAAACAAGTCTAGAAGTATTTAGTTCCGGCCTTTAATTAGTTAAGTTTAAAATAAAATATTCCAAATAGCCGACTAAATAACACAAAGTCTTCTTGAAATATAAACATTTTTGGTCGAGTTAATTTTTAATTGCACCAACAGCTGTATCAAAATCGATTAATTTAAAATTTTTTTAAATTTCTAAAGTCACTGCTGTTAATATTTTGCATATTCATGATTATATTATATACTCGACTATAACAGAATTTTAGAATTCACCGTTATCTGAAGAAATTTATATGGTATAGTCTGAACTAATTGTGCACTGGGTATAAAGTTATTACACATTCACACAGGCACACATTTTAACGGTCCTCTGCATATTCCGTATCAATAAGTATGCACGTATGTGGGTACCTATGCATATACGTATTTTCATAAGCATGGGAAGAGTGATTCAGTGGGGTGTACGTTGTGCGAATTTGCATAAATACAATTAAGTTGCATCACAACAACAAAACCAATAACCATATCGTTGGCAGCAAAATGAGAAAAATTTAAAAAATGTTCGTATGCGAATTGTGTTGGGTTGATTGAAAGAGAGTCTGAAACAAACAGAGTTACCGGATGTTTTTATACCACCGCTCAATTTGAGGTAATCACTTGTTGTCATGTGTATTTTCTGTATATAATAATTATTTGAAAATATTGAAGCTAAGTCCGGAAATATATTAAGAAAAACAAAATTTCACTTTGATGAAATTTGTATACCTTTTGAAGGAGTAAATCAGTTAAGAAAGCTGCCATTAAAGCCAACTGCCCATCTGCTGTATAAAACTGGGCGGTAAACGTCTTTTGATACCAAAACCGTCAAAATTGAATTGCAGTTAAAACATAAATAAAAATTAAAAATTGCCGCGGGCACATCTGTTAGGTGTTTGGCCGAGCCACTCCTACTATTTTTGGTGTGTGTCTTGATGTTGTTTCACAAATGGTGGGACCCACAGCTTTAAAACAACTCCAAATGGCAAATGGTTTTTATGAGAAGCTTTTTCATGGAAGAAATACACTCGGAGGTTTGTCCCTGTCTGCCGAGGGGCGACCGCTATTAGAAAAACCGTTTTCTATTATTTGATGCGAACCTACGCCCTCCCGAATGGTTGTCACGCACCAATGCATTCATCCATGGCGGCAGTCAATACATGCAAAGCTTAAATTTACTAAAGATGTCATATATAATACGAGTATAAAAGAGATTTATTATTAGAATTCATTTTCAAAAAACAAAAAAGAAATATTTTAAAAAGAACCTCATGCAAAGTTCTCAACATTATAAATATTAAAATTATACATTTTTTCTTTTTATTTCTTATTACTCTCAAGCCCCCAAACTAACCAATTTTCAGCAAAATTTACGAACATATCCAATATATTATATTATGCTTGAATCACTCTTTGTCCTTTCCTTAGAATCTGTAATAAATAGTGCGTTTATAAAAATGACCCCTATTAACTCTCAAATGCCTAATTTTTCTATTGTGATCAAAAAATCATTTTAAAGAACAAATTTGAAATCCGTTTTTTATTAGACTCTTACTTTAGTAAAAATACCTATATATATATATATATATAATTGGCGCGTACACCCTTTTTGGGTGTTTGGCCGAGGCTTCCTCCTATTTGTGGTGTGCGTCTTGATGTTGTTCCACAAATGGAGGGACCTACAGTTTTCAAGCCGACTCCGAACGCCAAATACAAGAAATACACTCGGAGGTTTGCCATTGCCTGCCGAGGGGCGACCGCTATAAGGAAATGTTTTTCTTAATTTTGATGTTTTCGCCGAGATTCGAACCAACGTTCTCTCTGTGAATTCCGAACGGCCGCCGTACCCCGTCTTTTATTTTTGGTTTGTAATATTTAGAAAAACAGCTTTTTGTACTTGAATTGCATAAGTGAATATTGCATTTTGAACAAATTACCTGAGTTTCAGACTAGCAATCGCTCATTTTACAGCTTGTTTGCCCGATCGACCAATCTGGTCGTAACGAACATCATTTGTTGGAACGGAACTAACATATCGATTCAGAGACCTCACTACGAAAGTTAGGTAGTTGAGGTTTAGCTGGCATAGGTATATTGGCGGGACGGGTGGCCTTGTATATTTGTCGAACACATTTGCTCATCAGCACACAGACTTTGAAGAAGATGGGAATAGCTTGAAATATTTCACTAAAGTGCTTAATGAGTGGTCTCACTTGAAATAATTGATTACTAGGAAATGATCTTTGGGAATGGCGGAGGAATTATCGTTGAAATGCAGTCGTTTACGAAGTTCATCAAATTTATTTGTAGCCATCGTATTCTTCTAGGCTATGTATTCCTTATTTCAAACGATTGTTTTCGCCAATACGAGCCAACATTTGAGTTTCGATAGACTGACATGAAGAACATGATACCAATATATTTTTCAAAAGGTGTCTTCAATACTTGGAATTGTGCTGGCATTTTCTTGTGGCCTTAGAACATGAGCTCATTCGCATGTAGACGCAAATGCTTCTTGTTAATTCAACCAACAAAAGGTTCACGTCGGCATTTGCTTAATTGAGACCGAAGAGCAACTAAAGCACCGGATGAAGTTGGACCAATTGGATGCAGGTTTTTCCTCTGTTGAAAAAATTAAAGTAATAAATACTCATATTAAAAAAAACTCTGCAGAACAAATAAATATTTTTTTTGATAAACGCTAACCGAACGGAGTGTTTTTCGGTTATTCAGTAGCAAAGAATGCAGCAAGAGTTAAAAAGAAGAAAAAAAATTAACTAACAATAACAAAGTACGAAATTGTTGTAAGACGAACTTAATTATAAAATTTTATTATTTCTTAAAATTTCTGGAAAATATGTGGCAATACCGGTGCCAACTGTGGAGTTTCATGAATATAAATATATTGACTATATATTGTACTAGTATGTCCGTATGTATCTCCCTGGTTTACTTATTACAGCTTGCTGAATCTGTACGCATTGAACGCATTAAAATGCATGAAAGCAATTGCAAGGAATTGTGCGAGTCAATAAATAAAATGCGAATTAAAATTCATGTACTAGTAGTATTTACTTATATACATATGTAGGTTTGTTTGTATTTATGTGTATATAGATACATAATTGCTAGTTTCATTTGTTGTTCGAACATTTACTTTGATGAGATTGTAAGCATACATTCATATTTTACACATACATGTACATATGTATATTGGTGTATGTATTTACATATATAAGAGAATTGGTTTGCAGTTGCACATTTACAATATAAACTTATGACCTTAGAGGACTTACTAAGGACATTACAAAACCAAACTGCACGGAGGAATGCTTAATTTTATTTATCGTTTTCATACCTGATTTCCAACGGAACGATTTTATATACAATATATTATACAAAAATATAACTATTTTGGTATGATGTAATTTTTGATGAATCTCTGATACCATTTGACCGCTAAATATATATTGCCTTAATTGCATTAAATTTTGTATAAGATGCTTTCCATTTCAATTCAACCGGGCTATTCGGGTCATGTTCTTCGATTTCGATGTAAATCAAATATGTTGCTCTCTGGTCAAAATAATGAGACACGTATTTTTTTTTCGACCGAAAATTTTTTTTTCAAACCGATACTCTTCTACGGTGTGGTTGTATGGTGGACAGCACTCGAAAAACGGTGTAGAGTAGCCACAATTGATCGAGTTCAAAGAACAGCCTGCCTCCTGATAACAGGATGCTTAAGTACAACACCTACAAAGGCTCTAAACACGTTGCTTCACTTGTTCCCTATCGATCTGGCTGGCAAAGCGATTGCAGCGAAAGTAGCGACACGCATGAATGCTATATCGAAATGGAATAAGTATCTCGGCCATTCGGCCATACTGAACAGGAACACTGTTATCTCTTCCGACATAGACTATCAAGTAAGTCTTCCATCACCACCCTTGCTATTCTCCTGTTCACTCCCAACTAGGGAAGAATGGAAGACAAATCTTACCGAAATCGATGGCCCTCTGACTATATATACAGATGGTTCAAAACAAGACGGCAAAGTGGGATTTGGAATCTTTTCCAATTCCCCTCACATCAATCTATCATTTAGATTACCCCACTACTGTAGCGTATTCCAAGCGGAAGTATGCGCTATCTGGTATGCTGCGAAAACTCTCTTAGAAAATAGAATATCACTAGAGGATATCCGCTTTTTCACCGACAGTCAAGCGGCCGTTCGAGCACTCAGCTCCTCTTATACCCACTCAGATGTGGTTCGATCCTGTCTCTTATCTCTTAACGAGATAAGTGTTCAGAATTCTGTCCAAGTTATCTGGATACCGGGTTACAGTGGATTCGAAGGTAACTGCAAAGCTGATGAGCTCGCAAGAGTTGGAGCTGCGCAATCATATGTCAGTAACTTACCCACAATCCACATTCCGCTCTCAACATGTAAAATGCTCATCGATCGAGAATTTCACAGCATTGCTGATCGGAGGTGGCGAGTGGAAACTACTTGCGTTACGACCAGACAAATCTGGCCATCCTACAATCTGAAACAGACAAAAACCCTTATAAGTCTTTCGAAACACGAACTAAGGCATATAACATCTCTTATCACCGGCCACTGCCTTTTGGGCACTCACGCACGTCGGCTCGGGGTTCCTCAAAACGACCTGTGCAGATACTGCGAGGACGAAGATGAGGAAGTATCGAGCAGACATTTGCTGTGCAGTTGTCCGGGTCTAGCCAGAAGTCGACTCGCTCTTCTAGGCTCTCCAACAATTGACAATCTTTCAGTACTCTCGGACCTGAAAATCGAATCTCTCATCAAATTTTCGAAACGAATTAATATCTTTGACCAAAATCCACAATAAAAATCTCGGTTAGGTGGGGAAATCATTTAAAATAATGAGCTCTAGGGCAACACAACGGACCCAACTTGCGGTCTATGTGGCACTCCGATGCGGGGTCACCCTTAAACCAACCAACCAACCAAGATTTATCGGCAATTTTGTTTTTCGGCTCAAAATCGATTTTTTTTAATTATATAAGAATTTTTTTTTTTAATGCTCATAACTTGGCCGATTTTAATAATTTTGCGTGCAAAATAATCCTAATTACTTACGCGAGCGACTTCATGCAGAAAGAATTGCAAAAAAGTAGTTGAAAATGTTTTATTTTGCAAAAAACAAAAAGTGCAAAACCGGTTTTTACTCAAAAATTCATTACTCAGAAACAACTTATTTTAGCTACTGGGCATGCAGCTCAATTAAAGTTTGAGATGTGCTTTTGATTTGGAAGAAGTTTAAAAAAAAGAAACATACCCTTTTTGAAATATTGAATTTCGAAAAAATTAAAATTTTTTTTTTTTTTTTGCAAAATAAAAAATTTTCAACCACTGTTTTGCAATTGTTTCTACATGAAGTCACTCGCGTAAGTAATTAGGATTATTTTGAGCCCAAAATCATTAAAATCTGTGCATTTTTGACTAAGTTATGAGCATTAAAAAAAAAATTCTTATATAATTAAAAAAAAATCGATTTTGAGCCGAAAAACAAAATTGCCGATAAATCTTGAAAAACAATTTTTTCAGGCGAACAAAAAAATACGTGTCTCATTATTTTGACCAGAGAGCAACATATTTGAGTTACATCGAAATCGAAGAACATGACCTGAATAGCCCGGTTGAATTGAAATGGAAAGCACCATAACTTATTTTCTGTGAACTCTGCTGTATCACCTTTTTAGTTCTTACAAACTTCCTCTTTTTCACTTACGGATTGTAAGTCACATAAATGTAAAAGAGATTTTGCACTCGCCACAGATTGCGCAGATTTAAAACAAAAACCCATTGTTCTGCATGTCATGGAATTACTGATGGCCGGAAATATCCAATCACTGAGGTAATATTACTCATTGCACTTAAGCTAAGAGTTGGATTTAAAGTCGTAGTCTGGTCAAATACTCATTTTTATAGATATTTTTTAGGATTTTTTTTTAAGAAAATAAAATGCGATCGTTTTGATTTTATAGTATGTTATTATTGACATCAAATAGTATACAAAAACAATTTTTTTGCCATATTTTTTTGTAGTAGGGTGGCTCCAAAGTAAGCGTCTTAAAAAAAAGATAGGTGTCTTATCAACTAGATTTTGGCTGTTCAGTAAAGTTCTTAGATTATTTATGAATCTCAGAAATCTGTCCATTCTGAATACATCTGACACAAAAGTCCACCATCTAAATCTGGCGAAAGCTAGACAGCGGCAGAGAAAATGTTCTGTAGCAAGTTGTACACAATGGATCGTCGATGATGCCTATGGTGTCAATATGTCGTCCCCATTTATTGTTCTCCGTAATTAGTCCTATCAAGACTCGTAGCTCGCTCCATTTCTATCTATGAAGGAATTTGCAGGCTTTGTACTGCACCAACAGTTCTCATGAGTTATATTTTCTGCTTAGTGATAGAAATACAAATTGAAACCTGTAGTGCATTTGTGCAAACATCACAGTCTTTCGTTTTCCAAAGGCGAGATTAATTCAGTTTTTACAAAAAGTTTTAAGTTATCTCTATTATTTACTTTTAATTCCATTTTTATAATTTCAGTGATTAATTTTTACCAGCATAACGAAAAACACAAAATTCGATTACTTTCTATTCATCAATTGGCCCGCGAACTGAACCATTTTTGTATATTTTCATCAACGTCCCGGCTCTACAGCGTTCCATATAGAGTGGATTTACGTACATACCTATATATTTGGTACACACAGCGTGCAAGAAAACGTAGATGATACGTACAACTCTTTGAAGAAATAGGTTAACTATTTAAGTGGAACTTATACATACAACATCTAGTGATTTTTTTTTCCTACTTTTTGGTTTAGAAATTAGTTTTGTCATTTTTTTGTGTCATTGTTTTAAGTTGAATTCGTATCCATTGACATTTTTAATTATAATTGAGTACGGGAATGCAAGAGTTCATTATGCACGCCGCAGGTTATTCACCAAGCTTCAAACTCATGGAGGTCTAAATTTGAAACAACAAACCGAGTCTTCGAATGCTCAAAAGTGAATGGATTGCTAATGATTCTCCCCCGTGTTTTGTTGTTTCATTTGCTTTAGACTGAACTCCGGCGGCCATTGAAATCGAGATTAAAGTGATTTATGAAGCTGATTTTCTGCCAAAATGGCCATGTTTGGTAGTGTGCAACAACAAATAACAAAAACACATAAATACTTACTCTACTCAGTCAGAAAAAATACACTTCGAGTCGATTGGATGTTCGCAAGCAAATATGGATGTATATGTATGTAAATATAAATCAGGCGCGCAACGATACTTTTTTCGGAGGGGGCTTTTATTATAGATTTTTTGCCAATACTTTGTTTATAAAATTGAAAAAAAAACTTAAAAATATACATATATAGATGTGTGCACATCAAATAAAAAAGAAACTTCAGTGTTCTAAAAACTTAATATGAAACAGAAAATAAATCACTTTTTGTAATGAAAATAATTTAAGTCCTTTCATAATGGAACTAAAAAAAATATTTAGTCACATGAGAAAAATTATAAATGGATTTCTACTCATCGCTTGTTTTCCTATTAAGTATTTATAGACATAAGAATGCGCTACTTAATTCAACCGCTTTTATGACTTCAAACATCTTAAGTATATTTTTAGTCGACGAAGTAATTAAACTGGTCTTTCCTTCTCGAATTCTGTTATGCAAAGAGTTGCTAGAATAGTTAATAAATTACTTATGACTATATTTTTGGAGAAGTTCAATGGCTTTGAAAATTTGAAAACTCTTTTTGGCCTTTCTTTGAACTTCACATTGCAAATTATTTTATACCAAGAAATTTAATTTCATCTGAACTTCCTCAAACTTCTCACTTTAAAAGTATGAATTTTGTTTTTAATATAACCATAGCATTATCGTCAAGTCTCAAGATGCTTACAGAAAGGGTTTGAAATCCAGGAAGTATCTCTTTATGCTTTAAAATTAGATGCACATTTTAGATTGCGAATAAGCCATTGGAGGAATGTTACAGGCAGTGATATACGCCAATGGTCTTCTGCGCTTATTGTGCCAAAACTGTAAGTATATTTCTTTTTAAAATAAAGGCATTTTTAACCAGTGATTATATTTTTAAATGATGGAAATGGCAGGCAAATTTTTGACAAGACTTAAACTTCAAATCCCCACTTGTTTGCGCGCGTACCATATTTGTTCACATATATGTATGTATCTTTTCAGTGGCACTTTGGATTACTAAATGACATTTTTGCTAATTCATTAAGTGGAATTGTAGGAAATTTCGTGATGCTGTGCGGTGTATGTAAATACAAATAGACCCACCTGTAACTCTCCCATAAAAGCATCAAGCATGAAATAGAATATTTGCGGGATAGGCAATCTTTTATTTAAGTCCGCATGGCGTCACCTTTAAGTTTAATTTCTCATTTTCTTTTTTATTGTGTCCTGATGTCGTTCATTAGTGAATATTCATGTGGCCAAGTACGAGGTACCTTTAAACAGCGGCTGCATATGGTATTCCCCGCCCTCTCCAACTTCAGTTTACAGGTAACACGGGTTCCAAGCAGACAAATATATTTGTACATACCTGCTGAACAAGTGACAATGATGAAGCTGACACTGCAATTTATGGCACAACAAATGCGATTGATGCACACTTAGTTAAGCGGTGAGTGGACGGACGCTGAATTAATTAAACGGGTACATGGGTAAACCAAAAGTTGGTCGGTGCGCTCACTGCGGCTAATGGAAGGCGGGCACTCCAAGCAATGTCCGTTCCGTAACTGGTCAAAGGTTGTTGTTGCTTTTGGTGTTGCTGTTGCTGTTGCTGTTGCTGCATTTGTACGTCTTGTCTCTCTTAATTTATTGTAGTTTTGTTGTGTTTCAATTTACCTGCAGTTAAGGTTGCTATTGTTGTTGCAGAAACATAATCAAGATTTAAAATTTCAACCAACCAATAAAAACGTTTTAATTATCGCCTCACAATTCGTGTACACTTTGTGGTTTTTGTTATTGTACTAAATTTTGTTGCTTGGAAAAAATAGCATAGATGTGAATAACGAAATGAGTGAATGGTGCGTTTGTTTCTTTAATTAAGTTGCTTTGTGTTTCGCCGACTATCCCCAACAACCCGCTGATGATTTATTTCTGCGACGACTCACCGAATACCAATTCACGAAAAATTTGGTGACTGCGTACTTTGAGACTAAACAACAAAAATACTAAATTAAGAATATCAAATATGGCTAACCACTTTATTTGCTTAAAATGTTTCACTTAAATTCATGAACAAATTTAAATGCAATGCCAACGCAAGAATTTTAGCTTACGAGTATTTAACTTCATGTCGATTGAGTGAAAGGCAACTTTATTGATAATACATAGTACATAATTAAATAATCTTGACCAAACACAAATAAAAAATTATTTTTATTATATGACGAAATAACTTTCCTATATAAAGTTCTCTCTATAGAAAACTACTATATTTATAGAAGACTTTATTTTGTATACACAAATCAGATATGAAAGTTATGTTTACAAAATACTCGTATACCAGCTTTAAGTTGTAAGTTTTTTAACTCTATAAATTGAATGATTAAATGTCCGTAAGAAAATTTAGATGCATTTGTACGCATTTCCTTATTGAACGGCGGCAACTTATTAGTGCTGACGTTTAGACAATTTTTGTTGTTTGACCTTCCGAAGTGTAACACCACATCTACACATTCCGTAGATTATATTAAAAAACCTCTGCTAAAACACCAATACCATATGAAGACCGCTAAACTAGACTATTACAACATTTTTTCCTTATCGAAAATTTTAACATGCATAACTGACGTAATACGAAATGCCATTTCGCAGTTTGATATCTCAGCATTTTCTCACAAGAGAAAAAGGAAAAAAGTTAAAGTAGTTATCCAGGCTTGAAGATATTGACCTTGCGCTTTGTTGATTGTTATAGAAATTGCCACCCAAACGAACAACTGCAATCGCCTGAAATCGAATGATATTTTAGGAGGGCATCCCTTATATTTTTTTATCACTCCGTCAGAAGATTTATAATTTTGCAAATGGCGTCGTACGTCAATCAGTCAACCAGTCAAAACCATTTACTTAATTAGTAAAAGGCTTATTCATAAAACAAAATTGGATGATTAATGTTGTATGGCCGAAGAATATCCTGCAGAAAAACTTTTGAAATACATACAAATACTTGTATGAGGATTCCTATTTACATATATTTCTGGCCTGATAATGAAAAAATGAACATTGGTGATTGAATGAGGTTTTATTGTTTTTCAAAATATTCCTCATGATGATCAATAAGCAATTTTCAAAATTCAGGTGTTTTTAAATTGTGTGGGATTCAACGCGAACACGCCTTTTCTAACGCAAGGTGATCGTGAAAAATTTTATTG
>JAYXIM010040424.1:0-21965 GCA_037575425.1 Anastrepha fraterculus
ACGGTCGACAAATACAATTATCCTGTAAAACAATTCTGGGTAAGTCACGTCTTCAAAGCAGACGAGAAACCTAAAAAAACCCAACGTTACCGAAAACAGGTAAGCATCACTTATTGCACTGACAAAATGTCACCTTGAGTGGTGCACTCACCAGTGCAAGTCTTAATACGCTGTGACCTTCAAAATTTAAAAAAATGTAATTTTCTTTTGTATGATAACACACGCATTTATACAATTAAGCAACAACACCTTACTTCCAGAATGCATCTAAATACACTTTATGTTTTTTTACCACCTATTGTGTACTCATACACACTAATAATCGACAGAATAATCAGCAGAGCGAACCAAAGTCAAGTTGCATCGCATCGAATTCAACGCAGTCGAACTGTATGAAACATAGTTCAGCTCAGTGCGATTAAAGTAGGGATAACTTAAGCCAATAACTTCAACGAAAAAGTGAATTGGGTATGGAGTGTAAATACAAGATTTTCCTTTACGAGTATACTACGTTAAATAAATGTAGATATGTTTTCATCCTTCGTCCTTCTTTCAAAACGAATAAAAAAGTGAAGGCATAGCGGAAAACCATTTCACTTTTTCATGTTTATCCCAATGGAATTTTGAAGCCATTAACATGAATTGCGTTTTTGGGAAATTATGCATATCTTACTAGGTACCGTTAATGTTTCGTAAATTCACATAAGGAAGCTATTATCACCTGAAATATAGCTGCCATTTTCGTGACCCATTCATTCATTGTAAGCAAAGCTCGCTGCTGAGATAAGCAAAGCAGAATATGTGAGCTGATTTAAAAATACATTCGTGATTCACATTTAGTACAACTTTTCTACTTAAACTTGGCAAATGGATGGTGGAATCAATAAAATAGAAATTCAAGAAATTTTATAAATCTCGAAAATTACTAGTTAAATTCACGAAAGTTGTAAGAAAGCATACCACTTTCGTAAGTGGCTCGATTTCTACCACAGAATAATACAGATGTTCATATGTACCTATATACAGAACCAAGGGTTATCGCCTAAGTAAGAGTGAGTAGTATTTTTCAAGCGGAAGTCTGTGCGCCTACTTCAACCTTGAACGCAACTATAATATAAGATCAGATGTATAGATATCTTCACCGATATCCAGGCAGCAATCAATTCTCTCAAGTCTTTCCAGTTTACATCAAAAGTGGTGTCTTGATAAGCTAAATATCTTAGGCCAGAATATCTAGGTGGGTATCAAATGCGTATCCATTTGTGGGACAACATCAAGACGCACACCACAAATAGGAGGAGGAGCTCGGCCAAACACCCAAAAAATATGTTCGCGGCAATATTATATATATATATATATCAAATGAGATCTATGGTACAACAGAATTACTGGGCACGAAATGACAAATAAATTAGCCAGGAAATGGGCGGCCTCTCCATTTATAGCCTCCGAGCCATTTTGTGACTGAACCTTCTTGTTTATGTCCTGTTTCACTTGGAGTCAGCGGTCCTAGTTCGTAATCGCCAGATTTTTCGATTTTGGCTCGTCTCGGTGTATGAATTCGCACGTTTCATGTGGCTTTCTATAGTATCTGCTTCGTTCATATTATATATGTTGGGAACGCCCTGGCTTTCTCGGCTCCGTAAAGATACCTAGAACTTTCTTTCTCGTTGCTATGGTCGAGCAATTCTGAAAAATCGTATTTATGGCGCCATTTATTTTCTACTTGGAAAATAAATATTTGTGAAACAGGCATTTAATGTTCGATTTGGCTTATATTCGCAATAACTACATCGCCCAAAAAATCGCGCGTTGTTATCATCCGATTTCATACCTGGAATATATTATATGTATATACATTCATAATAATATATATATATATATATTATACGTAATTAGCGCTTTCAACATTCTTTTATTGGGTGTTTTGCCGATCTCTTCCTCCTATTTACGGCGTGCGTCTTGATGTTTTCCCACGAATAGAGGAATGTGTTTTATGCCGCCTCCAAACGGCAGATGGATTTTATGAGGAGCTTTTTCGCGGCAGAAATACACTCAGGAGATTACCATTGCCTGCCGGAAGTCGAAAACTATTATAAAAAAATGTGTCTATCGTTTGGTGTTTCACGCCCGAGGTTTCGAACCCGGGAAATACCGAGTGGTACTCACGCACCAACACATTCGTCTAGAGCTAATATACCTAGTTCTGCCATAAGTTCTGTTCCAAGTTAAGTCCGTTAAAGATATGAAATTTTAATACTTTTTTTAATGAACTTAGTTTTATTTAATCATGCAAGTATTATTTTTTTTTAATTTTCATTCGAATGGTCATCATTTGTTTATACACAAGCCTTCAAACGATTAGGCCGTTCAGCTATTGCAGCACGCACGGTTTCCATGGATATTGACGTCGCTGCTCAAACCAAAGATTGTTTGTGACTCTCCAAATTTCTGTGAGGTGTTCGACAGGCTACGTTCTCCTGGTTCTGGTTACAAACTCTAGTACAATGGATTCAGATCTGGACTTCCAGATGGCCAATCTTCTGCGGCCACGAACCCAGGAATATTGTGTGTTAACCACTGCTGGATGGGTTTTGCCTTTGGGCTGGAGCGGAATCTTGCTGGAAGATCTAACACTCTCCATTGAAGAGAGTAATGCTCCACTGCTTCACCACGCCTTCTAAGACAACCTTCTGGTACACTTTTGTCCCGGTCATAGCCCCTTTTTCGCAGAAATGAAGAGATGTATAGCATTTACAAGACACTCCTCACCAAACCATTACGAAGGTTAGATGGTGGACACGCTAAACACTTGGTTCAACATTTTTTGCGTCTTTGCAAGTTTTAGCATAGATTTTTTTTATTTTGCTTATTAAAAACTTCTTCAACAGTGAACATTTTCTCGTTTGTGAAAAGAAAATTTTAATGGTCGTTTATCGCGTGCCACCGAAAAAGCTGCTTACATCTGTGGAGTATAATTTTCTTCAAGCTGCGTTGGTCCGAACCAGGCGAGGACGACCATTACTTTTGCTGTCTTGAACTTTTATCACATTTATGTAATGCAATCACTGCAATGCGATTTTCCTTAGTCTCCACTCCATTGTTAACAAGCGAAATTTGCCACGAAACTGAGTATAATTTATGAGTACTCAATTTCATTTCATTTCATTTATTGCCCAAAAGCATTTTAACATAGGAGTTTACAAAGTACTCAATACATACGAACAAAATCAAAAACAACAGAATTTTATTTCTATAAATTTTTTCTCGGCGTATACATAGTAAAATTTGTCACAGAATTTATGGGAAGACCATGATTCAATTATTAAAGGTTTGCTCACTTATGACATTAGAATTCTGACACTCCCTTACAAAAGGTCGCATTTAAAAAGGATGAAGAAAATGGAAATATTAAATAACTTTTTGCTTAAAATGGTTGTAAAATAGTCCTTTTTTAGTTAAATTATAAAAAAATATAAAGTATAAACGGAAATTGCCAAGTATGATATTAAAAACAAAATTGTTTAACTTAATGCCAGAATTATATTTTGCGAATTAATTTTTAAATTCAAAACTGATCAGATACTTCGTGATTACCTAAGTATTATGACCTTGAATTCTATCATAGAAGAAGCGAATCCATCATGAATTTGGTTGACTAAAAACAAACTTTGAACATACTCACGGCGTTTTACTTTACCATGCCTTGCCCACGTAAGTTTGGAGTTTTGACCACCCAGTCAAGAATATTCATAAATACTTAACAAACTACCTGCACTTATTTAAACTAATTATTATTATATCGACGGCAATTGCCGTAGTCGAATAGCTTGCTGCGTGACTACCATTTGGAAGTGCAAGGATTCAAAGCCCCCGTCATGAAACACCAAAGGATAGGAAATGTTGTTTGTAATAGCGGTCGCTCTTCGGCGGGCAATGGCAAACCTCCGAGTGTATTTCTGCCATAAAAAAGCTCCTCATAAAAATCATCTACCATCCGGAATCTGTGATTAATTACATATTGCTAAATGAGCTCGTGTTGGTAACTTATGTATTTTTAAAGTAACCTAGTAGGTACTTTCCCAACCTATATTTGAAAGGCATCTGGCTCAAATTGTCAAAACGTCCATCTTTCACGTTCATTGCCCCAAAAAGATGCGCCATCATATCCTGATTTAAGCTGTATGTCAGGATGTTTTCCATATCGTTTTGGTTATGGACATACCGAGCAAGTTCTTGTGTTCAAAAACCCTTTTCAAAGCACAATTTTTTACTACAAATTTTACTTTTCTTCCACTTTTGATAAAAATTTCTAGAATTAGCAACCCAGTGTCTTGCTAAGGGAGCCGATTTGTCAAGGGGAAATGAGAAAGCTGCTTACTGAGCAAACCTTTTATTATTGAATCATGTGGGAAGACTAAGTATATTATTTATCTAAAATTAAATTAAAACAAGATTATTTGCAACAGTAGGTTTCGCCGCGTCGAGATGTGTATATATAAATATTATATTAATTGTTCTATTTATCAAAACTCTGGGTTTTGTTTAGACTTTAGACTATAATCTATATACTTCTAAAGACCTCAAACACTTTGCGAGTTCGTTGTCTTTTGCACTTAATGTGTGAATAAGGTTAAGGATATATAAAACGACGGCTGAATACGGGGGCGTGAAACCTTTCAAAAATTACTTCGTATACAAGTAGAAGTACAAAATGACGAATTCTATTTCGGTATCAAAGAAAGTGCCCAGTTCTCGAGCTTAACTTAAGTCTAATTAATTTTATTACTAGGGCACATGAAAATTGTATTAAATAGATCCCAGCCTTTGTGGGGTTTGGCTGAGGGATTTAGCAAGAAGCGTACATGAACCCATAGAAGGTTTCAATTCTTGGTATTTTGGAATACAAGGAACATTTGAGCTTGGAAAATTTTAAAAAGGTGCCGCATTAAGGTTACAAGTAAAATATACATAAAACATAAGGAAATGGAAATTTTTCAATAAAATCATTTGTTTATTTTCTACCACTTTATTTTTCTTTGAAAAAAATTCCAACTCTTCACAGCGAAAGCTCATTTTTGCGAAGCTTCTTAAATATATCCCCGTTGCTGTAATGGTAACGCATATGTACTCGTGTATAAGCGACGGTAATTGGTAGTTTAGCTGCATGGAAATCAATTGGCGTTGCTGACAAATCTCTTTATTTTCAATATATGCTATTTGCCTATCATGACCAAGTCCTACTTATTTAGTAGAATTTGATGATCCGAGTAATTTGTGTGCATTGCTTACTGAAAATTATGAAAACTATCAATATGTGGAAGATTTCATTAAGGTCATCCTGATACTGCTGGTATGTGCACGAATAGTCATACTTCTGAAGATGTTACTCTATTTGCGCATATCCACCTCTATTCCAAGTTTATGATATAAAAGGCCGATATGTGAGCATAAATGGATGTAATACCTTCGAGCACTTGTACGCGTGGGTATAAAATCTTTAGAATTATTTGCTTAGAATAAGAAAAACTTTTTACATAGCGACTAAAATCAACAAGTATTTTATGCCTAAATGTACACTGAAAAGTGAAAGTGTCACCCTTTCAGATAAACAACACATTTAACTTAAAGGTTTTTATGTTGTGAAAACCATTTCGCTATTATTACAAAAAATAAAAATTATTTTAATAACATTCAAACAATCATATATCTCTATACATACATTCAAATGCAGATATTTATATAAACGCATATCCTCACACTTACATCTGGCAAATAGCAACCAAACGTTTGGCCACCAATGCGTTGATTGTGCGACTAAACTAACCCCGTTTGTTGTTGGCCAGCGAATATTCATTCGATCTGCACCGAAATTGAACCAATTCACATAACGACCAATAAGAAACATTTTCCATCGGCAACAAGAACAACGCAAGTAGCGAAAGCTCATAGTTGAAAATAAACACATTGAAAGTGCATCTTAAGCTCCATTTGAGCGAATGCCGCATGTCTTATGCCCCCACGTTAACTGTTTTAAAAATAAAAAAATAAAATGCCCTACACATCTTGGCTATTCTTTCTCTCCACATGTCAGTTCAACGGTGGTCACATTCTTTCCGATGCTTTGCAATGATGATACCGACGCTGCTACTTCTCTCCTAACACTGTGTCGCTGCCGACGCTTTTGTTGCTTCTGTTGCCATTTCTATAACTATAACCATTCTCATAATGTTTTGACTATCTCCGTCTAAACGCACGTAAAGGCGACACTAAAATCAATATCAGTGGCATTTATGTACAAGTACGTACTATATACACACATACAACCAAAGGTGCCATCTGAGTGTAGTGTGCCAAAAGATGCTGTACACCTACACGCCACTCACTTCACACATCTGCATTTTTTTTTCTTCTATAAATCCTTTGGGCGCTCACGTTCTTTGGCTGTTTCTTTCGAAAATGGCCAAGCGGTTGCCATGCTGAAGAAACATTCCGACTACAAACGGTGGGCGGTGATGCACATGCGCCTCGAGCTGGCGAATTCGTTGGTGCCTGCCGAGAAAAGGTGAAAAAGAACAAGCAAACAGAAAAAATCTCAGCTAAAAGTGTATAGGACAAATTGTAATATTGCAAAAATAAGCTTCCTTTTTTTCAATTCTATTAATTATTTTTGTATTTATCAATTTTATTCGAAAAATAGAAAAACTCCACAAATTTTTTTAGTACAAAATTTTGCAAGTTTGAAGTTGCTAAATAACTCCATTGATCTTTTATAATAATTTTCCCTGACGGTGTTGCGTATTTTCTCCAAATGAAACAAATTCGGTCATTCGTTATATGGAGAAAAACCAGTCAAAATTGGTCAAAATTTGTATGTGATCTCATTTTTTGCGGGGTGTACGTGTAATATTTTAATTATAATAATGCCTACACTTTATATGACCTGGTATACAAAATTCATAGGGATGGCCGAGTAAACAAAAATTTATTAAATACAGTTTATTACTCTAAAATTCCTACTATACGGAGGAATCCCGATAATTCGCCATGGCTTCGTAATATTTTACGAATTAAAGAGGTATTTGAATGAGACTAAAAATTTAGCGAAGTCGAATTAGGAAAATTACAACGCGAAGGTGTTTACATTCTAAACTCTGTGTTTTGTAAAATTGAAGCGAGATTTGATGGAGCAAAATATAAATATCTTTCTACCAGTTCAGATTTTTCGCACCATTACTAACACAATTGGACACACCAAGTGAAGCCAAGTCCTTCTCCACCTAATCTTTCCAACGCAGAGGAGGCCTTCCTCTTCCTCTACTACCATCAGCTGGTACCGCATCGAATACTTTCAAAGCCGGAGCGTTTGTATCTATTCGGACGACATGACCCAGCCAACGTAGCCGCTGGATCTTTATTCGCTGCGCTATGTCTGTGTCATCGTAAAGCTCATACAGCTCATCGTCCTCCACGGGGACTAGTGCTGCTAAAACGAAGAAAGCATCATCCGAAATTGTACGAAAGCCCAGATAGTCCGCAAAGCGCTTAGCCGATAGACGGCTGTCAGTCTTATTGTGAAGCTATTTAAGTTCAGTGCCCAGTTCAGCCCAGATTGGTGCGGCATACAAAAGAACCGAGTTAACTACCCAGCTACATGTGTAGTATTCTTTTGCTCTGGCTAGTTCCGTCATTGTTTGGCATTATTCGCGGCAGACAAGACTGCACTATCCGATGCCTTCTTCACAGCGAATTCCAGGTGCGTTTTAAAGTTTAAATGACTGTCAGCCATCACTCCTAGGTATTAAATAGCGGGTTTTGAACTAATATTTACAGTCCAAACATTTACATTTATAGTTTCTACTTTCTTTCTGCTGCTTATTAGGACTACATCGGCCTTATTCTCAGCTAATTACAGCTTCATAGACCATAGCCAAGCCTTGATCCTGCTTACTGATCCTCTGGCGATTCTCTCAATTTCGTGGATATATTTTGCTACCATTACCACCGCGATGTCATCCGCGAATCCAATGACTTTAGTTCTAGGGGGCATATCCAGTCTTAGAACCACGTCATACATTAGGTTCTATAGCAGTGGGCCCAGAACTGTTCCTTGAGGATCCCCTGCTGACACGATATACTCCTCAAACCCTTTGACGTTTCTAAACCTTAGTTTACGGTCCGTAAAATAGCTCTCAATTATTATGATAATATAACTGCGACCCTATTTTTGTGAGAGTTTCTAACGATTGATTTTTTAGCTATTAATTATTTTTTTAAACAGTTGGTTGAAACAGCTGACGCACGTTTCGTGTTTTGTTTCACTGTCAAACATCTTCAGTTTGGTCTATAATTTCACCATACGCTTGCAAATCATTGAATTTTATTTAAAAAAAGCGTGTTCTGTTAAGAAAGTTTATCGCGCGCTTCTTCCATTTTATGATCAGTTTAATCGACCCACTGAAGCGGATATTCGGGCTATTGTGACTAAATTTAGAACCAACTTTACGACGAAGCGGCGAGTTCGGTGAACATTTTATTTCACGTTCGGGACCTGTCAATTGGCCACCCAGATCGTGCGATATAACGTCTTTAGATTATTTTTTGTGGGGCTTTGTTAAAGCTCATGTCTATAAAGACAAGCCTGCTTCAATTAACGCATTGGAAGACAACATTAAAGCATTTATATGTGAGATATCGGCCGAAACATTGGAAAGAGTATGCCGAAATTGGACTAAGCGGATGGACCATTTCTAGCGCAGTTGCAGCCAACATTGGCATGAAATAATCTTCAAAAATTAAATTATATGGACTGTACTATCGATTTAAATAAAAATTTCATACATTTTTCTGAATATTATGTGAGTTTTTTTGAATAACTTTCCTATAGCTCTTAAAAATCACGCTGCCAGCTAGCTGTGTTAAAAGCATTTCTAATGTTCAGAGCTACCACAGCGCAGTATTCTTTTTTCTCGCCTCGCCATCTCTTGCCTTCAGTGGCTTCTGTTGCTTAATCTACCACGCATTTGATAGCATCCACTGTTGAGCGGGATTTCCTGAAGCCAAACTGGTATGTGGATAGAATACCTTTATCTTCAGCGTAAGACGAAGATAATTCTCTCCAGATTTTTCCCCATCGTATCTAGTAGAAGTATTGGTCGGTAAGATGTTTTGTGATCTTTGAGGGAAGAGAGTAGTAAGAATTTTGCGCAACCTTACTGGACAAGTAATTTAGACACAAATAATACCACCCGATACGCAATGCCCAAGGGGTTGATATCAGTTTCCTCACAAAGCTTCTTGAAACTTTCTTGCTTGCTAGATTCAATGACTTTTTTTAGCGCCTGACTGGCGATCTAAGATTTTTAACATTTTCAACAAAATCAGGTCTTCCTCTACTGCGCTGCATCTTGCGTCTAGCGCGGAGCCATTGAGATCTTATTGTTTTGATGTTTTCGTTCCACCAGTAGCATGGATATATATGTTGGAACATTACTCGCCTGGGCAATAGAGGCATTACAACCTTACTAGGACTTTCGTCCTATTCTCGGCAGAACCAACAGGGTGTCGAAATTGCTCAATCATTTATTTCAGGACTTCACTATCAAGCTTCTCGTCCTTCCCCTTTGGATCTGTCAGCTTGGGTGCGATTTTAAGCCTCCTTTCAGTAATGCCCATTATGATAGCTGGAATGTCACTGTACGTTTATCCCTCACTCACCCACCATTTGATCTTTTGAGCAAGGGAATCATTTGCCAAGGTAATATCTACATATAACTGACCCCATTCCTATCTTACGGTAGGTGAAAGTTGACCCACTATTTGGAACAGTAATGTGGAGTGAAGCGAATGCTTGAAGAAGAATCTCTTCTCTTTTATTTGCGCGCCGGCTGCCCCATTCGGTTAGCCAGGCATAGAAATCGCCCGCTATTATTAAAGGCGATTTCGAACTAGATTTCAGTACAATGTTTTGAAGAAGCTGTTCGTACTGCACTGTTGTCAGACTGGGCCTTGCGTAGCAACTGACGAAATTGATTCCATTTATTTTGGATCGCACGCACCCTTCACCAGCACTATGATTCTCTTCGTAAGCGAACCCTCCACAAAGCCAGATAGCCGCGCAGTTTTTCCTGTCGGAGGCCCATGTGCTGTGGTTTTCACACTTGTAGGGCTCACTTACAATGGCAATATCTGCTCTAATTTCTTAAACTATTTGTGATAATAAGTCTTGGGCGGCCTCACAGATTTATCTTAGTAATTCTCATTTACTTTTATTTGTTAGAGCTCTCCTGAATGAAGGGCACCTATAGCTCTCGGTATAATGGTTGATGTTCTCCCTTCTGTCGGTCTCGCAGAGTACACACTTGGGGCTATTTTGACCGTCAACACCACATTTCCTGCACTGCTTAGATCTATCGGATGCACAAGCAAAGTTGCGCGACATGTGGCCGTATTCTATTCATCTATAGCATTTTTGTAACGAGACACGCTCTAGAAAGAGACAGACGATCCATCCAATTTGGACTTTGCCAATCTTCTTTCAGAGCTGGCAGGCTAACGGTGGCCATTTGAGTGCCCGCATAAGTTGCTCGGAGTCCAGTTATATCTGCCAACTCTACATCGTCAAAACCAGGCAAAGATTAAATCGCGTTGTGTACGTCTTCCTTGGAGGTCACTTCATCGATGTCCTTGCATTTTATTGCGATACGATGGGTAAGCGCCTTCATTGTTGCTTCGCTACCTGAGGTGGGCCCCACAATAGTTTTGAAATCAGTAGATTTTTGTCACGATTTCGTCAGTTCGATTAACAGATCGCCTTTTGGGTTCTCCTTATTTTCGATACTGATTCAGCAAAATACTTGAATTTTTCGTCGCTTTTCATCTATTTTAAATATCAGCGTAAGAACTATTACCCTTTTTCAATTATTATGGCGTCGGGTGTTATTCTTCCCGCACTTTTATTAATAGCTTTTTTGGCCTTTTTTGGGTTTTTATTTTTTACCAGTGTTCACTCATGAACCTTTCCCACCGGTTCCATTTTTCCCACTGCTTCTGAGTTGCAACGACACATTTCTGCGGCAGCCCGGTGCTAGAGGGATTTTATGCTAAATATAGCGTCCCTCATAGGTTGATGGCGCTTTCCCTCGTTTTCGTTCATGCATATGAACTTCGCTCCTACCAATGGTAGAGTCCTACCACTTCTGGCGGCATCAAAATACGTGAAATACCTGATGAAATATTGGTGAGATGCTGCAAATAATAATACATAATAAAAATACAGAAAATAAATATATGTTTGTTGTCCACTAAGTATTTGAAAAAGCTAATACTATAAAAAATAAGCTAGTTAAAGAATAACTTAAGAATTTTTCCATATTCCTATTCCTATTTTCCATTTTCTCATTATCACACTAACGGTGAATTTATTGCATAAAGACAAGCAGTTGTAGATAAGGAAACTTTCTTTTAAGTTTTTAATATATGTTTTGTTCAATCTTCGAAGTAAAGTCAGTTGTAAACCTTTTGAGAATAACAAAAATGCGCTTAACTCAAAATAATATTACAATAAATTTCTTTGGGAGGGTAGAATGTGGGATCGGTGTTTTCTACTCGCATGAGTCCAGTATTTCTCTTTTATTATACCTATGATAACTTACTGTCTTGGAATTCGAAGAAGCCAGCGGAAATTGACAGGCAAACACAGGTACAACTAAAAATAAATTAAATTTATTACACTAAATGAATAAGTAAATAAAGAAATAATTCAAAAAGGTGGTACGAAGGAAAAGCAATAAAGGGATTCGGAATGAAGTTGTGTCACAGAGCAGCTGTCGCAGCACGAACTGAATTAGCGATGGTATCAAACAATACCTACACATATGCACATGATGGGAAGTATGGCGGCTGGCGGCTGGCGGCTAAACCAGAGGCAAAAGGTAAAAATACAGGCTGGTTTTGAGAAGGGCTCGCGTCGAAGCGATCAATGTTATTGAAACTTAACATATGCACGTACTTATGTATGTACTTGAACGCGTCTCTAAGTATGTATACTTTTGTGTAAGTAGGTGTGTTTATAATTCTCAACAAAAAAGCGAATTTAAAGAATTTATTATTTTCTAAAGAATTTCCAATAACGCCGCGACTACAAAAATAAAAAATGAGTAAGAGCAACAGTCGAGCAAAGCAACGAAATGTAAACCAACCAAACATGAGGCCTCCACCAACAAACTCCAGCAGCGACTGACAGCTTACTTGGCTCTTTGGACTCATACTGTGGTAATTAAAAAAATAAATAATATTAGTAGCAGTCACGATGTAAACTGCCTGCAACATATTTCATTAGCTTAGAATGTTTACATTTGGGCCTGCTTTAAAGTTTCCATTTTTATGCCGCAAGAATATCTAAATCAAGTATCAGGCTGAAAGTAGCAATTCACTTGAACATCAATGAAATTGTATCGATTTGCATTTCACATTAATACATCAGATATGTAGATGGATTCCCGTTTAACATCTATAAAGAATTACAACATCCAGAATAACCAAAATGTGATTTTCAGTGGTTAATTTTAAATTTTATTAACCAATAAAGTCTGTACTCAAAAAACGCGTTTTGAAAATTGTATGTAAAGCGTTTTTCAGTAAGAGCGCTTCAACTTTTTTTTTGAATAAAACACAAACGGTTTGACTTTTTTAACTAATTTTTTTTTTATTATCGAGTTTGAACATATACATTTAAGTATGAAATTCGATTTCTTTTGCATGACCACCGCGTGCACGTTTTACGAAGTCCAATCGTTGAACCCAATTTTCGACCACTCTTTTGCATAAATCGCCCGAAATTCCAGCAATTTCGCGTTCAATATTGGCTCTGGGCTCACAAATCGTCGCCGGCTTGTTACTGTAGACCAATAACTTCACATAACCCCAAAGAAAATAGTCTAGAGGCGTCAAATCACACGAGCGCGGCGGCCATTCGACCGGTCCATTTCTGGAAATAATGCGCTCATCGAACTTACTCTTCAACAAATCAATTGTAGCGTGTGCTGTGTGGCTTGTGGCCCCGTCCTGTTGATACCACATGTCGTCTAAGTCCATACCATTCAATTGCGGCCAAAAATAATCGTTTATCATGTCGCGGTATCGATTTCCATTCACAGTAACGTGGCGATCGTTCTGGTCAACGAAAAAATATGGGCCAATTACGCCGCCGGCATGTAAACCGCACCAAACAGTGATTTTTTCGGGATGCAACGGTGCCTCATGAATCACGTGTGGATTGCTTTCTGCCCAGTAACGCATATTTTGCTTGTTGCCAAAGCCATTGAGCCAAAAGTGAGCTTCATCACTGAAGATGATTTTTTGGAAAATCATGCTCTTAAAGTAGCAGCAACAGAACGATTATTTTCATAAAAAATTTGCACGATTTGCAATCGTTGCTCAAGTGTGTAGCATTCTATGATGAAATGTATACTAATGAAGTTTACAAATGACAAGCGAAAAATAAAAAATATTGCGTCGATCGCCCTCCCTATCGGAAAAAAGTTGAAGCGCACCTATTGAAAAACGCCTTATTACTGTGTCTGTAGGTCCCGTGGCAAAACTTCAAACAACCGCATCCAAATGTTTTTCGTCCATATATTTGTATATTGTTAACCAAAAACACTAATGTATCCGTACATTGGCGGCACTCGATGGCAGAGCAGAGAAGCATTTTAATCCACTTTTTTAATAGGAAATGTTGAAATTTTTTGTGATAAGTCTTCTTGTTTGTTTTTCAACATCGCCAAAAGTAGATAAAAATATGAATCTTCAGTTATCTTTTTAAAGTCTAGGCCTACGAAAACATGTCACTAAGCTGGGGAAATGTTTGCTTGAGATGTTGGAACAGAGAACCATCTTTGCTTGAACGTTTTACAAAATTTGTTATGAGCCCCAATTTGAGATGCAATGGCGGCAAAATAATTTTATCTGGCTCAGCCAAACGTTTAAATTCAATATTTTGCTGTCTCACTACAAGAGAAAACGGAATGTAGCAACTGACGATATGATTTGTTAGCTTATTCCCTACTATTATCATACGAAATGGAACTTTTTAAATTTTCCTTTGTACCAAACATTCAAATTTGTGTAACAACTTAAAGAGTAAAACTTTATGAATTTCCTATATAAAATAAGTTGGGAAAGGAAGAGATACTTATTATCCGAAAAAATCAATGAGAGCCGAAATATGTTAGTGTGAAGAGGTTGAAACGCTGACATATAAGAAAAACTATGGAAAATGCTACCAGAAAACTCAGCTGCTTACATAAGATTTTAGGACCTGCGCGTTTTCCCGTACGAACAAAGACAGTGACCTGGTTACTGACGTCCAGAGCATACTCAAATTATAGAGGGGAATCTTCTCGTACCTGCTGAATCGTGACAACAGCGGATGTCATCATGAAAAGACATCAAAGAAAAAAGAACAACAAAGCCACTGGGGCCGATGAATTGTCTGCTGAGAAATAGTTGAGTAATACCAGCGTCTTCACCAGAGTTGAGAAGGACCTCTTCGAGCCATTTAATATAAAACCAGATGTTAGACGGAATGGCTCTCTGTCATGTGACTTCTTTAACCTGATACTTGTTCGCTCAGACACCATATAATATACGAGTGCTGGCGTATGCCAATGATATTGAGATAATCGATACTGTACCTTTAGTTCTGCCTTTTTATAAGTTTTGTAAAGAAGTGAAGCGAATGGGTCTGTTGGTGAAGAGAGATAAGGCGAAGTACCTCCTTATCAAACAAGCCACCGATGCACTCGCGTATCGGCACACACGTCACTGTTGACAGTTATGATTTCGATGTTGTAAAAGACTTAGTTTATTTTGGAGCCATCACTAGCACCGATAACAATGTCAGTCCTGAAATTCAAAGGATAATTTCAAGTTGTCTCTCATCGATCAAAAGTTACACTTTAATATAAATATGATGACAGACATACTTAGGCGCAGAAGGTTGGACGATAATAGGTGCTGGTAATGTGAGAACCCTCGGAATGTTCAAGAGAAAGATTCGTAGTATTCGATGCGGTAGTTGCGGCTTCGCTAGATGGGCCAAACTGGCGCCGATTAGCACAGAAATTAGCAACAGATTCGACTGGGGCGATTTGTTGAACTTTGCTAAGAACTAAAAAACCTCTCATTAAAATTTTAAAATTTTGATGAAAATTTGTCGAGTTTGAAAATCGGATTATTATTGTCTTTATTATAAAAAGAACTATATTTATTAACAAAAACGTTGAAACTAAACAATAAATAAGCAGTAAAAAGTTGTCAATATGTGATGCCTTTATAATAATTTCAGGAGGTGTATTATAGAGTGGGAATTTTTAAACTAGACTACTTTTGAATCCATGCATTTAAATAAGTAATCGAGATTTCGGGTTTTTGGATTTTTTAAGGTTAAATAATAATTTTATTAAGTAAAATACTCTCATCAAACGCGTCGAACACTCGCAGCGGCAGAGTCTGCTGGGTGAAATAAAATTTGTGAAGTTAACCACAGACTCCATGTGCTGCTTGAATCCTTGAATCAGTTGTATCGCATTGAGCTGTCGTTCAATTTTGCTATATTTTGAGAAGCAATTTATCTGGTTGAAACGAGGTAAATTTTTACAAGAAGTAATTCTATAAGTATATAGCCTTTCATACGATTATATCTCATAAATGGTATTCAATTTAAGAAGAAATACACTTTTTTAATATCTCAATCAGAAAAAATATATCTTCCCGAATAAAACAAAAACTTAATAAAATGAAATCAATGCAAACAGGAAATATTATAATAAAAATATTTTTTTTTTGGAAAATTATCGTTGGAAATATATCGAGCACAGTTTTTACTCGATTTTTTTTTCAAAAACAATGTGAATTAGACGCATTCGTCGAGTTCCCGTGAGATATCTCAACCCGTTCTTATTTACTTATTTATTTATTTATTTATTTAGTTAGTTATAAATATATATATGGTTTATGAACAACAAATTCCTACTGACTACTAACACAAATAAAATAAGATTATATACAAGATTTCAGAAGATTAATCACATCATTACACAAAGAAAAATCTAGGTCGATAAGAGGTGAGATCTGATTGCACTTTCTAGAGGTTTGAGATTTAAAAGAAGTAAACAAACATTATATGATAGAAGAGGTTCAATAAATCGTAAATACCACAAAGCATACTTAAGAGAAGCCTTTTGAATATTCTCAATCCCGTTGATAGAAACCACCATATAATAGTGAAATATCAAGGTGAGAACGTACAAAAGAGGTGTAAAGCAATCGAGAACCCCGAGCTATTCCGCCGAATGAAACCGAGCAACGCATAGGAATTGGAAATGTTAAAGCTATTGTAATTAATGAATTCAAATTTTGTAGTTTGCAATTTGTAGGATAGGGTTTTGATGCAATCATCCGTTTTTTTGTAACATTCAGACCCACGAATTTGCTTGTGAAATCTATAAAGAAACTTTGACTATCTCAGAATTTAACATGTTAATTATGCTAAGATATAACTAAACAAATTAATAATGTTGAAACACAAAAACAAAAAATCAAAACTATAACAAAAATAAAATAAATATGCGTACTCGTTTTTCGCATTTCAAATAAAATTGTTGTATGAAAATCAATGGGTTTCGAACCATGCGCAACGGAATAGCAGTCACGCAAGACCCTCTCTGCTATGGCGGCCGCATATTTTTATGTACTTATATATAAATATCTATATGCACGTCAGTGGTATGTAGACCCAAGGGCCCCGTAGCCGAATGGGTTGGTGCGTGACTACCATTCGGAATTCACAGAGAGAACGTAGGTTCGAATCTCAGTGAAACACCAAATGAAGAAAAACATTTTTCTAATAGCGGTCGCCCCTCGTCAGGTAATGGCAAGCCTCCGAGTATATTTCTGCCATGAAAAAGCTCCTCATAAAATATTTGCCGTTCGGAGTCGGCTTGAAAACTGTAGGTCCCTCCATTTGTGGAACAACATCAAGACACACACCACAATAGGAGGAGGCCTCGGCCAAACACCCAAAAAAGCGTGTACGCGCCAATTATATATATACATATATAGACCCAAAGGCCCTAAGGTGAGCAGGAGCAACATTGTGTTGCTGGCAGTAGTCTTATTAATTCTCTTCCCATTTTATTTCAATGTTTCTAATTGGTTTTTATTAATACTTAAATCATCATATAAATGTAAATTAACAGTTATTTATCTTATTTGCACAAATGTGAGTGCAATGTTCTTTACGACGACGACCGGTAGCTGTGTTGAATGGAGATTGTGACTTGGAGGCGGTTGGCAGCTCGTTGCTTGTCGCATTAAACGATACAAAATGTTGTTGACATGACGGAAAATTGCGAAATTGCAATTTTACGAGCAAACACAACTGTGCGCAAATAAATTAATTTAAGTGAAAAATGCTTGCCGCTCATTCTCGACGAATCGAGGCAGAATAATTTCGTGCTTTCAATCCATTGAATTTTTAAATTTACTCGAAATGATTATAAATTTAATACGAATGAATTAAATGTAGAGAAAAATTTGAAATTAGCTCCATATTTGCAAGTTGAATAACAGAGTATTTTTAGTACGTGTTATGGCACGGCTATCATATGAACCTCATGCGACCCGTTGCAAGCATATGAAATGGAATACATTTTCGGTTTTAATGCGTTTTTAAATTGCACATTTGTTGTGACATTAAAATGCCACCAAAAAGTATCAACACAACATTTACCGGCGATTCCGCCGCCACAAAATCTTTAGCCCCGTCTTTCGGTAAAATACCACATCCACTAGCAGTGCTGCACGAAAATCTTGATTAGATTCCTCAAATATTTACGAACACAAAAAGACAGTCCGCATGCAAACAGGTAGTAAATGATGTTCTGTGGAGTTCCACTATCCTCTAACCCGCCCTTCGCATCTCACCCTTTACCTCACGCCTACTGGGGTCTTTGTCACATTCGCATTTGCATTTAACATTCACATTTGCAACTTCGACGTCTCTGGTAGCAACAATTGCCAAAGGCTTTTGTCGTCTCAGCGATTTAAACGCTAGTCGTGATGTTCGTTCAGGCAGCCATGGAAAAGTGAGGTGAAATTTGCATGAAATGCAAATGAATGAAGCAAAAGTCATTTACTTTGCACAATTCCAGCTATGAAATTAACATTTGAAGCTCCATTGGAACTGGAGAAAGGATGCAGCAGCCCGAAAGAGAATTCGCATATACTTGTATACCTTCTTATACACGTACATACGAGTATATGTATGCTTATACAGTTGATGCGTACATCCTTTGCTATGTATTTGGCCGAGTTTATCTTCCAATTTGATATTGTCCTAAAAATAGAGCGGTATACAGTTTTATGCCGCCACCGAAAGGCATATCGTTTTGATGAGAAACTCTTTCAAGGGACTCGGAGGATTGTCCTAGACTCTCAAAGGGCGCTGCTATTGCTTTCTTCTTTCTTGAATGCATAGTTATGTCCAGAATGGGCATCGAACCAAGACTTACCAAATGGTTACGCTGGCCGAGTTGGAATTCAACGATTTATGTATGTATGTAATATCTTAACTGCCAGCTGACTCATATGCTGAGCCGGCACTTTCACATTTCAGCTTTCAGAAGGAATTCTAAAGGGGTATTCTGACAGGAAAAAAATATATACATAGATTTATATTTATATATAAAAGTCATTTCTACTTACACTACATGTAAATGAATATATTACGATGAATTGTTAGAGAAACTGGTTAGAACTAGACCACCGGAACTTCCTTCCAACTAGTTCACATCGAATGCAGAGTTAGGTCTCGGCTATGATGCCAGAAGTTACTCCATTCAAAACGGTGGTAGAGTGCGATTGTCCAAGTCACTGGCATTACTATGAAAAATGAGGTCACTACAGCTACAAAGGCGAAAAAAAGTCTGAAATATTTATTCGCTTTCTGGTGGTATTTGGTCCATTAACAGCTTTTGTAACTTCCAGCTTCAATGCGAAAAACTATAGGGTTACCCTACATATTCATCCACGAAGTTTCGCTTCTATTTTAACTTTATACGCCGTTTGCAAACTTTGCAGAGACACGAACTTTTCCAACGCAACAACAATAAGTACACTGGCGGAATTTAATGATTATTGCTGCCTATTAAAAATAACAAGCGCAAACTTTTTCGCATAAACTCGCATTGGGGAGCTGTTGTTTTTGGGGTATTTCATATCATTGCAAATGTGTTGAATCAGCGAGTGAGCGCTCTATGATGACTAGCAGATACAAAAGCATCGGCGCCGTAGGCGTAATAGAGATGTTTTTAATCGGCTTCAAAGAAGAGTTTTGCAGCTTGCTATATATTTTTCAGTCCAATATAAAAGGATGATTTAACGTAGAGGATCTTGTTGCATTTAAAAGGCCTTGCAAGTGGTGAACTTTTTATTTTCATTCACATAAAAGTAGCCAAAGCCAATATTTTTCATTATATTTCATTTATTTTAGTTTATGACAGTTACAAATTAAACTGAAAATACTATGATACTAAAATTAAATAGTGATAATTACGTTGAAAACAAAATATTACATATTTTTGAGATTTCATTGTACTCAGTAAGAGTTCTAAAGATATGTTCACGAGCTAAATAGTTTGCTCTAATTGGATGCAAATAAAAAGTAAGTTGAAAACGCGAGACTTTGTCGGGGCTATGAATATAACCATAGACATAAGTGATTGAACAGTTCTTCTCTTTTCAAACGATTTCAAACCAATGTGAAAAGCTCAATAAGTATATTTTGCTACCAATAATAAAGAAAACACAGTAAAAGCATAATGAAAATGACTTCAATGTGTTTCCAAATATTCGCTTTGAAAATCAATTCCCTTCTGCCAATTGAATGAACCAATTTTCAAACCACCTTCAAAAGGGCTTCAACAGCTCCATAGTCCAGGCATTATAGTAACTTCACCTCGGAATTCGAGATACCCAGCTGTAAGTCTGTAAATACTTGTATATTGACACCCTAAAATTTGTCTCAAAACCTACATATGGTAGGGTGTACGCAACTATTAAATTTCAAGGTCTAAGGTCACAAAAATCCGTTTTTTGCGCTTATTTTGTAAATATCTCATTTCCCATGGAATTTTTGCTGTTTGTATTTATTATCAATATTATACAATACAATAATTCTCTACAAATTTTGTTGAAAAAATTGTTTATACGGTGAACCGTTTTCCAGCTAGAGTGCGGAGAGCGCGCGGTTACCGGATCACTTCAGGTCAACCGGTGCCTCCGGTCGAAAACGCGCTATATAGTTGACGAACTATCGATAAATACATGATTATACGAGTAAATATTTGTCAATTTTTATTAACTATTATATTATATTTTATGATTTTTTCCTAACCTATCCACTTTTTATTCAGTATGAATTTACTTAACAACACTTACCTGCCCATGTAACTGCAGAATGGTTAATGAAAATTTAGGAACTATATTTGCATTTTAACCTATTAGTATTAATAACTTCTTAAATGATGAAAAAAGTAAATAAAGTATGAATTAATATTTTAAAAAAATGGAGTAAAGGGTACAAAGGGTACAAAAACTACAATTTATAATTTTAATCAGCTTCTTCCTCTTCATCGTCGTCTTCCGCCTGCTGGAAAACTTCAAACTGGTCTTCATTATCGTCTTCAACGATATTTGTCTCAAGTTCTTCCATGATTTCGGGGTCAAAAGTTCCATCTTCGTTAATGTCGCTCTGATATGGTAGAGCAATGAGATAAGCTTGCCCATTACATTGGCCACAAGCTGAAGAGCATTGCAAGCAATAATATTTTTTAATAAAAAGATTAATTCATAATTTATTTATTTTTTTCATCATATAAGAAGTTATTAATATTAATTAGGTTAAAATTCAAATATAATTCCTATATTTTCATTAACCATTCTGCAATTAAATGCGCAGGTAAGTGTTGTCAAGTAAATTAATACTGAATAAAAAGTGGATATTTTGGGAAAAAATCATAAAATATAATATAATAGTTAATAAAAATTGACAAATATTTACTCGTATAATCATGTATTTATCGATAGTTTGTCAACTATATAGCGCGTTTTCGACCGGAGGCACCGGTTGACCTGAAGTGATCCGGTGGCCGCGCGCTCTCCGCACCTCTAGCTTGAAAACGGTTCACCGTATAAACAATTTTTTCAACAAAATTTTAAGAGAATTTTGTATTGTACAATATTGATAATAAATAAAAACAGCAAAAATTCCATGGGAAATGAGATATTTACAAAATAAGCGCAAAAACCGATTTTGTGACCTTAGACCTTGAAATTTAATAGTTACGTACACCCTACCATATAGTATGTAGGGTTTGAGACAACGGCAAGTATGTACAGACTTACAGATACATATCCTAATTCTAAGATCTTACAATTGACTTAATGACTATTATTTAATCGTAGAGAAGCGTTGACTTCACATTTTAAGTTTTTTAAGTTTCTCTAATGGTATAAATGCGAAATTACCGGATTTTCTGTAAAAAAGGCTTTGAGGTGCTTTTTCTGCGAATAACTTTTGTTGGATTAAAGTCGTCTTGGAACACCGATACGATTGCTGTTTTGATTATATAGTTCCAAAATTCGTCACCTGATTAAATTACTTCAATTGACCCTCTGCGAAGGCAGGCACTTTGTCGGGGTGTGGGTGCTTAGTCGAATCACTAATCAGACCTTATCAGCAAATGCTCTCCACTTCTTTGGTTCGGGTTGCTTTCTGAACGATGACCAAGCTCTGCTCTGGGTTGAAACAAGATGTTATACGACGCGTACCGAGATTCAGCCGGGCTGGGGACCCATATAAAAAAATAGCCTTGTCGCGAACGGAGTGCTCCGGATACCTG
>JAYXIM010040426.1:0-18035 GCA_037575425.1 Anastrepha fraterculus
GTTAAACGATATGGTGTTCGTTCAATGGAAGTTAAGTTAATCAAGCGTATCGCAGAATCCAATGAGGTATTGATTTTTATCGGAAATGAAAACCGATCCTGTTTCATTTGGGGTTGCAAACTTCTATCTGACTCGATTTTTCAATATTTGAGCAAAACCGATATTTAAATCAGCTAATCTTATTTTCTTGTGTATATAAGCAGGTGTTTTTAAGTCTCTTATTCTAATCACATTCTCTTATACCTACTTCTACCCACATTTGGGTTCCAGATTATGCAATCCAAGTGAAGTTATTGATCTTGGTGTGCTATTTGACTCTAGATTCCCTTTTTAAGATATTTAAATTACACCATTGCAAAGCCATATTCTGTACTTTTTTTATTGGGACACTGTTGATCCATACAGGTTTATTCTAAAGCTGTTATATACTTTTCTTGTGCGTTCGAAACTAGAATATGCTGCCTTTATTTGGAGACCGCATTATGCCTGTCATATCAATAGGTTGGCTGGATTTGCCCAGAAAACCTATGTCCATTTTTGCGTTCTTTCTTCAATTCCATCCTATAAAGGACGGTGCTTGCTCATTAACCTAACATCACTAGATTTTCGATTTGATAAGTGGAGTGATTGAGTACGAAGAATGGTGTGAAAAATTGAAGCGAAGTGTTTTGAGAGATCAGAGCTATCCTCTGTAATTACCGACACCTGCGCAAACATGAGCCAAGTACTAACTATAACTGCACATATGTGCACTTATATAAAATTTGTATTTAACTTTTTTCCACACAGATTTGTTGCCTATTTTTGTGAGGCCGTTAAGCACTATTGAACCGTACATTCCCCCAATTTTAATCTGCTCAGTCTTTAATCTGTTCGCATTGCTTCTATTCTAAGCGGAAGGGTCATATAAGCGATTCGTAGGAAGCAATATAAATAAAAGTTTGAGCAGAGAGCTGTGTCAGATATCTTATCTCAAATATTAAGAGTTATGGAAGCTCAAAGTGGCCGCCAATGGGTCAAGTAGTTTGGTGGCTACAGTGTGATAGTGCGTGCCATAGATTCATGATATTACAGCTCGCTTAGTACTCTATGTTCATGTTTTTCAATAGAAAGCAGTTTTGAATATAATTTTAGTATTACCAAATAATTCGAATGCAGAACACAACAAATAAGCAAAAACGTTAGCGGCTGAGTGACCAGCAAACAAAACCTACTAAAACCGATAAAAAAAAAGATTCGATCATAAAAATAGATATAAATGATATAAACGGTACAGGCGAACTTTTCTGGCCAAAGGCAAAATAAAATTATCCACAAAATGGAATATCTTTTTGGCAGTAATAAAAGCAGTACAAAGCTATGCCACTCAAGTTTGGGTTTTTGACCTGTTTGATGAAGTAGATAAAACTCACCTAAGATATATTCGTAAGACCTTATTTTGACTGTGATGCTAATAGATTGCCATATAGATTCTCAAAAGTCAGAAAGGAAAATAAATATAAATCAGATAGGAGGTTGTGGAATACTTACATAGATGTACCTCTTTCACCTGAGAGCTCGACGAACAAACAGCGATAGTATTCGCATATACCCGTGCATCAGCTGTCTGTTAGTTGCCTAAATGACAGTCCAGAGTATGGTCACAGGCGCACGGCAGCATTTTGCCGAGAGTAAACGCGAAAAAAGAAAATCAGCCATGAACTTCAAACGTAACAGTGTGATTGCATTATATTTGGCTGGAAAATCACAACCACCGATTGTTCGTGAGCTCGAGCGCCTTAAAGTAAAAAAGCATTTGTTTATCGCACCATTACTCGTTACAATGATACTGGTAACATCGCGAAATGTCATGGAGGTAGTCATCAAAAGACTGCAACGTCACGTGCAATAGTTCAAAAAGAGAACAAGCGACTTGAGCGAAATCCACGATAAATGTGCCAATCAAATGGCAAAAGAACTGAAAATATCTAACCGTATCATCCACCGCATACTGAATAATGATCTCAAAGTCAAGCCTTGCAAGGTCCAAAAGGCGTATGATCTCACAGCAAAGCAGCAATAAATCAGACTTGAGAGATCGAAGGAATTGCTTCGCTTGGACGAAAGCGGTAAATTTCCTTTCATTGTGTTTCCTGACAAGAAAATTTTTGAAACTGAGCAATTCGTAAACTCCCAAAACGATAGGGTTTATTTGACAGACCATTCATACGAGAATTTGAGTCATCGATTGGTCACCAGGAGGCAGCACCCGCCACGGGTAATGGTTTGGGCAGCTGTAAGCGCAGATAGGTGCTCTCCAATCATTTTCATCGAGTCTGGCGTTAAGGTAAATGCGAGATATTATCGGAAAAGTATTCTGGAGGTTGCTTTGAAGCCGTGGGCAGGCAAACATTTTCCAGACCATGGACGTTTCAATAGGACTCGGCACCGTCTAACAAAACTCGAGTGAATCAAGAATGGCTAAAAAACAACGTTCCGAACTTCATAACGTCCACACAATGGCTCTCAAATTCACCAGATACGTATGCGATGGATTACTCTCTTTAGGCCATGTTGACGAGCAAGGTGCGAACTAAAAGATTCAGCCGTCTCGAGGCGCTGAAAAAACAGATTGTCCGCGAATGGGCGAAAATACCTACAAGTCACATTCGGGCAGCTTGCGATTCGTTTCTTGCCCATCTCAAAGCCACAGTCGAGAAAAAGTAAATTAATTCTTAATTTTATATTATTTTCACACATTTTTTACTTTGAATTGAATAAAAGTAATTTTCCAAACTAAATGTATGGCCTTTTTAATGGGTTACACTTCGAGTGCCGGACCCTGTACACTGGCGACCATAACTGGATACATGATGATTGTTTGAAGATATGGAATAATTTGGCCAAAACCATGAAAATCAAATTTATAAAAATTTTACACATTTTCGTCTAAATTTTAAACTTTTTAATCCGATTTTTTTTTTAATTTTTGGTTATGCAGTAACTTGGCTCATGAGAGCTGTTGTGTTGAGTTTTGAATGGTTTTGGTTAAAGCATAATTTGAGCTGTTTAATCTACATATGGTATACATACATATATAGAATAAATCACTATGTCTCTTGTGTATGTACAGTAAAATTCCTTATAGCTGGACACTCACCTTCAGGATGTTTTTGTCCAGTTGAGGGAGATGCTCTCTTGTGGAAAAAACATGATGTTTGAATTGATCAGAAATTGTCGTTTAATTAATATCTATGACGTACGAATTTATAAAAATGTAATAACAAATATAACAGGGTCCGCCATATAACTTTACGGAATTAAATATGCTACTCAATATTTTTCCAAATGATGGAACACAACTTCATTCATATGGCTGCCTCGGCTAGCCATGCACTATCCCATACGATCGGTCCAATTTTTCAACACATTTTCGATTGTATGCGGCTGTAATTTAGCTATGACATCGCGTATGTTGGTCTTCAGTGCATCAATTGTTGCTGGTTTGTTGGCATAACAATGGTCTTTGACGGCACCCCAAAGATAATAATACAACGGCGTCAAATCGCAGCTCCGAGGCGGCCAAACGATATCAGAATTTCGGCTGATAATGCGATCTTCGAAGACAGTGCGCAAAAGATTGATCGTAGCATTCGCTGTGTGGCAAGTAGCGCCATCTTGTTGGAACCAAATGCCACCAATACAACAAAAATTCGTTCAACATGGCCCGGTAACGCTCTCCATTGACGTTTACGGCCACTCCTCGCTCATTTTCGACGAAAAATGGACCAATGATGCCTCTCGACCAAAATCCGCACCAAACAGTGACTCGTTGTGAATTGATGGCTTTTCTTCGAGTGCGTGCGGGTTTTCTGAGCCCCAAATGCGGCAATTTTGCTTGTTAACATACCCGCCGAGATGGAAATGAGCTTCATCCGAAAAGATGATTTTTCGGTAAAAGTCTTCATCTTCTTCAAGTCGATCCCAAGCCCATGAAGCGAAGCGAAAACGCATTGGGTGGTCGGTTTGCTTCAGCTGCCGAACCAATTGGATTTTGTACCAAGGTCTTTACGCAAAATTCGTCTCAATGATGTCTCCGAAATGTCCAATTGTTGAGAACGACGGTGAACTGATGTTCCTGGACGCGCATACGCTTCATTCGGTGATTTTCTTCTTTCCATTGCCGTACGTAATTTTCGTACACATTCTGCAACATTACCATGATTTTCAAAGTAATGTCGCAATATTTCCCAGCGTTCTTTGAGCGTATACACAACCATTTTCGTTCAGCGAAAGAATAAAACTAATTTTCTGTCAAATCAGATGACAGCTAAGTGTTACCATTCCTCCGTAACGATAGATGGCGGGCCCTGTATATATGCAAACATACATATGTAAATCTTATTACAAATATAGATAAGGTCATTATTCAATACAACTTTGATCGAACAAATTTTGCAATAGTTGGCAGCTTAAACATTGATCGTTTTAATTTTAAATGTGCATTTTCAAAATGACTTTTGACATTTTTGATGTGTTGAAAAGCTACAAAGCCATTTTTGTAAATTGTTTCAAACGCGCAAACAGTTTTAACACCTCAACGTAAGGCTTTATGGGCTTACTTATTTCTTCATTAGAATAAGATATTCTGAATCACTTAGGCCTATAGTATCTCTTTACTCTTCAAATTGAATCTCAATATTGTTGCGTTCAGTGCAAATTGTTTGATCAATTTAGAGAACAGTCGAAACCTTAGGCAAATCGAGTGTCTTCTGAAGTTTAGCATAGATTGCCAGTGGAATGTCATATACAGTTTCGAAATCGGGTAGGTCAGTTTTTTCTTTATAGTTTTGTCTATTTATAAGAGATTTTTCGATCAACGTAGTTCGAAGTATAGTGTCCGCATCCTGTTAGTGTGATGATATTTGCACGGAAAAATTAATTAAAAATCTATGTGCACGAAATTTGTCCAGCCCTTAAAAGCCAGATATAAAGACAGATTTCAAAAAAGTTTTTGTTGAACCTACGATTTCTACAAGCAATACATTTATTATAACAATTTCACATAAGAACTAAATAATACAAATTTTAATGTGAAAAACTCAAAATAGCAAATTGATGCACATACATACAAAATAGTAAATCAAGTTGTTGAGTTTGTTTTTAATTAGAGCTGTCATCCTAACAAATTATTTAAAATGTTTAGCGATCGGTTTAAACGTCCTCTGAGGAATTGAAGCAATGCGGCTCATTAGCTATGATTTATAGATCGCCACATTCTAGAATGCAATCAATATTCTTATTTCTTTACAATTCCTACAACATTAAAGTACCTCAAATTCAAAACCGTTTATTGATTGATTGATAACACCATCTTGACAAGCTCATATGAATTAACCGTAGTCGATTCGACGACCATCAACGATTGTCAGGATCAGCAAGCAAAAATGCACAAATGCAGCATATGCAACACATGCAGCATATGTGTGTATGCAGAATTTAGATTTTTCTCAAGGAAAGAACGTACGTTCTCTGCCCTTCCTTTACACAGTAGTGGCATCTGTTGGCGGCAATTGAGCAATTGATTTTATTTCGTATTGGTTTTGGTCTGCGATCAAGTGGTGTTGCCTTGTGTGCGTTCTTTAAAAGGCAATTAAACAAAGGTATATTGCTTACTAGCCTCTTTCAAGAAAAAATATTTAAATATTAAACTTCCACAAATCGGCGTATTTTCACTATTTCGGTAATGAGATGCTCTTGCGCTGCATTGCCGACTTAGAATTACAGTAGCTGCATGCCTTAGTACTCCTACTCCCTGGTAGATGCCGCGTCGCATTGAATCGAGTTTTGACACCAAATGGTTCATTATATTCAGCGAAGCTTTAGAGATTTAATACTGAGGAATTTTATTGTAAATAATTTGAGAAATTCAGGCGCATGCTTTCGAATTTGTGCTGTCAAAAAAATTTAAGTCATCAAAATTAAATCGGTTGAATACTTAAAGCAGTTAGAAGTTATTTATTTCCTCTTCATTTTAAGTTTTGTTTGATACACAAATTTGTTTGCTATTAAGTTATTTATTTCACCAGAGCATTCCAGGGCCGGTGCGGAACAAATCGTAATACATTTTGCAGGCACTAAATTATTTATACTCGTACATGTAAGTATAAAAATGATGTTTTATTTCGCAAATATTCGTAAATCTTCAGAAATACAGTAGAAATTGTCTGCTTGGTTGTTGTAGACGTCTGTTCCCTTCGGTACTGTTACTCATGCAAAATTTGGCCGCAATTAATAAAGTTTGTAAAATAAAAAATTGTTGCCTAGTCCCTACAACATGGGGTAGATATGAAAACCGGTTTGCCTGCCACTTTACACCCATTCACTGGCATTTGGTTTTGAAGATTCACAGAGATGGATATTGTGGGATAATGGAATGATAGGTTGATGGAATTTAATGAAATCACCGAATAACCGCCTAAAAACCGACTATACAAATAAAATATATAGCGGCAAAAGAGCCACGGTCACAGATGGAATCTATTGTGAATTGTCCCGGCATGAAGTTTTTTGGTTTGGTTTGAGAGCCGAACAGCTCATTGTTTTAACCTATTTTTGTTTGTTATTTGTAAAATTTATTTTATTAAAATGGCAAAAATAGATTGATATTCCTGTAATACATATGTACATACACATATGAGCATATGAAGGTGATATGCCTTACGATAAATAAGCATTACTTTAAATTAAGGTTAAGGGTTGAAATACTTAAATATATTTCAAGTGGTCACTTTATTCGTTAAATACCTTTCATTGATTTAAAATATGAATAGATTATTTGTATTAAATATTTATTGATTTTGTAAGTATCATCTCGGCCGTCAAGGTTAATCTTTTGTCGTCTGCGCCGATGCCAACGTTTTTTTTTTTTTTCAACTTAATGGAACTTCTGTGAAACTTAAGCGTGCCATCTTGCGTACAGAGGTAAGGGGTGGTAAAGTGTTGTCACAAGTGTACTATATCTGAGGGCGATTACTTTTTAAATACACCTTGTAGGTGTCCATCGTATTTGAGTGCTAATTACGAAAGTCGTAGTAAAAATAGCTGGAAATTCAATTGGACTTATCCAATTGTGGCAACTGATAATGTTATTTTTGGGGCTCGAACACTTTTGTTTATTTCGTTTTTCTAAAAATAATAACCAGTTTTATAGAAAAATATATAGAACATAAAAAATGTATTTCAATGTAATCTACAACATCCTGATCCTGTTTTTGAAATTTTGAAGATTTACTGAAGAAACAGGAAATTGATTTTGGTTTCAACATGATAGTCGAATTCCTAACCGATATTCGTAAGCAGAGCGTCATGCTGAGTTTGTAAACTTCTGCTGGGCCTCAAATTTTTTTTTATGAACTGTTGAAATCTTTAAGGTTAATTTACTACCATAAAATTGTAAATTATTTTCAAATTTAAATTTTTATTTATGAAGCTGTTTTTTTTGAATTGCAATCACATATGTATACTTAAAAGCCACTGCCATTTTTATTGAAAACTTATGACGAATGTTAGTTTATTAAGCCTTACCCTCTTAATGACAGACTGCATTTCTGTCCTGAATAATTTTAAAAACAATTTTGCGTTTCATTATTTCAATTCAAATCTTCTGCTAAAATTTTTAATTACCACAACGAAAACTTTACGACTTAATCCATTGATTTTTGTCATACTATTTTGTAAATGTATACAGTTTTTAATTTCGATATTGGCAGATATATTTATAAGCATCAAAGTCCATAATTGCTCCGAACACTCTTTCTTTAGAATATTTCAAGGTTGGTCTTGCCAATCATTTCAGAAATGTATTAGTTAATATTTTCTTTTTCTGGTCCTGATTCCTAGATAAACGATATTCTTGCTAAGATTGGACATCGATATTAACGAATTCGACCATATACGAGGGCAGATCAATAAAAACCCGTGTTTGATAACAGAGAGCGTTCCTGAGGGACCGCAACGGCAATTAATATTTTACATGATAAGTTGACGATGAAAAAATTGTCGGCCCGATGGGTGTCGCGATTGCTCACAAGCAACAACAAGCGGATGCGGTTGGCCCTGCGAAGAAATGGCTTGGGGGGAACAAATTTAGCTCAAACGAGGAAGTCATCGCCGAAACATAGGCGTATTTTGGAGAGTTCGATAAATCATATTTTATGAAGGGGTTAAAAAATGGCCGAAGCGTTGGGAGAAGTGTATCTTTCTGAAAGGGGACTATGTTGAAAAAACAAGTTTTTTTTGCACAAATTCTGTCTTCATTTCTAACACGGGATTATATTAGATTATCTTCATTATTTTTCCTGTCATTTCCATTTTTTATACCCTTCGCGCACTTGTGCCCAAGGGTATTATAGGGTGCCGTACATCTTTGTAATTACTTGTGATATGTAAATCTTTTCTGTTTTTCAGAAAATTGTTACTATAGGCTTTTGCAATCATAGTCATGGAGCGATATTTAGTTGTGAAACCCTCTATTCACCACCTTAAATGATGCTGGAGTCTACACACAAGCATATACCGACGACGCTGCCTTTTTGTTAACGGGCCCTTCGCTTACGATCATCTGTAGGAAAGTGCAGAAAACTCTGGATATGATTGACACTTGGTGCTGTGCGAATGGGCTATCGGCAAACTCCGCCAAAACTGGTATTGCCCTCATTACCAGAAGGAGAAGCTTGATGGACTCGTTCTGCCCAAGCTAAAAGGAGTCACTATCCAGCTATCCAAAGAAATTAAATATCTTGGAGTAATTCTTGATAGCAAACTTCTTTGGAAGTCACACATTGAAACAAAGACATCCAAAGCACTGACAGCTTTGTGGGCAGTGCAAAGGTGTCTTTGGGAAAACGTGGGGTCTTTCTCCTAGCAAGGTCTTATGGATCTGCATGGCTATGATAAGACCTATTATCACCTATGCATCAGTGGTTTGGATGAGTAGACTCTCTCTCGAGTGAGTCAGGAGAACCTTATCGAGACTACAACGCAATGTGGCCATCTGTTGCACCGAAGCTTTTCCGACTACTTTAGGCCCGGCATTAGATGCTCTGTTTGGTCTACCACCTTGAAGGCCATCTGCAGGCTGAAACACAATGGGAGAGAGAACATGGACTTCCATCCAACGATTCTCTCCATGCCCTTTGACTGCATGCCATCAAGAGTCGTACTTGAAAAGATATACAGTGTAGTGCTGCCAGAGGCTCAGTTGTGGTCAAACTCCGAAAATGAGCCCGGAAAACATTGTTTTCGCATTTTCACGGATGGCTCCAGGACAAGCACGGCTCCGGCTCTGGGGTCTACGTGGAATCCAGCAAGACAAAACTGCACTTTGCTTCTGTATGCTGTTCAAGAAGTGATGAACTTTGTTTTGGAAACAGACGGAGAGGCAGATCTGCATGTGTCTTCAGCGACTGCTAAGCTGCGCTCATGACCATGGCGCTCATAGCTGGTTGGACTGATGACGGGCGAAGCACATGGAAGAGGTATGCATCTCAGACAGTGTACTCTGTAAAGAGCTTGTAAAGAGGAGGATGAGACGGCGAACCGCTTACTGTGCGTCTGCCCCGCCTTCACTCGAATCAGGTTTGAAGTCTTTGGCACTGATGTGTTAAGAAGTGACCACCTTGGCTCCTTGGTACCACATGATCAACTCAGGATCAAAATTAAAAGGAATCCAAGAGTAGTAAAATGGACTTAATTGTGTATGAGTGCTGCACTTGGTAGTTGTCCCGACCAAAAAACAAAAGTTGTGAAATGCATAAAAGTGATCCAAATGCTTTATGAAAATGGCATATTTTCATCTAAATAGATACCTTATTGAGCAAAACTGCCAGATTTGTGGTAATTCATTCCCAAAACAAAAAAAGTATGCTCCTAGAACGGGTCAAAGGCTAGATGTGGTTTGTGGGCTGGCGGTACACTGAACAATAAGCGTCGTATTCACCTTGCTAGCGACAGCATCTTGCTAACTTGGGATACTGAACAACTTCCACTAGATAATTTTATTTTTTTCAATATAAATGCAAACCATCTGTTTGAACTGTTTCAGCACAGTGATCGCCCAAACAAACTATTTCGTAGAGACATTAGTATAATATATTTGGCAGCGTTGAAATGACAAAGGTTTGGAGGAAAATTCGAAGAATTTAGTATCAACTTTCAAGCATGGTGGCGGCAACGTAATGGTTTGGGGAGCAGTTACTGCATCTGGAGTTGGAAGAATAGCATTAATTTGGAGTGACATGGATTGCAATAAATATAAAATCTTTACTGAAACATAATTTGCATCCTTCGATGCACAATTTGGAGTTTGGTGCAGGATGAATCCTTCAACAAGATAATGGATCAAAACACTCGGCACATATTGCTAAGGATTGGCTGCCTTACTATGCGCAAATACAGTTAATTACACCACCGCAAAGTCCAGATTTAAGTATTATTTAACGTGTATTGGAAATTTTAAAATGCAAAATTAGAAAAGGCACGTTTTTAACGCTGCTATACTCCGCTGCTGTCGGATTCAAGCGGCTATTGATGCTAACGATGAACCAACTAAGTACTAGAAGCAACAATGTATAGGCTTAAGTAAAACATGCAGAATTTTGTCAATGATATTTTTGCGTTTTCCCCCATAACTTTGACATTTTATTTTAAAGAATAGATTTTTTCAGTTTTTTTATATTAAAAAAAGGACTTTCGAACGAACGGAAACAATCAATGTATTTGTTTGTACTAATCGCGAGCGGTTCGGACCGACAACGAGTTTGACTACCTTCTTACTGTGGTCACCCCTATGTCTTAAGCCATGTTATATAGAAAGAGACTGTCGGGATCAAATGAAGCGACACAAAGTAATTTAATCTAACCTACATTTATATGTGTGCACAGATGTATTGAAGTAACTATTTCAATCAGTTTCCAAAGATACAGACTAAGTGCATATGTTTTAGTCCACTTCCATAACATTTATGAGGGGATAAGGTGTGTTAAATTAATATTATGCCAATTAATAATACTTAAAACAAAACCAGTAGTAAAACAAGATGACTTTTCCTTTGGGAAAATACATGGATATGTCTCAAACAATTGTAGAATTGACTCACCAATCACGGTCAACGGCATTGCCATCATGTGCATGAATTTATTGTTGTTTCCTTTAGAAGGTTAGTATTACCGTAACTAAAGCCATAAACATACAAGTGGTGCAATATATACACATACTCGTACGTCTATATTTGTGTGTAGTATTTTTACATCAGCATTTGCATATCTTTACCTGCATCTGAGTATTTCAGTTTCCATCTTCAATTTGAGTTTCTTCCCGTTCACTAATCTGGTATTGGTTTTCCTTGTGTATATTTTTACCTGTCTTTCATTGTATGTATGTACGTAAATTATACATGTAATCATGGAGTCGCGAGCTCTTATGTGCGTGTTGCGCGTGATGCAATATATCTTTTTTGTAGCCTTCTTATGGTGACCATCCCTCCAGCGTTCACCTCTCCTTTCGTTCTCTGTATTTTGTTTTTGTTCACGCCTTTCAAGAATCGGTTTTCGTTGCTCGTTGCCTATCCCACCTTTTGTTTTCTGTTCTTTTGTTCATATATCTCTTTTTGAAACGATTTGGGTTGAAGTTAAAATAAGTGATGGAAAAGATACTGATACACGTATTAAGGCACCGGGATGCGACAAAAGCGCGGTCAAATTGCGCGAACTAAACATTCAATACGGGTAATTGTTGTTGCATTCCTTATTGTTGTTTCGCGGTTACGTTCTTTAGTCTGTTGTTAATAGATTCTTATGCATTCGTATAGTATATATTTCCGTAGCTGATGTAACAATTTTTTACTCTTGAGGCTTCGACTTGAAAGCATAAAATGGTACGTGAATGACTTTGACCGCAGTAATTTATGATGAATTCCCAGTAAATAAGTGCAGACCAGAACGATTTGTGTGGGCAGAAGTAATGAATGGTAGCAGCTCTTCGCCGAAGTTGTTTTCGGTTTTTAGTTGGGTCACCTCACATTCATCCTATTAATTCAGGGAGTCTTCTATATTTTTGCTCTCTATCAACTTTAGCTGTACTTTTTGACATCCACATTCAAGCTCTGGGATCTGTGCGTACACTTATGTGTATTTACATATGTGAAAAGCTGTGCTATGTTTCGGCCAAAAATGTAAGCTTTGTATGAAAATTGTGATTGCGCTGCTGTGTAGCGATGCCTCAGCCACATTTTCCAACTTGGTAACTCGGCCGCTGTGGATAAATAAGGATTTGATGCCAAATGTAATTGACGTTTGCCACAAATGAAGATGTGTATTTCGGCAGTGGATACAAATTTTAAGTTTGGGGGTATATTTTCGAGTATGTGCTTACGCAACTACAATTTCTTTCGGGCTGGAGTACGCTTTAAAATATTCAGTATTTTTGGTGTTGCTTGTGCTTGTGTTCCTTATTTCATTTATTTCGCATATATTTTGTGATGATTTTAACTAAAATGATTACATGGTCCTCTCTGACTGCCAGTTAGCCAGTGTAACAATAACAATAAACAACATACGGAATTTTAGAGTTGTAGTTTAATTTAATTTGAATTCGTGAAATATTAGTTTATTTTGCACACGGAATTAAATAAAGGGTTTTTCAATAAGGACGGGTAGATGTGCAGAATGTCAATCGTGGCGTTTGCTGTGTGGCACGTAGCGCCGTCCTGCTGGAACCACATGTCGTCTAGGTCCATATGGTTCAATATGAGCCATAAGAAATTGGTTATCATCGTTGTGTAGCGCTCGCTGTTGACGGTGACCGCCTCACCAACGTCGTTTTCAAAAAAGTACGGACCAATGACGCCGCCGGCCTAAAATTCACACCACACGGTAACTTTTTGAGGATGCATTATCACCTGGTGAACGTCGTGTGGATTGGTGTTGTCCCATATACGGCAATTTTGTTTGTTAACACATCCATTCATCCAAAAATGCGCCTCGTCTCTAAAGATGATTTTTCGCCCAAAACTGGGGTTCTCTTCCAAACGATTCGAAGACCAGTCAGCGAACAAACGGCGTTGTCTATGGTCATCAACTTTGAGCTCCTGGGTCAGTTGGATCTTGTACGGGTGTAGGCCCAAGTCCCGACGCAAAATTCGCGAAGTTGAAGTCTGCGAAAGGCCAATTTCTTGTGCACGGCGAGGAATAGTCTGCCTCGGGTTCTGCTGTACACTTTCACCGACCGCGGCAATGTTCTCGGCTGATCTTGCGTTCCTTGAACGTACGGGTGTTGGCTGATTGTTTACTGACCCGGTCGACTCAAATTTGGCCACCAAACGTTGAAGAGTCGACTTTGAAGGGCCACCACGTCTACCGAAAAATGGGCGCAATGCGCGCAACGTTTGCGTTAATGAACACTAATTTTGATAATAAAATTTTATCATTTGAACGTGCTGTTCAGTCGTGTAGCTTGCCATGATGATTTGGCATAAACAATTTAATAATAAACAAAAGACTTGACAGATGTCACCAAAACAAAATGGCTGCCACAGGGCGCCAAAATCGACCCGCGCTAATTGAAAAACCCTTTAATTGTGTGTTATGTGTATATGTATGTATAAGCAATGGTGAATGTGTGAAAAACTCTTCACTTATCTAACTTTTAGTAACAATTTGTGGTATTTAAACAATAATGTAAAAGAAATGTACCGAAATTTAATTTGTTACGAAAATCCTCGATCTTAAATCCACGATTTCTTCCTACTGTAGATTTTCAATATATTTCTAGTTGAAAGACGCAGTAGCCGTAGCCATAAACTTCTTATATTTTATAGCGAACTGTAAAAAAAATGTAAATAAAAATATATATATATATCTATCGATATATCGGTTCTAACAAGGCTCAAGACTTGCCATACAGCGCGCTTAAGAATCGATTTATTCCACTATTCAAGCCACCATTGATGCCATACAGCCAAATTTTTTGGGAAAAGTAGTAAAAAATGTAACTGATCGAATGGGCCATGTCATCCGCACCTGGCCGCGCCATCTTATTCAAAAAACAAATGCCATGAAATTATGATAACGGTAATGGTTGTATGGGTTAGGCTAAAGCCTTTATGCCCTGCGACCAAGTGGATCTATTGTGCGCCCATAAGTGCTTAATTTTAATTATTTAAGTTTTTGAGGGATCGAACCAGCTCCTTAGGTGGGAACACTTATAAATATTCATCCTCTAGTACGTACGAGTCCAGGATTCTGTGTCTCCCGTGACCTAATACTTCACAGTTGGTGATTCAACTTCCATGGATTCCTCTTCATCACAGCAGAACCTGCCTAAACTAGTGCTAGATAGTCCTATTATATTGAAATGTTTATTGTAGGCAAAGTGGCCCGTAAGTGCACCACAGAGTAATCTCAGGTCCTTTTTGTTTAGGTTTAGAGCAGATTGTGCAGATTCAGGAACTTTTTGGAGAGAGTGAGGCCGTTACGTTCCAGTACTCCTTGGTTTTTATTTGGGTCCATTTTTTAGTTTCCTGTTTTACGTTGTTTTTGTTAAAGCCGATAAATGAAATAGGTCCTCTCCGCCTCCTTTTTTGGCATAAAAGTCTGCCTTCTCGTTTCCTTCGTGTTCTCATGTCGTGGTAGCCAAATCAGGGAAACTTGATTGAGACTCGCCTGTTTATTGCATTGTTACACTCTATAAGGTGTTTTGCATTGAACTAAAAGCTATTTAAGGCTTTGAGGACTGATTGACTCTCCGAAAGTATTTGAATTTTTACTTTTTTGAACCCTGTTTTGGATACGATTTCCACTGTTTCCATTATGACGGAAAGGTGCACATGGAAAATTGCAGTATCTGCACTTCGAGTACTTAAACAAGATTTATTCAACTAAAAGTCTGTAAAATCATAATCTTTATCATGTACATATTGCCTTAAGGAGTTAATAGCTTTTTTTATATAAAACTTGCATACGTCGCATATTCCTTGTGCAATCCTATAGAGGAATATCTCATCGACAACCACTGTAAAGATTTTAATGAATGGACTCCTGGAGCATTTTAGTGTATTATCATACACTAAAGGTAGTTAACGCTTTTTGATGGTTTGTTTTTGAATTTATACATTTTTCTTAAATACATTCTATGTTCATAAAACGGAAAACGGACTATTCGAGTAATAGGACTCCTATTCGAGCCTTAAATGAATTGAATTTATTCTCGGGTCTGTTGTTGTTGTTGTTGAGGTGGTTGAACATTTCTGAGCTGAAATGCTCCTAATTAGTGACCAGCACCGTTTTACTACCACTATCTCGGGTGAAGATGATGTTGTTATTTTACTTTTTTTTTTTGTTTCCAAGTCAGATCCATTTAGTGAGGTCCAAGTATAGCAGCAAATCCTTTATCTCGATGCCTGAGACCTCCTTAATTTGCTGTAGGAAAGGCTTACCGAAGGATCTGAGCCATAAATAGTGGAACAGACTTTCCTTCGCCCCTTCCGCTTGACAGCTTCTACAGATAGGATTGAAGGGTAGATTGAGTCTAGCTGCATGATCCCCTACTTTCCAATGTCCTGTAAGGGTTGCAGTGATACGTGAAATGTTTGGCCGAGAACATCCTAGCAGGTCATTCGTCCTTTGGATTTTGTATGACGGCCATGTGTTTTTTGTTGTACTACATGTAGGTATTTGCTTCCATCTTCTTTCGGCTAAAGCATGATAGTGTGAAGCAATGGATGCTTTTAGTGTGTTCAGTGGGGTGGAGACTGCCACCGCTTCTGCTATGTCTAGTGTCGAGCCCTTTCTTGCTAGCTCATCCGCAAGCCAATGGCTGAGCAGTTTCAGCTCCTCTCTACACTGTAGGACCAGTTTGGATGAAATGTAGTTGGAGTCTAAGGCCTTAATAGCTGGGCCTATCCAACTAAATTTTTATATACGCAAAGTGTAGATTCAATTACTTTATAATATATTTATTGGGTGTTTGAATCATATTCGATAGTTACTTCTATTTTTGGTTATAAATAGTCTGTAAGAAACTTCTGTTCATAGACTATGTAATAATAAATAAATTAATTAACACTGATTACAGACATCTTGGATTTCAGTTTCTTAATTTGATTTATGTGCATACCTACATATTTATAGTATATTAAAATTTATTAAAGTTAAATATTTTTATTTTAATGCGCATACAAAATATATACATCTACAGGGGAATTAAATACCAACTCTATAATAAAATTTAACAAAATCTATCAAACAATATCTTATATTTCAGCAATATAAGTGAGCATATTGGTACTCTGTGTTATGAAGTAGTTTAATTGATTGGCTTAAAAACAATAATAAGGGATACATTTTTCTAAGAACTCCAACAATTTTTCAGCGTCTAAGAAATTTGGTTTTTAGATTTATTGACGAAATAAATTTCATTTCATTTCATTTATTGCACACAATCATTTTAACATAGGAGTTTACAAAGTTATGATAAAATTAGATTATTTAACATTATCCTAACATACATTTATCTAGGAGTTTAAAACTTATTTTTCTTTTGATATATACAATAGGTTATGATTATTATTTGGAATGTCTTTGGCATAATTTTAAAACTTATTTATATTCTCCCAAAAAGGGATTAAAAAGGAGATAACGCACATTAAACTTCTATAATTTATTTGGCTATAAATTGATCAATGTTATAAACTAAATTTTCATCTTTAAAGTTGTAAGTATTGTATCGCCTATTTTTATGTAACATATTATCATTGTTTAGTACTTTTAAATATATTGGTGATATTATATATGTTTTCTGTTAGAGGTAATGATATTTCCCTTGCCTTTGACAGATATTTGTTTATCAGTTCATTTTCTATGAATGTCAGTTTACCAACAAATCGTACTGACAATTTCATTAAGAAAAAGTCTATGCGTGATATTTTACATATAAACTTTTATTAGAAACTCTTTTCCGAAGAGTGCCACTTCTGTAAGATTGGCGGTTAAGACCGCTACTAATTCTTAAAACATATCGTTCAAATCGTCTTAGCCTCTCCCTTTGGTTCGACGAAATGTTGAACCATATCGGATGAGCATAAGATATGATTGGTCTAATTATTTGCTTGTAAATATTTATTTTAATGCAGTTCGATAGTCCACCCTGCCTTCTTACTAAATTACAATGACGAAATATATTTTATCACAAACAGCACTAAAGAAGAACAGGAACTCTTGAAATGTCTCGGCTGGTTAATATTTTTTTAGTCAGTGTACTTGAACACAAATTGTGAAATAAATGCGAAAAGCTTATCTTAATATATAACGCAGATAACACAATGATCACGCTGTAACAAATATACCCAAAGCAACAAATGTGAGAAATAAATATTTATAACAAAATCCGTCATTTTTTATTTGTTGTGGATAGGCTCAGTATTTTCAGTAAATTTCACACTTAAAATCTCACTTGACATAAGTCTTCTTTAGGCAAAGATTTGCATATTAAAAAGCTAAATAAGAAAAAATGGCTCTAATTGAATTTTAATTTCGAATTTATCTTTGTTGTGATAATATTAGAATTCGCTGCGTCGAGGAAGAAATATAATATTTTATAATTAACTTCTATTTCAGTACTGGTTCTATTTAGGAATTTAGAAGTGGTAGTAAATAAAACGAGGCCTGTAAAAATTGTATTTAGTTTTTATGAAGTTGATTTATGCGGCTTAATTTTAATCGAATTGCCATTCGAATCATTTTTGCGACGTTAATTGGACTTTTGTGATGGTGCTGACATCTTTATAGGTCATTAAATATTTTTCCGCCAACAGTGATGCTGCAATCGAGCTATTTATAAATAACTTATTATAATTACAGGCAAGGCTTTGGATACCTAATATATACAGATATACTTATAAGTATTTTTATATTTAGGTACTGCTAATAGCAAGTTATAATAAAAGAAAAAGTTAAACATTTTCCACTCTGTTTTGCAGAATTTTAACATAAATAAATAT
>JAYXIM010040427.1:0-16924 GCA_037575425.1 Anastrepha fraterculus
CTTCATATACTAGCCATTACTCGCATTTATTGCATTTTGACCGTGGCTTTGGGTTTTATCATCTTAAGTTGTCTTGAGCAGTAGGAAGACGTTGTGTGAGTCGTCGTAGCTCACAGCGCTGAGACGATTTGTGCAACGGGAGGGTACAAAGACGAATTGAGAACAAAAGTGTCATCCTTTCTCATTGCATTTTATGGCCTTTCCTTTAATCTGACATGCACGTCATGCACATATACATACATACATACATACATAGAAAAAAATATCGAGACGCTCATGCACACACGTCGCATATACTACATATGTGTATGTATGGACGGATGTACATATGTAAGTCAGAAGTATAAACAATGTACATTCAGATGAGAAACGACTCCGGGGGTTGGAGTTAACGAGGCGACGAATTGTTGGGTGAAACAAAACGGGTTGTGGTACGAGTACTCTGGCCGCCATGCTCGCCGTCAGCTGTGATGTTGATGGTTACATAAGCATGCGGATGTACTCGTATGTGTGTACATTTTCAAGATGCAATAATACATTTCGCCAAATGAGTTTCTTATTAAATATTATTGTGTGTTAGTGGCAGTTTGAATTTGCTGCCAATGTCTGCGTTGACATCTGTTCAAGTGGTCTTGGATCTTCTCTTTGCTGTTATTGTAATGAGAAAGCGACACGACGCATAGCACCACAGATATTCAGCACACAAAAGATGGTCATAAAAATTTATGAAAACGGTTAAGAATCTGCTATTGTAAGCATTGATAATTCATCTTTTTAATATTCTTACCGGTCACATATGGTGAAGCAAAAGGTAATATGTCTTTTTAGAAATTATAAGTTTCTTTTGTTGTTCATAATTAATTTCTTGTTTTAATTTTAGCAAAGTGGGCACCGCATTCGAATGGGTTTGTGCAGCACTACCACTCTGTAGAGCCCGGGTTCCAAACCCACTTTGGGTACGAAACAACAAAATGATAGCGAGATTTTTTTCTCATTTATATATTTCGCCTAAAATTGTAGGTCGCTCCATTTGTGGGATAACATCGAGATGCTTACCACAGATTGAAGGAGTAGTTCGGTCAAGCACACAACAATGTATAGTATGAAGCATCATATCATAAATTCCTAGAGTTGCAGTGTGGAGCATAAGTCATATACATATGCACATATATATAAAGTATACTTACCTATTTATTAGGGCGGGTCGATTTAAAAATCGCTCATTGCTCTGTGAAAATCGTATTCTAGGGATCAAAATAAGAAACTATGCCGAAGGAACCACACCTCTGAAACGAATTCTGATGTCCCCCAATTTTGGTCGAACGAAAAATCCCACTTTGACCCACTTAGACTGCTCCAATCGAGTCCAAATGTATGACCGACCCCCACTAACTTTGGACGGCCGATCCACCCATGCCAGTGGCACACTCCCTGGAACTCCCCTGGGGCGTTCCCCATGTAATCATTTCAAAATATCACCATTTTTGGCCTTTACATGAGAAAATAAACTAAAAAGTTCGACCCAAATTGGGGGACATCAGAATTCGTTTTAGAGGTATGGTTCCTTCGGCAAAGTTTCTTATTTTGATCCCTAGAATATCATTTTCACAGAGCAATGTGGGCGATTTTTTTGCCTCCCCACAAATCGACCCGGCCTATTATGTATATATAAAATGTGCTCTTATTCAAAGTTGTATGCATTTATTATAATTTTAAAAATATGAGAAAGACAACGTATTGTGATATGAGGCGGACAATAACTTATGAGAATTTTATTCACTAATCTCGCAGGCAATAATTGCTTTTATTTATACATTTTTACAAACAGTTCTTTGACAGTTTTGTATTTAATGAAGCCGGTGGTCTTGGAAAAGTTGGAGCAGACGTCTAAAAAAATGTGCACAGTTTCGAAAGCAATAGCATCAAAAATTATGGAATGTTGTATCATGGACATTTTTCGGGTCAACCGGTAATATGTGTACTTATTTCATTACCCGGGATTGAAAATTTGTCAGAAAACTGTTTGAAACTATTTGCATAATCGCGCATATCACGCACTTCTTGTAATTAACTTTTGAGTAAATTTCATTGAAATTTTCTGGTAATAGCATTGAAATCAACTCTGGAGTGATTCACAGAACCCTGTCGTATGCACATATGTCCATTTCAACGGGGAACTTTGAGATCTTTTTACTTCCCGGAATATTAAATAGTCCCATTTTACTCTTAACCAATATTGGTTAACATGTCGCCTGCTAGCGATAGCCTGTTTATAAATAAACTATTTTCAGTGGGTATATGGCAATTGAAACTATAAAAAAGTGGGAATTTATAATAAGTAATAATATTAATTTTTTTCTATGTTTTTTCTTTAATAACACGTGGGCTGAAAAGTCGCGGACCTAACAAAGAAAACACGTTTTTTTTTGTTCAAAATTAACTTTATTCATCAATGTAATTTCCACCAAGAACAACGCTATGATATAACATTTCAATACCATTTTTGTGGAAGGATTTATGTTTTGCCTGAAAATAGACCTCAGTTTCAGCGATGACCTCTTGATTCACTCATTCTCAAAGCCAACCTGTTCTCTTCATATCTGTATGATGTCAGCTAACTCACGCAACCTCTGTTTTCGATCATTCAAAACGATTTTGTAGATCTTTTTGATGTTTTCTGGTTTTGCCGCCTCATTTGGACGTCCACTGCGTTGTTCATCAATGGTGTCTCTATGACCACATTTGAGGTCGGCAAATCATTTTATTGTTGTTTTTGATGGAGCAGTGTCCCCATAACACGTTTCAAGCCATTGCTTCGCTTGAATGGAATTTTCTCTTATTAAGAAGTAGTGCAAAATTAAAACACGTAATTCTTTTTGGTCCATTGCTTTGAAAATAACAAAAGTAGCGTCATCCTTAGCACAATAACTCACGAAATAGTGAATAAAATATCATGAAATTTGAACAGCTGCGTTTTTAAGGTTAGTGCTAATTGAAAAGGAGGTAAATGCAATAAAACTTGTGCCATCAGTGTTATACGTGTCATGGCTAAGCAAATAAGTCCATACCTATCAAGTGATGAAAAAAGTTTTCTCTCCACTAATCAATACCAGAGTCAGCATAAAGGTGGAAGACCTTTATGTTGCAGGAAAATATTGAGTTGCACGGCATAAATCTTGAAAGAAGGCCAGTTAAACACCCGATAAGTTTTTAGAGGTAGATTATGTAAATCCTAGACTCGGTCAATAAGGTCCTGCAAAATTTATATAAGAAGCACACTCAAGATGCGGCAGAAAAACTTCTTATTTGGCAAATTTGGCAACACCCTTCAACTCGCTATACTTCATTCAACATTTCTACAATTTGTTGATGCCTTCCAAGCCATACGATTTTCGTGGACCCTCAAAATACATTTCCATTTGCTTCTTCGACTTCGTTTCAGCGTGAGAAGTTCATCATCTGAGTCCGTTTTAAGATTTGAATTCTCGTAACAATGCAAAACCTCTTTCGAATAGCGATAGAAAATCGATAAACTTTCCTTTGAAATTATTGAATGGTGGGGTTTTTATCATTTTATTCTAAGCAACCGCGGCATTTATAAAATTCGTCTTACTAATAGCCGCCTTTTGGGATGCATTGGCATATTTTTTCTCAAGCTGCTATGGAGAATTGCTCAGTTGGATTATGCAACCCTTAATATAAGTAATTGGATAAAGAGATTATTTTACGGAAACACTTGCGTCGAAAAATCGGCATTGACTTTAATTTTTATCGACTTACCTGTAGTAAATTAAACTCCCGAAAAGGAAGGAAACGATTATTTTTAGTAGCTGACAATTAGAATTTTATTTTCAAGCAGCAACTTACAAGAAATAAACTGGCATTATAACAAATCCAAAATGGCATTTATACACAACGAATTTCTTGTATGTCTGCACACACTTTATATATAAGTACAAGTAGATATTTTATATGCATGAGTCAAAACAAGCCATTTCTGAAACGCCAGACTCGTACGTATACGATACGAAAATCACCGCGACACCATTTCAATTGTGTTGTTGTGCGTGTAATTCGTTTCCACCCTCTGAGAGTAAGGGATGATGCTCGTAAAGGTGACAGAAATAAGGGCAGGGGAATCTAATATTCGTAGGAAAGATTTCTGCATGGCAATGTGGAAAATTTAAGAAAAGTTGAAAAATATGTACGTAAATTGCTATTCGACACAATTTTTTGTTTGTTTAGAAAAATGCCTTAAATTTTACCAAAAGCTGCGGAAGATGAAAGGTCCATATTCTTATGTAAGTATATTATTGATTACTCCGTAGGAAAGAAGATTATTTTTTCTTGTTGCACACATACATGCATACATATGCAAGTAATATAAAAGAAAATTTGTATGAGTTTGCATTAGCAGCAGCGAAATTTTTTTACAATTGCGCTATTCTGTATTCTTCGGATATATTCAGATACACCAGAGTCAATTAGACAAGCATACACTCAGTTAAATGGAAATAGTAGTTGACAAACAAATTGGTGACTTACACATTGGCAGGCCGGTAAAAGCTAATTTCACCGGCTATCGACCGCGTAGTGCGTAAATTAGTCCCCTGGGTGCGATTTTATTAAATCAAATGGAGTACTGAATTGAAGGGAATGGGGCGTAGATGTTATTGTGCACATGTCACTGCTGATGTCTCGCAGTTTTCCTAAAGGAAGATTGGTTTGAGTTGACTGTTTTGGAATATTTTTTATGAGATTAGAAGAAAGTTTCAAAGCTTGATATTAAAGAAAAGTTAAAAAAATGGTTGAAATTTGTTTAACAGTAAAAATGAGAACCCATTTTGGAATTTCCTCAAGGCTGAATATGTGATTTTATATAATTCGCAAGATATGTAATAGATACAAAAACTTTAATAAATATTATATTATAAGCAAGTTATAATTAAAACCTTACACTATTTGATTAGACATTATGGGAAACATACAACTTCCCACGTTCAATTTTCTTTAAAGAAATTTTTTTATTGAGCCATGCTTTTCTAGAAATAATTGTATTTAAATTCGTTGCTCTAACTAAACGTACATACTTATTAGGGAAGAAATACTAAACACGAAATAAGGCAATTATTTTATTAATTAAGTCATTTTTTTATTTTAATTGCAAATGTTGATCGATTTCAAGAAATCAGTGTGAACAAAGCCTTTTATAAAATGTTTAACCCATTCTGACCATATTGAATTTTATGTAGGGTATAAAATATCTGAAAATTCGTAAGGTTTTTTTTTAATTATATAAAGGGTGATCAATCTAGAGGTATCCGATTTTAAATTGTAATAAAACAACGCACATTCAAATTTATTGGGCAATCTTTGTTATTTTTGTGTAGAACCATTAATGATATTTAGTTTTTAAAGATAGTGCCTTTCAAATGTTGGGCGCAAATGCACTATAATTCGGCCAGCCATAAACACTAATTTTGAATGACTCGCTGAAGAACTGCGGTCGGTATCTTATGAATAACAAAGCATTTCAACTTCCCGACTAGAAATTTTGGTAAGGCGGTGATTAGGCGCAAAAAAGGCAGACCGCATTCCAAATTTGCGCCTCATAAGGCAGCCAAACTAGGCCCAAGTCCCAAAAGGTATCGCCACACATCTGCCTCATTAGGCGCAGGTTCGAAAAACCGAACTTCGGTAATACTCCGGATGCCCTTCTACAAATTAGTTAGGGATTCCAATTTATGCCTAAGTTAGACACTGCCACAGATTTTCGTGACCACAACCAAATTTGGTATTGTTCTGGCATGCCAATCTTTGCCTTGCCTCACGTGGGCCTGGTAGGGTAATAGTGAGGCGTGCCTCAGAAAAGCCTGCCTAATTCGGGCCTAACTGATTCTTCGGCATGCCTCACTGTAATTCTAGTCGGGTTAACATACTTCCACAAGTCCAAAAGTCCAAAGGTCACACAATCTTGGTGGCCAATCCACTGATTCGAGACGAGAGTTAAATTGCTCACCGAAACGACGACGCAGTAAATCCATTGTTTCACGGCCTGTATAGCAAATAGAGTCATCTTGTTGGAACCAAAAGTTGTGGAGATCACGGACTTAAATTTTCGGCATCCAAAAGTCGTTTATCGTGGTGCGTTAGTGCTCGCCATTCACTGTTACATTGGCACCAGTCTCGTCTTTGAAGAAATATGGGCTGGACACTGTCATGCTCCTTGAAATAAAACAATGTGAAGCGATAACCCTCGTATCATTTCTAGGCGAAAGATTTCAAATTTTACATACTTATTTACCACGGCTGGAAGATGGGAATACTGGAGTCAGAGTGTTGGTTCCAAGATTCCCGAAAAGCCTGCTAACGTGCACTTACCCAGCCATTTTACAAGGTTCTGCCATCGAAATCTGTTTCCATGAAAGACTTCGTAGAGGGGCAAATAAGGCCAGGAAATTTATCGATTTGGACGTTCTATGCTTACATAAAAGAAAATCGCCGTTTCTGGAAAACTGTAAAACTCTATCAAATCAATTGGGATGATCTTGCAAAAGGTGGAGTCCAACTACGGGAGATTCGCTAAGGGTGCAATGCCGGCGGAAAACTTTACAATCTGTGCAACGCACCTGCGCGCTCAGAGTGGATTCGTCATATAGAACAATATCTGAAGCAGCGGAACCATCCCCATAGATATTCTAGCACAAGAGCGCAAACGGAGATGGGAGGCAAAAAACGCAGGAATCCCAGTACTACGTTTCTCCGATATTAGAGTCCAAACGCTCAAACTTTGGCAGGCAAGATGCAACTTTGAACGGTATGGTAGATGGACAGCGAGACTAATACCCGATCTAAAAAAGTGGGTAGAAAGAAAGCAAGTTGAGGTTAACTATTACCCCTCACAGGTTTTGTCCGGACATGGCTCCTTTCGCAATTTTTTGTGGGGAATGGGAAAAGTGAGCCAACCAAACTGCATATATGGAGATACTGAGTATGATGATGCGGAGCACACCTTCTTTAAATGCGAGAGGTGGAACGCAGAGAGAACAGGTCTGCAACGAGTACCTGAAGAAATTATCGACAAAATGATGATAGACGAAGAAAAATGGAATGCCGTCACAAATTTTGTAGAGGATATAATCCGAAAAAAGAAGCGCGAAATGGAAAGTTATGCTGAAGAGCATTGAGCATAGGTTTCTCAAAATAGGCGACCTTGGACGCAGGGTGAGTAAGTAAGTGTCCTTCTTAGGACGCCGTCTTGGCCCTCTACCTCGAAGCAATGCGAAAGCAGTCCCGGGGTGGAGGGAAAACTCCAAGAGAAGTGGAGGGATATTTTTTGTGGAACCACCACAATCACCACGTAGTAGCGACGGTTACTATATGGTGCGAAGGCATTTTTAACCCAACCTCGCCGCAAAAAAAAACAAAAAAAAAAAACTACGGCTACTGCAGAACTACTAAGAAGACGGGAGAAATTCTACAAGTATGCACAAAATATTTGATTAGCTCGCAGCGCTAGTAGTTTTTACATAATAAGAGCAATATGCAGCAGCTAATAACGAAACCAAAAGTCGTTGACATCAAAACCTTAAATATTATTAATAATCAGGTTTATCTTAACTTATCCAAATCTTACACATTAGTTATTACGAAAGTTGGTTGAAAAATATCAGAAAAGTGTCTTTGTTAAAAGTATTGATTATTGAATGCAACAAATTGTATTTAGAAAGAATCTACCGTGAAGCAAATTAAAAAAAATCGATTTCTACGATATTATGAGTGAAGTATAGTAGTCTGATTTAATACTCGGTCTAAATAAAAATGTTACATTTACAGCTAGACAAGAAAAGTAATTGATTTGTTTTTTTTAAGCGCACGATTCACGCACGTCTCTTATATTATCGCCACGAAATTTTCTTAATAAGCGCATAAGCTCACATATAAGTTTATTTTAACTTTTATTTAGTCTTTAAACAATCCAATGAAATACCAGTTTTGCCTTGGGCGTTATCGTTTCATTTTTTCTTTAAACTATGTACGAGTATTACATATATACATAAGTACATATGTATATGTTTATAATATTCCTGGAGGATGAAGGCACAAACCCATGTCATATGAAAATTATTGCATTTATGAATTTGATTTGGGTAACCTCGCAAATGAATATTTTGTACTTAAAATCTTGACACGTTTCGTTGAATTAATTTCGCTATGTTTGGATTAAGAATAAATCGAATGGGGTTGATATACTCGTACATATACGACTAGGAAAAGAAAAAATGCTCTGAGCACGTTTCCCTGAAATGTTGCAAAGCATCTTTAATTAAATTTAATTAATTCAGGCAAGAAAATCTAAACGGATTATGATAATAAGTTGTAATACACATACGCCGCCAATATCTCGGCTCTTATATATGTACATACACTACTATAAAAGTATGCAAGTATATGCAAGTAATTTAATGAAGAAGTGTGGGGAAAACTAGGGTTGCCCTTATTTCTCAGCCTCGTGATTCGATCAAGAATCGAATTGTTTCTAGAAATCAAATTTGAATAACAATTAATATTATGAGACGACCGTTGTTTGTACTGTTGTTCTTGTGAGTGACGTACAGTAGGTTCTTGATTCGACTTTTGATACATTTATAAAATCAGGTTTTGAAATAACTGTGAGTCACTCACTATTGATGTATGTAAATGTACCAATAATGTAAAATGTTTTTATGTCTACCTATATGAATTTTCAAAATAATCGCACTTATACTACTGTGGGCAATATAAGTAGGATGAATTTATTTGTTAAACTTCGCGGGATTCAAATTTCTGGTACGCGTCTTGATGTTTTCCTACAAATGGAGTTGGTTACAATTTTATACTGCCTCCGAACGGCAGCTGTTTTTTCATGTAGGATGTCTTATCTATGGCAATAATACACTTTGGGCGACCTGCTATTGACCAAACAACCTTTGAGTGCATTTGATGTTTTACATGCCGGCTAAGGCGAATTTTAAAACAATTAAAGTTTTGTGGTAGGATAAGAAAATCAGAAGATTGTGAATTTAAATACACTTTATTATTCAGTATAGTCTCCCTGAAAACGCTTTAAATGTTGCTGATAATGTCGCATTTGAATGCTTTAAATGTTGCTGAGAATGTCGCATTTGAATGTGTTTTGTTCCATTGTGCAGACAGCTTTCTGAAACCCAATACTTCGTTCAAAATATTGCTATCTCTTTCAGTCACTCGAAGATTTGCCAATACCGTATCCTGTATGTTTGGACGATTTATGGATATGATATGATATTTATCGATGTACTCTCAATGTAGTTTCTCGTTAGTAGAACATCCCTAATGTATGTATGTCCATTGCTGTTAGTATATAAATTTGGGTATTTATCACGTCCAGTCACATCGCGTTGACATCGATACATGCACATTTTTGTTTTCAAGATGTGATTTGGGTGCCAGGGGGCGGATAGGGATGGCAGCATTGTCGCCAACGGAGACTTAAACGACTAGCAAAAATTGGCAAATATGTACCGTTATGGCTGGAAGGGACATGTCGAAGTGTTTGTTGGAATTGTTAATATTCGCAATAAAGGAACTTCGAAAATTCCAAATAGAGCATTTCATAGATTGGCGTTTAGTGCGGAAATTAGAGAAACAGCGGGCCAATCTGACCTATTGGGTGTAGCAGGTTTGTTGCCAGTGGTGTCTCGAGAAGAGGTTCATTCATATATTTTTATGGTATATAACTACATGCATATTTACAATCAGACATACTTATATAATTCGTTTGTATGTGTGTCCGGCATGCGCATATTTATCTTTTATGTGTGTGGTCAAAGGACAGAAGGGAGCATTTAGCACCGAATGATTGAGGAAATCATAATGCATGGCACGTTCAAAGAGTTTTGGTGGAGGCACTCATTTAGATTACATTATTAGAAAGTCAATAGTTTTGCTTATTTCTATTTGAAATGATAAAGAAAAAGCCGACTTTCCTTAATATGAAAAATTGATAAATATTTTTCATAATCTATGGTAAATATTGGAATGTAATACATATGTAAGTAAATTACGGCTTTAAATACAAAACCGATTCAGGTCAGGTATAAGCACCATATATTGTTCCCATTTGCATACATTTTATCCTTTTGTAAGTTGGTACCACATATTTTCCAAGGGTTCTGATAAATTAGTAAACTTCTGATAAACCGAAAAACTGCTATTATTATGTTAGCTCCCACAACACCAATTCAATCCCAGGTCATAAATGATATCTAGTACATAAACAACAAATGTGATATAAGGAATCTAAACTATATTTCCCGCAATTCGTTATTTTTGTACTGTTTCGGTTTTGATCGTGACAGTTACTTGGGCATTAGAAATACAAATTCGGAAGGTCAAGATGTTTCACAATAATTTAGACAAAGTTATAGCAGTAGTAAAATCGCAAGAATTCGGAAACTATTACTTAGAAATTGTTTCAATAGTTTTCCGGATGAAAGTAACTTCGATTTTGAAATATACACTTAAAACATTATCTCACAAAAATATTCCAAAAATTATAATTAAACTCACGCACTTGTGCTCATTGGAATTATGATTTAATTCCCATAACGGTTGTATGTAACAGCATAAATTAATCCCGATAGTTATATGAAAAAATGCTCAAAATGAGAAGAAAATACGATTTAGTCATATTCGTGCGTCCCTTCGTCTGCCCAACTACGATAACTTGAGCAAAAGGTAATATTTTTGAATGAAATTTGATATTGTACAAGTAGTACTTTTTCATTACTACTACATTACCCGAGGCATGTTGGCAATGAATATTGGCGAAATCGATAAATGGTTATTTATCTACCTTGTCCTCAAAAGTAATTTTGAAATGAGCAAAAAAACATGATATCTCTCTGTTATAAGTAATGCAAAATTACACAAACTTGGTATAAATGACGGATCCTGAAAAAGAAATACTATGAAATAAAAAAATGGGCGGTACTATGCCTTCTTTTGAGTAGAAGCGGGCTTACCAATAACAACTTTATAAAACTCTACCCAACTTGATACACGTATTGCTCCTCAACTCATTTAAATTTAGTAAAAATATATTTCAGATCGAATAAACACCACCTTCACTTTTAATATGTTAAGATTAAATCTTTCTTCTGTGCCAATAGCTGCATACGTCGGTCCTGGTCTTTTGTTGATAATTGACAACTTCAACGAACTGTTAAACGTCCAGTTAAGGTTCATGTTTAGGGCAGCTTCTCCGAAAATGGATTTGGCTGTTTATTTGTATTTACCGTCAATTTGAATACAGTTTTGATGAATAACATTTACTAAAAAGCTTCATTACCATCAGCTGCCAAGATATTTGGAAGAACTAGCTAACCTTGGTGAGATCTAAGAGACCTAACCTACAAGAGAACAACGGCCCGAAGTATCGAAGCCGACGGTGTATAGAGTGGAAACAGCAAAATGGGACTGCTTCACAGCCACCTAATGCCCTATTAAAAATGTGTGTCTATGAGTTAGGCAAAAACTCAAAGGAAAACAAATATGGACGCCCAGTCAGTTATCAAGGCAAATTTGGTGGTTTTGGAGCCTATTACTTCCACAACGTGCGCAGAAATTAACGCTAGATATGTCTCAAAGATGGGCCGCCGCCGTAGCCGAATGGGTTGGTGCGTGATTACCATTCGGAATTCACAGAGAGGTCGTTGGTTTGAATCTCGGTGAAACACCAAAAATAAGAAAAACATTTTTCTAATAGCGGTCGCCCCTCGGCAGGCAATGGCAAAAACCTCCTAGTGTATTTCTGCCATGAAAAAGCTCCTCATAAAAATATCTGCCGTTCGGAGTCGGTTTAAAACTGTAGGTCCCTCCATTTGTGGAACAACATCAAGACGCACACCACAAATAGGCGGAGGAGCTCGGCCAAACCATCAAAATGGGTGTACGCGCCAATTATATATATATGTATATGTATATGTGCCTCAAAAATGCGCAGTCATAGCTAATGGTGGTGACTATACATTATAAATATTAAAAGCCCATATTATGCAGTTTGTTTGAACCAAATTAATGCGGTCACGCTTTTATTAGACAGACTGTAAGTGAGAGTCGTCAAGATATACACACAAGAGTCCAAGGCTCTAATATATATTTAATAAATTAAATTTTTTTAAAAGATGAGCTTGTCGTTTTAATGTTACTACACACTTATATATATCAGGTCAATCCATAAGTTCGTGCATATTTTACCTATAATTTCACTTTTGTACGATTTTTGCATACAAAAAATTATTCGCGGAATATAACGGAACTACTTATATTTTCTGTGATATATTGTGCATTCAACAAGTGCTTTTAATCGCGGATGTTGTTAAAAAACAAAATGGAATCTTCGAACACGTATAAGAGGCATATTTTGTATTTTTTTGGTAAAAATGCAACAACTGCTGCTGCTGCAGAAATAAAATCTGTTCACGGAGAGGATACCGTGAGTGTAAGGACTGCGGTTTTCAAAATTCCGAAGTGGTAACTGCGACGGGGAGCATGCCCCGCGCGCTGGTCGTCCTGAAGTCTTTAACTCCGACGCCTTGCTCGAACTCGTGGAAGCTAAGCCAAATTTGACTATCGATATGATAGCTCAGAGGTTAAATTCATCACGTAGAACAGTTCACAGGCACCTGGTTCAGTTGGGGAAGGTTTCAAAGCTGGAAAAATGGGTTCCGCATAGACTTTCCGTCGCCAACCTTCAGCAGAGAGTGAATGTGTGTTCTCAGCTGCTGCAACGGCTTGAAAATGAAAGTTTTTTGAACCGTATCGTTACTGGTGATGAAAAATGGGTCCTTTACAATAATCCTGTTCGCAAACGCCAATGGTTAGATAAAGATGAAACACCAGAATCGACCCCTAGAGATGGCCTTCACCCCAAGAAGATTCTCCTGTCTATTTGGTGCGATACCTATAACCGGTATTGTTTATTATGAAATTCGGGAACCAATCCAGACGATAACTGCTGATTATTATTCCCATCAGCTATCAAACTTGAATGAGGCACTTAACAAAAATCGACCGTTTTTAGTGAATAGACGCAAAGTTTTGTTTCACCACGACAACGCAAGACCTCATACCGCAAGGCAAACATTAAGCAAGCTGAACGAGTTCAGATGGGAGCTAATGCCGCACCCACCATACTTGTTCAGATGGGAGCTAATGCCGCACCCACCATACTCTCTGGATATTGCACCTTGTGATTATCACCTTTTTCGTGGACTTCAATCCCATATGAGTAACAAGAACTAGTCCTTAAAAGAAGCTACAAAAAGGGATATCGAAGCGTAATTTGGGTCCAAGGACAAACAATTTTTTGAGCAGGGAATTCCAAATTTGCCTAAACGTTGAGAAAACATGGTAAATAATGAAGGGAAATATATTATTGATTAATAAAAACTTTAAACATCTTTTTTATTAATTTTAAAACCACCTTTAAAAAACGCACGAATTTATGGACAGACCTGATATATCGATGTCGATAAATTTGGTTTGGCTGCTGAAAATAACAAACTGTGTTGACATTTCCGTTTAGTAAGGTTTGAAAAGTCATCATGAATCGGCAATTGAAAATCGGGTAAAGAAATCCAGTATAGCCTTCTATTCCTGCAAATCTATGCTCGGTAAAAAATGGGGACTCAAGCCGCAGGTCGTGCTGTGGATGAAAAACGCAGTGGTTTTGCCAATTTTAACGTATGGGTGCCTAGTTTGATGGGAAGCTCTTCGGAAGGCCTATAATAACACTAAACTGGGGAGAATGCAAAGGACTGCATGCACTGGCATTACCGGAGCAGGTAAAATTTGCCCCAGTGCTGCCCTGAATGTCCTTTTGCACTTACTTCCAGTCGACTTTTTCGTCATATCCACCGCAGCTCAAAGTGCAATCAGGTTAAAGGAGATTGGCCTCTGGCGGAAATCTCTCAAGGGGCATGGTAGCATTTTCGGGCAGTTAACACCGTTTTTCTCCAAACTACGAACATATCTCTCTATCCGCAAACTAGAGTTGGAGGGTCGTGCTAGGGCAATCTTTCCAAATAGGCAGTATTGGATCGTGGGGAAATGTGCACCGAAGTTTGCACCTCTGTCTTCGCTGATGATTCTAAGATGGAATCGGGAGTCGGACCAGGGGTTTTCTCCAAATCAGCCAATTTATATATCTCCTTGAAACTGCCGAACACTGCTAGTGTTTTTCAAGCAGAAGGCTTTGCGATCCTGCAGGCATGCAAAATGATTAGGGAACGCGGAAGCGAGAGAGATATTAACATTTTCTCCTATAGTCAAGCTGTGATTAAGGCACTGACGATGCCATGGTGCAGCACGAAATTAGTTAACTCTTGTAAGGAGGAGATCAAATCTCTTGGGTGTGCAGGTAACATTTCTTTGATCTGGGTTCCAGGGCATAGGAACATAGAGGGAAATGAAATTGCTGATGAGCTTGCCAGGAAGGGGACTGAATTGGCCTCAGGGACCTCCTACCCGGTCATCAGCATCCCCCTGACAGTTGTTAAAGGGAAACTGTACAAATTATTTCGCGCAGAGTTCCATTTCTTCATGTGCTATTGCAAAAACCCTTTGGACTCCTCGCTAATCAATTTCCAAACTTGTAGCTGTGTTTACCGGTCACTGGATGATCGGCACACACACGGAAAATCTAGGGTTACCATTTAACCCCCATTGCAGAAGCTGTGGCGACTTTTAAGGGAAAGAGACTGAAGAGCATTTTCTCCGTAAATGTCCGGGCTTGGCAGCTAGACGATTGAGGTCACTAGGCGCTCCTCTCTTCGACAACCTGAGGCAATGCGCCAACCTAAATCCAATCAATCTCCTCCATTATATCAACAGCTCTGGCTGGCTGTAGACACCTGCCTGTTGGAGGTCTCATAATGGTATCAAATCGGCGCTTTAGTGCTACTTGAGGAGTGCCAGACCGGCACTTCAAACATTTCACCTAATGTAAAGTATATATAACGCATGGGTTGGAAAGTCCGGTGTCTAACAAAGAAACCACTTCTTTTTTTGTCTAATTTAGCTTTATTCATCATCTTAATTTTCATTAAGATCAACGCAACCATTTCAGGGCCCCTCTAACTTTTGAATACCACTTTTGTAGAACGATTTATCTTTTTCCTCAAAATAGGCCTGAGTTTCAGCGATAATCTTTCCATTCGAGCGAAATTTCTTACCGACGTGCAGCCAGTAGTCGCTGGGGGCCAAATCTGGAACTTTTCGATCATTCAAAACGATTTTGTGGATTTCTTTGATGTTTTCTGGTGTTACCGCCGAATTTGGACGTGCACTGCGTTGTGCATCATCGGTGTCCCTACAACCATGTTTAAGGTCAGCAAATCGTTATTTATTGTTGTTTATGATGGAGCGGAGTGCCCCAATACTTTCTTTTTGATCCATTCTTAGCACAATAACTCTGCGATGAATAGAATATCATGAAATTTTAACTGCTGCCTTTTGAAAAAGAGGTAAATACAATAAAACGAGTGCCATCTAAAAAAATATAGTTTCTGATTTGTTTTGGAACCTCTTATTTTCGCAGATTTGAAAATTTGTTTGTTATTGTTGTTAGTCAACGATTTCGAATAGTTAAAAGCTCTGATTGGCTTAAGCATACTTGCATAAGTACTTACTCGGCTATTATCGAAAATTGTATGTTTTCGCTTCTGACTCTGACAAGATATGCCGCCATAATTATTTACTCGGGATAGCAGATGTTTTCATGCTGTACATTAGCATAACACAGCACCCACGTACATGCATACTATGGTATATACGAAGAAAGTGTGTAGCTTGATCAATGTGCCACTCCAAACCACCCTTGTCAATCGAAAATCTCATCAATTTTCGGGGATAAAAAAGCGACAATTTAATGCAACAGAGGCAATGTACCGACGCACAGTATAATCCAAGCCATACAAGCAAGCAACCGCTGATACAACTTGGTTGGTAATCAAGTTGGCCATCTCGTCCGCAAACCAAACAATTTTATATATAATACATACATACAATCTCATTGCATAACTTAGCTTTCAAACCAAGTGACTTTGAGTAAAGCAGGCATCGGATATAATTGCGTTATAGTTAGTATTTTTTAGTTTTAGTTTTTACAATTCCATAGTGCCGGCAAATATTTATAAAACTCAATAAAATCACGCATTTCGGCAGAGTTTGCCATTATTTGTTATTTTATATCCTAAAAAAACTCGCTCCTAATGTTTTCAGATGTGATACGAAAATAAATGAACTTTACGACCGTTGCTAAAAAATGGAACATTTTTGATCTTTGGTACAACTTCGTGTAGACAAAGAGCCCACGCACTTTGCAATCACGGGCACAACTTCCTCATATTATGCCAACGAATTGTATGGATTGCATAACAATTGGATTGGACAACACGTGCTAAGTAGGAAATTGATGCTAACGTTAATGAGCTTTCTCGATGAACTTTACAACGGCATGGGCTTGGTGCAACAAGCAGCAAATAACGATCCAGATCCGCTGACTACTTCAAGTCATATGAATGGGGTAACCGCTCCAGCTTTAAATATATATTCGATGAGGTATATGAATTGAAAATACTGGCTTAATTTCATGTTTCCGATTGGTGCCAGTTATCATGAGAACTTGTAAGAAATCACTTAAGCGGTAAGAAGTAGAAGGCAATCAATCTAGTTAACTAGTCACAACTTTTTCTGTTATTTCAGATAAAAAGTTATTTATTAGTTAAATTAAATTAGATCTTTGAGAAATGGTTATAATGATCACAATAGTAAAAGCAATTTGTACTATATACTAAATAGTAGAAAAATATTTTCTTTAAATATATGGTTTAGTCTATAA
>JAYXIM010040502.1:0-20887 GCA_037575425.1 Anastrepha fraterculus
TGATTAGGGCGTCCTCAACGTCTTCAACTGGACGACCTGAGCGTTTTTCATCTTTGAGTTAAAAATCACCAGAACGAAATTTGGCAAACCAATTTTAACACTGCCGTTTTTTTAAGGCTTCGTCACCATAAACAGCAGCTAACTTTTTATGAGCTTGCGATGAGGTTTTGCCTTTGCGGAAATAAAGAAGCAAAATATGTCAAAAATGTTCCTTTTCATTTTCCATTTTTCAACGAACGCCAAACGAAAACTTCGCAGCCGATCAAACAACTTTTTTTACTGATTGACAGCAATTGCTTAGTTGCCAAGCCAATACATTTGACTTAAATGAAATGAAATCTTTAATATCCTCCAATTACATTAATTGCTGAAATGTTATCTGGGTAAGACTCCGTCAGAAAATATGAGATTTGCAAGTGGTCTTTCGATTTCTTTGAAACTTTGGGAAATATTAGTTCTAGGTAAGATACATTCGAGCCTAAAAGGATTTTGAAAAATTTTCAAAATTGAGCATCTACGCCCTGTTGAAAATCGGGATCGTGTTTTTTTCAAAAATCAATATTTCTTGAACCGTTGGATGGATTTCAATGCAATTTACAGACAATATAGAAACAAATAAGTAGTTTAAATTAGTATTATGTTAAAAAAAAATTTCGAAATTTTGACCAAAAAAAGTCAAAAAAATTTTTTGAATCAATTTTTAGTTGATTTGGCCAGTTTTTTAGATTTTCTGTTATACACGTAACGATTCCTTATGATTTAACCTTTATTTTGAAAAAAAAAATTTATGGTGTCTATAATAGTTCTCGAGATATTGCGATTTTAGTGGAAGCGCGCACCGTGAAATTCGTGGTTACGCAGCGCGGGAGTAGAAAAACGCGCACAGACCTGCAGCAGTCTGCTCCAGTCACTTCATACAGGAACACATAACGCAGCGCGAACCGTGCGTGCGTACGCGAACCGTGCGTGCGTACGCGAACCGTGCGTGCGCGCTTCCACTAAAATCGCAATATCTCGAGAACTATTATAGACACCATAAAATTTTTTTTTTCAAAATAAAGGTTAAATCATAAGGAATCGTTACGTGTATAACAGAAAATCTAAAAAACTGGCCAAATCAACTAAAAATTGATTCAAAAATTTTTTTTGACTTTTTTTGGTCAAAATTTCGAAATTTTTTGAAGTGAAAACTTCTTTAGAATCGTTGGGAGTGATTTGAGGAAAAGTGAAACGAAAAAGCGACCCCCTTGGCTACGAAGCGTTATATTATATGTTGATATAAACGTAGCGACGAACTAAATAAAAATAACTTTTATTTTTTCTTGTGATTCGAACCAAGGATTTTGGATCGGAAGCTCACATTGCTAGTCGCTCGGCTACCGCGCCATGCTGTCGTCGCTGGCCTAAAAGTTATTTAGTTACGAAGCGTTATATTATTTGTTGATATAAATAATTTTTGTGAGCGTGTAATTCTCAAAAGGTTTATTAGGTTTATTATTTAAAATCTATTGACTAGGTAGTTTGGTATCTGTTCTTATCAGCTTAACATCTGATAGATCCTCCATCGGAGGACAACAAATGTTAATCTGATTTTTGGAAATGGGCGGAGTGTTTTAAGGGCTTGCTCCATCTCTGCCACGGGTTGACCCGGTATTGTAGTACCGCCGGGATTTCGGCCTTGAATAAATACAAGAAGAAATATACAAATACATTGGCTTTGGTGGGAAGAGACATAAATTTTTTATAGACGAAAATGGAAGAAATTTGAAAGTCTGTTTCTTCGGTCCGTTTGGGTATTTTGTTTGACAACATCGAAACCAAAGCATTTGTATCATATTTTATCTATCATAAGCCACTCGTATCATTTGTTGAAATTCAAAACATTGAGAATGATAAAATGAAGAAAATAAAATATGAACTTTATAGCAATATTATAATGAACCTATAATTATCCCGCTCCTAATGCTGCTTTCGTCTTATCCTCTCTCAGTTTGTTTTACGGAAGGTTTCACTTCTATCGAGTCTAACCGTTAGACTGGTATTTTTTTTTTTTTAACATAATACTAATTTAAACTACTTATTTGTTTCTATATTGTCTGTAAATTGCATTGAAATCCATCCAACGGTTCAAGAAATATTGATTTTTGAAAAAAACACGATCCCGATTTTCAACAGGGCGTAGATGCTCAATTTTGAAAATTTTTCAAAATCCTTTTAGGCTCGAATGTATCTTACCTAGAACTAATATTTCCCAAAGTTTCAAAGAAATCGAAAGACCACTTGCAAATCTCATATTTTCTGACGGAGTCTTACCCATCTGCAAAGCCCACAAATCAAAAATACGGTAATGTAAAACTCAAAATATTGATATAAAGGTTAAAGTTAGTTAAAGGCTTCAACGCACAATCTATCACATGCCCAGATGTACCTACGTACATGTCTATCCACTAGCACAAACACTCCGAATTTTTACTCTCCAAGTCACTACTCAGCAGGCTGTCTATGAAGCGGGAGTGCATGTGCACCTATGTTTCTCTCAATCACACTCTGTCATGCTCAACGTATGTATGCATTCGTAAATGTCGTATACAATTTTTATTAGCCAATTTTCATGTCTCGACAAATTTACTTTTAGACCTACATACATACATATTTACATCGTATTTTAATTTCTTTAGCTCTGAGACTTTGGTCTGCAATTTTTCTCGCTTTAGGGCATTCTCGCGTTTTTTTTTGTATTTGCTATTTTTCTACTCAATTTTGCACACTGCCACACATACATTTTTTAAACACTGCTATTAGACGGAACATTATCCCATATACACGCAAGCGTGGCAAAACATTAAGCAATAAAAAGAGTAATAAAAAGTAAACCGTAATCAAACTTGAACAAATGGACGGTGGTCAGTGACACCATGAGGTACAGTCTGTGTCAGAATAAAATAACCGGTTTTTTCGTGTAGCTTCAAGATATACTTCGTTCTGCCTTTTGCTGCGTAATAGTCCCACACAAGGGCAACAACGCCAGTGCTAACTCAAGTTAGTGTCATTCGAAACTTTCCCACAAACGCTACCAAACAAAAATTGGTGAGAAAAAAAACTTTTTGAGTTAGTTCAGTTCTATGAATAGCAAATTTGTGATGAGGTCTCTAGATGTATGCACAATTTTCACGCTTTGGACGGACAAAAATGTATAGAGTAATTCTAGAGTGTAGAGATCTGTAGAACTATTTCGACAAACTCAGCATATGATTCATATATAGTTCAATAGACTGGTCGAGAATACCAGATATACTGAATGAAGTGCGTACTACGTTAGGTAGCTTGGGGAACGTAACGTGATAACTTTTATTGATATTGAAATCTACCCCAGAAAGTACCGGGAATGGTACAGAGTTAAATTTCAGGCATTTTTTTTTATCTCCTTCAAAATATGACCCGTCTGAAGCAACACACATGTGCCAGCGTTTAACCCAGTCCTCCATGCACCCATGCACCCTTCGTAGGCCAACGAAGGGATAGTCTTCAGCTCCTTCGTCGCATTCTCTTTGATCTCCTCTATCGACTGAAATCTCTTTCCACGAAGTAGTGACTTCAACTTGGGAAATAAAAAGAAGTCGCCCCGGGCCACATCAGGTGAATACGGTGCTTGCCCGATGGTATTTATTTGGTGTTTGGTCAAATAATCCAGCACAATTTGGGCTCGGTGCAATGGCGCGTTATCATTATGCAAAATCCAAGAAGTTTGCGACTTACAGCATACCTCAAATGCGTTACGACTGCTTTAAGAAAATATTTCAAAGAGGTTGAAACCAAATGCCATTGGAGGAAAACAAAGCGAAACCTATAGTATTCAGAGGTGACAATATTAAAAAACTGCTTTATGAAAGGTAATTAAATTTCTGAAATACGTAAGACAATATGCAACATGCACACATACACACACATGCACATATGAATATTTATTCAGAAATATTTTGTTTTTGTTATTTAATTAGTCTCTCATTTCATTCATTCCACTGGGTAGACGTTTCCACCTTTTTTCTTGCGTTTTTCTCTTTTTGCATATTTGGTGATTCCAGCCGTGCAGCTGAGTTACTCTTAGACGGCTGTTATTAAATAATCGCAATTACGTACATATATACTTTTTGTATTGTAGCTGTCTTGATATGTTTATAAATATTCCGTGAATGACTGAGACGTAAATAATTTTTTAAGCCTCACATGTTTTATGCATAGCTGAGCAGCATTCAGAAGCAGATATGAGTATTTTTTTCACATTTGTCTGGTTGTTTTTATTTTGATTGACGTCGTACGAGCAACTTAGCTTTGGTCTCCTGGCAGCGCATTGAATCAGAATTTGCGTGGTGGGAGATAAGATGTGTCGAAACTTGAGATGGCACTAGAAGCATTGGGGAGAACTATTTCGCTCATTAATCTAAAAACTTTGGATATTAGAATGAAATATTCTCTCTCTCCCTTTCATTTTCGATTTGATAAGTGGGGGATTAATTGATAATTTCAATATTTCTCAGCGAAGCTTTTAAAATCATGATATTTTCTGGTTAGAACTAAATATGCTTTCAATGCTCCGATTCCTAGAACTTTGAGAGATTTTAATATGCTTTCAATCATATTGGCCTAGATATTTCTGCGCTGCGCTATGTCTATCACGTCGTTAAGCTCATGCAACTCAACGTTCCATCGTCTGTGATATTCGCCGTCGCCAACGTACAAAAATGCACAAATCTTCCGCAGAATCTTTCCCTCAAACACACCATGGAACGCCTCATCGGGTATTGTCATCGTCCAAGCTGCTGTGCCATACCTTAGGACGGGTATGATGAGAGCCTTGTAGAGTATTAGTTTTGTTCGTCGGGAGAGAAGTTTTCCTCTTAATTGCCTACTCAGTCGAAGATAGCACTTGTTGGCAAGAGAGATTCTCCGTTGGATTTTAGGGCTATCATTATTATCGAGGTTAATGCAACCTCGAATTCATAACCGTCAACAGTGATGAGGGTGCTGATGCGCGAGTGCGCCAATCCCTGCTGAACATAAATGCCTTTACAGATTGCTATTCTGATCTGTAAAACAATAGTTGTCGATATCGATAGTTCTCATGCAGCTAAAAACACTTTTTAAATATGCACATTATTTTGTCTTCATCGTACCTGACAGAATCGGATTCCAGTAAAACATCAAACATCGAGCACCAAAAGAAAAAGATTAAATAATCTGTGATTAATACGCCACAGCCTCTCGGCAGGCAATGGCAAATTTCAGAGTGTATTCTGCCATGAAGAAGCTCCTCATAAAATATATCTGCCGTTCGCAATCGGCTTAAAACTCCAGGCCCGTCCATCAAGACGCACGCCACAAATAGGAGTAGAAGCTCGGCTAAACACCAAACAAAAGTGTGTGCGCCAATTATGCATTTACTTTCTATTTAATATGAAATTTAATATTTATTTATGTGTGGCGGATGTTATTTTTGTAATACGAATTTGAACTTGGTAATGTTTTGGTAGGATAAATTTAAATTTGATATCTATTTTTCAGTTAAAGAACTCCTGAAAGCGCTGTAAAAAAATTACACGTAAATCTGTAATATGTTTCATAACTTTTGGTTCGCTTATATTGAATATCAAAATTCATCAAAGTCGCATTCGAATTACCCGAAGGCTGTTCTTCTACCCCAATCATATCACTCACGTCAACAACTTTTCTTCTTTTATATAAGTAGTTAAAATTACAAAATTTAATTTTTGTTCCTAAATAAGGAAAAATTGAGGTTTTAGGGGCTGTTTAATTTTAATTTGGCTCTTAATATTTTGAAAAATACGTAAGTTACTGAAAGTATGGTAAGTATTTCTGCATATGAGACGATATATCTGCAACTTATAAATTGAGTTCAGATAGGTTCATCTAATACGTCTCATTAATAATTTGTATATAAAATACTCGAATTTAATTACAGAATCGCAAAATAAAAAGCAAAACACTTTGCGGATGCAGTCGGAAGGACCCTGAACTTCAGGCCACATACATATACATACAACTTTTGGCATACTTATAATAAGACTTACTTTTTCATTAGAACTAAATAAGTTAATATTTCCGCCTTTCCATAGAGCATACAACTACATATCGCACCCTAAATACAAAAGGGTCACAACTCAAAATGTTCCTTCTGCTCAAATATGAACGAAACGTTACCAATAAAAGGGTCCGCGGATGACATATGGCAAAAATAAATTGTTTGTGTTTTGGTAGGACTGTTATAAGCTCACATGGCAAATTTCAGCGTGATATGTCACATAGTTTGTTTTCTGTGCTACTGTAAACAAGTCAAACTCGAGTGTGGAAAATTTTGAGTTGGGACCCTTTTGTATTTAGGGTGCGATATTTAAATATTATTTTCTCTCTGTACTTTATAGTATATGTCCATATGTATGCATGCATTTTAGCTTGTAGAATATTTCACTAGACGCTCAATTTTGTATTAAGCCAAGGCTTACTCCGCCTTTGTCAATGATATTTTACCATTACAAATTGAGTTGGTAATCCCGCGTGCTGACACTTTCTGTATGACTGACCCACAAAAAATGCAAGCAAAAAACGCCAAATAAAAGTAATATAAAACAGAAATTGGCATATAATTCAATGAACTTGTGCGTATGTGAGTGTGTGGTGCGTTGAAATCCGTTTTGAGTGGTCGAGAACGTGTTGATGACTTGGAGCGCTCCGGACGACCATCGACGTCAACAGATGACCAACACGTCAACAAAGTGATGGAGTTAGTGCTCAAAAATCATTGGTTAACTGTTAAAGACCTTAGTGATATGATCGGAATACCAGAAGGATCTATGAACACCATTTTGAAAGACCATTTGGGCCTACGAAAAGTCAAATCTCGTTTGGTACCGAAAACTCTTGGAAAAAAGTCGTCGCGTTGATGTGTGTGAATCAATGCTTTCAGACTATCAGGACAAGCTCAAATGCATCATTATGGGAGATGAGACTTGGATTTATGCTTACGACCCTGAAACAACCGACCAATCAAGCGAATATCGTGCTAAAGGAGGCCAGACCGAAATGAGCCCGTCAAAGTCGTTCAAAAATAAAGGTCATGATGACAGTTTTTTTCTCCGTGTGACTACTGGCTATTCCCAAAACTCAAGAGACCACTCCGGGGAACGCGTTTCGATTGAGGAGATAAAAGCTGAATCGAAGAAAGTACTGATGGCTATACCGGAAATGGACTATTTGGCATGTTTCGGGGATTGGAAAAATCGTTGGCATAAGTGTATTTCATCGAGAGGGGATCATTTTGAAGGGGATGAAATTGATTTACAAGAATAAATAAAGATTTTTCATTTTGCAACCAAATTCACCTTACTTTTTGCCCACAGGTAAAAAAAGAATATATTAATCCTGGCAATCCTAATAAGGATAATGGAAAACTTTTATCAAATTATTGCATTGTCATCGGTCAGATTTTTAGAAGCCAGTGAAAATTAAACTCAAAGATTCCGTTACATACATACATACATACATACATACATACATACAACCCGACCTAATAAAAGTGTGTTAAAAACACACAGGCGGCCGCCGTAGGCGAATGGGTTGGTACCTGACTATAATTTGGAAATGCACCGGCCCGAATCTCTATGCTTGAAGAAGTTTTTAGAGCGGTCACCCCTCAGCAGGCAATGCCAAGCCTCCGAGTGTATTTCTGCCTCATAAGAAACCATTTGCCGTTCAGAGTCGGCTTGAAACTGTAGGACCCTCTATGTGTGGAATCGAACATCGAATATATAAAAAAAGCATGGATGTCATTAATAAAAAACACAAATGATAGCAGACCGAGAACGCTACACTGAGGCACACCAGAGGCAACGAAGGCGTGCGATGTGATTTCACTTTCTCACATCCACATTGCACTATTTCAGTTTGTGAGGGGTCGATTAGATAGATAGGATCTTAAGGAAAAAAAGAAAATTTGAATAGAAGACTTTAATAGCAATATACTATACGAAGCAGTATCGAAAGCTTTTGAAAATCTGCAAAAACTAGATAATTTAGCCAGTTTGGTAACTATAAAATGCCTACCGATAGCAATGCGGATTAATTATTTCCATAATAAAGACCATCATTTTATCTTTCACCAGCTTTTCCGAAAGCTTTGAGCAAGTGTTGGGTTTAGATATGGGTCTATAGTTTCTTACATCAATTGAAAATCGGAGTAATTGATGCAATTTTCCAACAACGATTTTGAAATAAATGATCTTTTAATCACTTTCAATTCATTATATTTTATTGCTACTTTTTATTTATTTGTTTTATTATGTTTTGTCAGCTTTTAGCAGCCTTTCTTGAATTAGTTATAAACCAGTTAGGCAGATATGAATAAGTGACCTACCAATCAACTATACGCCTTCAGACACTAGTTGAATAATTTACTTACAGGGCTTATACTCACACATACATACATCCCACTTATACACAAACACAAGCATATGCAATTGTCGAATGCAAAAGCCAATCCGCAGACTCACAAATACACACTCACTTCTATCTTGTCCTGCCGCATTGTGTATTTCGCGCTAACTGCAATGCAACCAATCGTCCTTTACTAGTGCGACATGTGGGCAGATGTATGATATGTGCGTATGTTTTCGTTATCCTGTTGGCCTTATCACCACGACCGACTGCCCTAATGCCTTATATTATAAAATTGGCGAGCATTGAATTACGGCGCGTGCTCTCAGCTATGTTGAGGCAATTATGGTTTTATAGAGTAAGCATCAGATATGAAATTATTTAGTGGCACAGAGCGTGACAGACGAAAGAGAGTGAGAGAGAGAGAGAGAGGGAAAGAAGTGCTGTTCGAAAAATTTCGCTCTTCATAAAATACTGGGTTTTTTTCGGGAAGTGGGTGGTGCTAAAAATTTTACGCATGCGCTTTTCTTTCCAAATTTTGGCGCCATTTAACTTTTGCTTTCATTTGCTTCAGTGTAAATCAGCTGTTTGCTCTGCAAATTATTCACTTTCCGTGCCCACCAACAATAAGCTTTACAGAGCACTGTGCTCACCGCTCTCTCGCGGTATTTTCTTGCTATTCTCACAGCATTTGCATGAATATGTACAATTGGTCAATGCAGCTTGCATACGTTTCGCATACTAAAGTCATCACACAAACCCTATCGTTTTATATGTGCGTGTGTGTGCGCTCTCAAAGTGGAGGCTGCAAACACCGTTATATTTCTGCTTTCACCAACACCACAGTCGCAGTTATTGTTGCTGCTGTTGCTGCTGCTTTTGGCTCCATAGCTGAATTGCCTTTGACACTTGGCTTCTTGCAGGCCATCATCATCGTTGTCGTCATTACCATCGTTGCCATCGCTAGCGTAGTCGTTGGCCCACGACAGGCTCGTGCATTGTGTGTTCGTCGCTTGTGTGCGCTGTCGTGGCCTATGTCGTTGTTGTCGCCACCACTGTGAATCGCATCGTAGTAGTTCAAGTCCTTTGCCATTGAGGTGCGCGTTTTAGTGTTGTTCAAATCGCGTAAGACTTTGGTTCACCCCAAACGCGTTGTCTCGGCGTACGTTTCATTTTTCTATTAACCACAGAAGTATACTTGAGAACCACACAGCACCTCGCATGTACACGCATACTTACTATATAGGCGACCGGCAGACCGGTGTGTCGCAAAGAACAGAAAATCATAAAAAATAATAACAAAACAAATCTTAAAGGAAACAAAGTAAAAAAAAAAAACAGAAAATAAAAACAAGAAAAAAGAAAAACAAGTTTGCATGCCAATGGTGGGTGGTTAACAGACATAGAAAATGGGGAAAAAACAAAAATTGATTTATTATTGTGTTTGTGCTGGCTATAATTAGCAATGAAGTTGTAACACAACTGTGCAGCGTGCGCGCCTAAAATTATATGACGTTGCACTGTTTCTTGTGATGATGCTTAAGTGCGTAAATTTTTACCTTGTGATAGAAAAGTTTTGATTTTTATTGAATTTAAAATGCATTGCTGATGCGCTCGGTGGTGTTGCAGAAAATATTGTTCATTTAAGTGCTTGCAAGAATCTAAAACAAAAAAACAAAACAAAAAAAAAAAAAAAAAAAAATAAAACAAACATAATTGCAATTCATTCAAAATAGATCTGCATATGTGTGTGTAAAACACCCTAAGGCTAATTAAGGCAATTAAAAATTTGTGTGAATTCATTATTTACATTACGTTAATTGCGAGCAAGTGAAAAAGTTGTTAGTTCTCGGCGGTAAGGGGCACTGAAAGTGTGTAGGAGTATGAATTAATTGCTTTGCTTGCCTTGTGCCCCCATAAATATGCAGTGGAGTTTTCGCTCGCAGCGTAGATACATGGCTGAGTCGACGATTTAATGCGTGAAGGTACCTACATATTTTAAATAATTTATTATGAAATTTAAGTTTTCAGTCACATATTGAAAGGAAAGAGCAAAAAAAAATTTTTTTTTTGGTTTTTGAGTTACCAAAACTTCGTTTAAACAACAACACGTATGCCATAATAATTGATTGATCGTAGGGAAATTGAATCAACGGAGTTAAATTAATTTTATATTGTTTTATTGTTAACTTAAAAGCGAAAACAAAAACAATTTACTTTTTTTTCAAATTACAAAAACTTCGTTAAACAAATTTACGCTATAATAATTGATTGATGGTAAGGAAACCGAATTCATAGAGTGTGGTTTCACATTAATAAATTTAATTAAAGTAAATTTATAACAAAGAACTGAAATATATATTTCTTGACCTGAAACAAAAAAAAAATTTTTTTTATTACCAAAACTTTGTTTAAAAAACACTGTATGCCATAATAATTGATTGATTGTAGGGAAACCGAATCAACAGAGTTTGGTTTTACTTTAATAAATTTAATTCAATAAATAAAATAAAATAAAATATTACGAGCGCAACTAAGTTCTCGCTGTTTTTTTGATGAAAATACAACTTTATTTTGAAAAAATGTTTACAAGTGAATCATGGAAAGCATTGCCCATCGCTGGCTACTACTTTTTTCCATCTTTCTGGTAGATCTCGTACGCCGTCGCGATAAAACTGTTCATCTTTTGAGGCTATCCACGGAACAAGCCATTTTTTGATGACTTCATATGAATGGAACTGCTGGTCAGCTAGACCATGTGCGATCGGAACAGGTGATAATCGAAACGCAATATCTGGAGAATATGGCGGGTGGTGAAGGATTTTCCATTTCAGTGTTTCCAAGTAGGTTTTAATGGGTTTGGCAACAAGAGACCGAGCGTTGTCATGCTGTAGAATCACTTTTTCACGCCTCTCCGCGTATTGCGGCCACTTCTCGCGCAGTGCTCGGATCCATCGCATCAATTGAAGTCGATACCGATCCCCAGTGATACCCTCAGTTTCGCTTGGTTTTAACAGTTCATAATAAATAACACCAACTTGGCCCCACCAAATACATAGCATAACCTTCGCAGCGTGAATATTCGGCCGAGGCGATGACGTAGAAACATGACCGGGCAGTCCCCATTACTTTCTTTTCTTTGAATTGCTGTAATGATTCCATTCCCTTCACAATGCGATGAAGAAAACCCTTCCTTTCTTTTGCCGCTGGAGCAGTGGTTCACAGGCGAAAAAACGAAGTTCAACATCCCTTGATTTTAACTCGTAAGGAATCCAAATCCCCTGTTTCCGAATCATTCGCAAAGCATGCAATCGCTTGAAAATGATTTGGCGGGTAACTCCTAATACTGAAGCAAGCTCTTCATGTGTTTGACACGGATCCTCATTGAGCAATGCCTCCGATTCAGCGTCTTCGAAGGGTTTTGTGCTTCATTCACGCGGACGGTCGTCAACATTAAAATCACCGTCTTTGAAGCGACGGAACCAACCTCGACACGTTGTTTCACTTTATGCAGCATCTCCATAATCTTTTTGTAGCTGTCAATGCGCTTCAGCCAACATTTTTTTTCGAATGTAAGACAAAAATCAACACTTCCCACAAATAACGAATATTTGGCACAAAATCAGACATTTTCACAAAAGTATATAACACCAAAACGAAATCACTAATGTGTCGAAGCAGTTTGTTTCCTACATGTCTAAGCTTGGTTTATGACATTTAGGTTATGTTAGAATCGACTAGCACACACTGCTGACGGCATATATTGACTTAGTGGTGCACGTAATAAATTTGATTAAACAAATAAGTAACATTAAAACAAATTTATAACGTTAAACGAAACACATATTAGTTAACTTAAAAGCAAAAAAAAAAAAAAAACACAAAAAAACGGATTTACTTTAAAAACTGTAAATCCATATAAAATTACTGAAACAACAGAAAATCAACAACAAAAATACATCAGCAATCAAAGTAAAATACCACAACGAACTGAGAGCTGAGTGGGGTACAGCATAGCCGAGTGTGCTTGTGTGTGATATATTGACTATGAGGACTAAAACGATACAAAACAGCTATTTCCATTATTTGGCAGTGGAAAACCGCTGAGCGTATTTCTGCCTTCAAAGTATCTTTTCATTAAAGCAACTGCCGTTCAAATGTGCCATAAAGCTGTGGTACATTCCATTTCTAATGGATGTATTTTTCTATGCCCACATCCATGGTGCGACAAAGAAAGTGGTTCCATTGTCAGTTTTTTGATTAGAAAAACGATTTTTGGCAGGTGCCAAGTTGTATACATTCGGCAAAAAGCGTTATTGCAATCGACGTTTTTGGAGGTGTGGATTTTTATTTCAAATATATGGGATTATATATAAAATGCTGTTGTTCACTTATGTTTATTGAAAACCTAAGTACACTGCGTTAACCACCTATAACACAGGCACTGGTTGACACGTTTTGCCAGCTTATTTATTTTCCATTTAATTTTAATTATTATTATTTTAATGAAAAACCCGTTTATTCTCCTTTAAAAGTCATATAACTACAAATTTCAAGCTTTGTAGAACTTCAGAAAAATTGCATGAAATTCCCATGAAAGTTTGACACGTTTCAATCAGATTCTTTAGAAAAATTTCGAGTATGCAGTATTACAGTCCATCATATCACATGAAATCTTACTTATCGAAATTCGCTGCTATACAGTGGTAGTAAAATGGAGCTGGTCGCTAATTAGGATTATTTCGGTAGAAATATTCAACCACTCCAACAACAACATTACAGCCCATTGAATTTTCGCATAACTGGCAAGTTTCAAGTGGCTTAAAAATCGCGTTGATTTTTCACAATTTTTTTCTGCTTCGGTCCTGTGCATTTTCTCTGCATAACGAATTTTTTTACATGGAAAAAATATTTAACATCGCCAGGAAAAAAATACTTATAAAAATTAACTCGATTCTGAGCTACCTTAAACTTGCATTTGTTTATAACAAAAATTAATGGGCGTACTTAAATGCTTCTAGAAATTCCGGTTGAAAAGATTGAAATTTATATGAAAATTTGTTGATTTTTTTTAATTTACACAAATTTCGAAAAAAGGAATATTTTCTTAAAGAAAAGGTATTAAATATAAAAGGGAAACTAGTAAATTGTCAAACCTTTTCAACAAGTCTCCCTAGTGTAGTTATTTAACCCAGATTATCTGGTATATTAGTTTGGAGAAAAACAAATCCACTATTTTTGTGTAAATATTTGCGCAAATAGTTCAAAACTGTCGATCTTTAACTTCTGGGCGATGTTACAACTAATAACAGTCAGTCTACTTCAATTATTTCTGTGATTTTGTCGACATTTTCTTTAACATCAAAAATGCCTGAACGGAATAGACGAAAGCGAAATGGCACGTCATTCGTTTTTTCAGTATCGGCACCATAAACATCATTCACAATTTCAGCGGCCTGGCTTGTATTATCGCCTTCATTAAAGAACAACTGTAAAACGTACCAAATTTTCTCTCTGTTGACTTCCATTGTTTACACCCAGTAACTTACAACTGAATGGAACAAACTAAAAACAGCAAAAGGATTTTCTACAGTGGAATGTCACCTTGACTACGAGCATAAACTTGAAATTTTTTTTACGTGATATCGATCACAACAGCCATCATCCAAGAAAATAATGGATTCCTTTTCCCTCAAACTAATATGTATTAATGTGCGCGTCCATCATTTGCTGGGTGTTTTGGCTGAGCATCACCTCTAATTTGTAATGTTATTCCATCAATGGCGGGGCAACCTGTAGGTCTTCTCAACTCTTTAACTAAAACTCTTCTTTTGACCACCTCTGAACGCAGATGGCTTGAGGTTATGAGGAGCTTTTTCATGGCAGAAATACACTCAGAGATTAGCCTTTGCCCTCAGAGCGCCGACTTCTTCTTCTTTAATAGCGTTACAACGCGGGGTGCGTCAAAGCTTCCTTCAAAATGCTCCTCCAAAGCGGTCTATCTTGAGCTGTTGCTTCGTAGTTACGGATTCCCAGCTTTTTAAGATCGTGTTCCACTGCGTCTATCCAACGGTTCCTCGGTCTGCCTTTGGCCTTCACGCCCATTAACTTTCCTGTCAAGGCTTTCTTCACGGTACAGTCAACAGGCATACGGATCACATGACCTAGCCATCTTATGCGCTGCGCTTTAACAAAACGTACAGCTGTTTCGTTCTGAGTTAGATCGTTCAGTTCAGAGTTCAATCGGATTCTATAGGTACCATCACCCATTATTATTGGGCCAAAGATCTTTCTTAAAATTTTTCTTTCCATGCGAGCAATCTGAGCACAATCATCAACTTTAACTGATGCCGAGCGGAGCCGAGCCGAGCTTATTGGCGCTTATTTTCATGCGAGAAGAAAATTTGTATATAACACAGTGAATGCGAGAATCAGCGCTGAAATTCTGTTTAATCCATGTGTTTTGCTCTTATGTCATTTAATTTTGTTGTTCATTTGTGTTTATAAAATTGCTGTACACGGTAATGGATTCATCTGATGAAGAGTATTTTGCTTCTCCTAGTGTGATTAATGCAATTATTAACACAAAAGAGTTTGGAAAACATCCAATTACACTAAAAAGGAATGAATTTGGTGAATTTCATCATTTATATAATGATTTAAGAAAAAAATGATTAAAAAACACAACTGCACTCTAAAAAGTAAACATCAACAATGCAAAAAAGCGCGCAAAACGCTTTGAAACTGTTTTCTCGCACTCATCGGCTTTGCTCTCTGCTCTGGTCGGCGCTCACTGTGTTATACACAAGCTTATTTGTATTGACTTGTATGTAATCAGTTTTATCGCACTGACAATCTTTATCGCACTGACAATCTCGGCTCGGCTTTCAGCGCTCACTCTGGTCGCACCCTAAGAGTCCATACCTCACAACCATATGTTAGGATTGGTCGAATAAGGGTCTTGTACATAGTGAACTTTGTAGCTTTAGACAAAAGTTGGCGGCGTTGATGCGATCCCTGACGGGGGAAGTTGAATCACCGCTACATGCGAACATAACTCCTAGTACTTAAATGCTGCACTGCTTCAAAAGTGTAGACTCCCACATGGAAATTTGGCATCTGTGTAGGCCGCCTCGACTTCAGTAAATATTTGGTTTGGTCTCGTTTACAAACAGACCAATACCGTTCGAAATGTTGTTAATATTTAAAAATGTTTCTTTTAAATCGTTCTTATGCCTCGAAAGAATAGCCATCATAAATGCCATCATCGTTCGGTTGTTTTAATCAATAAGGTACCACCTTTGTTCACTTCCTTTACTACGAAGTGAATCATCAAATTAAATACGACAGTTAAAAAGGCATCGCCTTGTTTTACACCTCTTTCAATAGAAACAGATTCTGTGAGCTTGTCTTGAATGATTACTTTTGCTTTTGTATTCGGGAACGTTGCTACGATAACGAGACTTATTAGTTCGGCTGCTATTCCAAGACCTAGCAGTACATGGGAAATCCTCTCTTTCTTTTAACGGCGTCGAAGGCCTTAAAATCAATGAAAAGGCAGTGGATACCTAGCCCGTATCCGTGATGTTTTTCAAACATTTGGCTAAGAACAAAGCATTGGTCGATTGTTGATTTTCCTCTACGAAATCCGAGTTGATAGTCGTCAATAATACTTTCTGCATATTCGTTGATTCGTTCATAGAGAACATATGTAAAAAGCTCGTAAGCCATGTTTAGCAGCGATATACCACGATAGTTATCACATAATACTCTTAATCTTATCATACAAATAATTGTTACGATCTAATACAGATTTACAATCAAAAGAGCCACTAACAACTTTAAACATAAAGGACATTGAAAGCACGGTTCTCCTAGCTTTCAAGGTCTTAGAAGCAGGCGAGAGTTAAAATAAGGCCTAGGTTCCGAAAAATTTAAAGATCGCAAAGCAAATTTAAGAAAGATCTTCTGAACCCCTCGATACGATTAACAGATTACTGTCATATGGTCTCCAAAGGAACATATTCCACATTGAAACGTTCGAAAGACGTGTAAAGCAGTTTAAGTGTGTATGGATCAGAGAACTGCGCACAGTTCCGCCTAACAAAGCTTAGGTTTGGCAGCCGCATCACACATAAAAACAGGGGTGCCACTTAGATCACGAATAGATAGTCTAATGTTGAATGAGATTTTTTTCCAATATGGTTAATATGACTATTAAGTGTGAAATTCGAAGAAAAAATAATGCCAAGATGTTTCCTTTCATTATTAGTTTAGAGTCACCAAAACATTATACATTTTTGCAACAGCGATTTTGAAGAATTTCTTAATATTCAAAGAAAGTACACCAGAGATATAAATTATATCAGATTGAATGTCTTTCAGTTATTTTATGAAAGAAAAATAAAAGGCTTAAAATTAACTTTAGTAACAGGCGGATTTTGTTGATTTAATAAAACATAGCACAACAGATGATTACTGTCCGCACCAGCATATTTCAATTTAACCCAACAACCTTAAGATTTATCAGCATTTTTTTTTTCGACATTGATCGAACTTGTGTTAGATTGTAGATTATTAGCAGTTGATTATGTCAGTCAATGAAAATAGTTTAAACAGCAGCAAAAATGTGTATCTACAGTCAAACCGACGAAATAAAAAACAAATTTATTTCTGAAGTGTAGAATATATTTTAGATTAATATGATTATGAGTAACCGAAAATCGTAAGACAAGACGCTCAAAAAAAATGTTACCAATATTTTTAACAAAAAATTTATCCAAATAAAAAAATTTTCGAAATAAATTTTTCTTTTGCTTTCAAATAACAACTTAAAAATCGTGTTAACTTTTATTGTGTCTTTTTCTATTAACGCGCACGTATGAGTTGAAGCAAAGTTGACAAACTTTTCACATTGCCAATTTGGCATTGTAAGGGTGCCGTCATTACTTAGCACACAGTTCTCCATACAAATTGGCACACAGCACTATCCCTAAAGACATCTGGCATACCAGATGTACAAGCAAGGACATACATATTCAATCCTCCTGCATTTAATACTTACACACACAGACACACATTTAATCCCTTCACATCTGGTCTGTCAATCTACAAAACACTTCGCCCACATTAAGATATGCATTATCAGACATCTGAGCAGCTTATAAGTCATACGACTGACCGATTTATGTAAATCTACAAGTACATAAATACGAGGTGTGTTCAAAAAGTATCGTGACTTCTGAATTTTCGCAGGTTACGTATATTCGAAAATCGAGTTTTTTGTGGCGATATGTTGGTACTCATGTCTCTCACTCATGCCGACGAGTTCGGCCATTTTGAATGTTCAGTTAATTGTTGACAGCTGCTTTGCTTGCACGTGTTTCGGCTCGTCTTCGATTTTTAACTATTCAAAAAAGGTGGTCAAGAACCTGTATCAAATTTTGTGTGAAAAACGAAATTAAATGCGCGGATGCATTCCGAATGTTGACTGTGTCATATGGAAAAGCTACCAAAGCAATGTTTATCGGTGGTACAAAATGTTCTTAGAAGACCGAGAAGATGTGAACGACGAAAAGCGTGCCGGACGCCCAAGCACTTCAACAACAGACGAAAAAATTCATAAAGTGAAGAAAATGGTATTGGCAAATCGTCGAAACACCATTAGAGAAGTTGCTGAGGACCTAGACATATCGATTGGCTCGTGCCATTCGATTTTTTTCAATGATTTGGGCATGAGACGGGTCGCCGAAAAATTCGTACCAAAACTGCTCAATTTCGACCAAAAGCATGAACATTACTAATGAGATGTTGGCCTCTGTCCGCGACGATCCTAATTTGCTAAAGAGGGTCATAACTGGTGACGAATAGTGGGTTTATGGTTATGACGTGGAAATAAAAGCTCAGCTCTCTCTCGAAGCTGTCGCACGAACCTAGACCGAAAAAAGCGCGCCAAGTTCGGTCGATCGTAAAAGTTTTGCTAACCGTTTCTTCGATTGCAGAGGCGTCGTGCATCATGAATTATTGCCACAGGGTAAAACGGCCAATAAGGAATATTACCTGTAAGTTAAGTGCAATTTTCGTGAAGCAATCCGCCAGAAACGTCCGAATTTGTGGAAGAACAAAAATTGGCTCTTGCATCACGATAACGCCCCTGCTCACACATCGTTGCTTGTGCGCGACCTTTTGGCCAAAAAACAACACACTAATGATGCCACAGCCACCGTGAACTGTTCTCGAAACTGAACTGAACGATTTTCGCATGAAAGGACGACGCTACGCTACGACTAACGAGATAAATACGCCATCGAAGGAGGAGCTGAACAACATAAAAAAATGATTTTTTGAAGTGCTTCGAAGATTGGAAAAAACGTTGGCACAAGTGCATAATATCTCATGGGGAGTACTTTGAAGGGGACAAAGTAGATATTAATGAATAAATAATTAATTTTTGAAAAAATGCAAAATTCGCGATACTTTTTGTACACACCTTGTATGTGCTGTCACTCGATTACATAACAGTTAACAGTACAATATCATATTGTGTATACCGGAGAGGACATCGTCGCTGTAGAAGTGAGTGTGACCGTTCTCAAGAAATCGGTTACTGCTCGTCATTTAGGATGAAACTATGGAGACTATGCCCATAAAAGATTCAACTGGTGCAGGAACTGAAGGCATTTAACCCGTGCTTGCATTGTGCAAATTAACTAGCATTTGAAGTGAATTTTTAAATCGAAATTGTTTTCAGAGTTGAGGCTCCTTTCTGGCTTAGTGGTTAGGCTCCTTTCTGGCTTAGTGGTGATTGAGAAAAGTCTCCACAATGCACTCGGAATTATCCCAAAGAATCCACTTTTTTGAGTTACACGTTGCCAACAATGCCACATATAGTTCAAAAATTCCGAAGATGGAGTCAAAGTGAACGTCAATAATAAGCGCAGTAGGAAAATGGTGATATTTCCATCTAGCATTAAATTGACGTGCTAAATGGTTTTTACAAGGAGAAGCCATATGTCATACTATCACTTTATTGTCAAGAAGCTTTTGTGCGAATCATACAAATTAATAATTATGACAATTTCCCGCCTGTGGTACGATTTAATTTTACTGCTCCGGACTATTTAGTTTTTCAGGCGGCATGTCAAGTTACTAGTCTATGCCAGAGGCTATTAACGATTGATAACTTAAAATGAATAACTTGAAAGCTTTGCACTTTATTAGCAAGATAATTTTTTCTTTCTTTTTTTCTTTCACGAAAGATCTAAATGACATGCATAAACTTTAATCTCATATTGATAATTTGCATCTCTCGTGTAGTAAGAATCACTTTTCTTTGAATATTAAGAAATGCTCCGAATCACCTTTGGAAAACTAATAATGTTTTACGGCCTCTAAAACTTTGTTAGAAACTTTTAATGAAACAAAAGATCTTGGTTATATTTTTTCATCAAATTTCACATTTAATAGTCATATTGACGATATCGTTAAGACATCTTATTCAACATTAGGCTTTGTTAGGTGGAACTGTGTGCAGTTTCTGATTCATGTATAGCGTATTTCAATAGGTACGCTTCAACTTTTTTCCGATAGGGAGGGCGAATTACGCAATATTTTTTATATTTCGCTTGTCATTTGTAAACTTCATTAGTATACATTTCATCATGGAACGCTACACACTTGAGCAACGCTTGCAAATCATTGAATTTTATTATAAAAATGCGTGTTCTGTTAAGAAAGTTTAAAGTCGAAAAATCATCTTCAGTGATGAAGCTCACTTTTGGCTCAATGGCTTTGTCAACAAGCAAAATATGCGTTACTGGGCAGAAAGCAATCCACACGTGATTCATGAGGCACCGTTGCATCCCGAAAAAATCACTGTTTGGTGCGGTTTACATGCCGGCGGCGTAATTGGCCCATATTTTTTCGTTGACGAGAACGATCGCCACGTTACTGTGAATGAAAATCGATACCGCGACATGATTATTTTTGGGTGCAATTGAATGGTATGGACTTAGACGACATGTGGTTTCAACAGGACGTGGCCACAAGCCACACAGCACACGCTACAATTGATTTGTTGAAGAGTAAGTTCGATGAGCGCATTATTTCCAGAAATGGACCGGTCGAATGGCCGCCGCGCTCGTGTGATTTGACGCCTCTAGACTATTTTCTTTGGGGTTATGTAAAGTCATTGGTCTACAGTAACAAGCCGGCGACGATTTGTGAGCTCAAAGCCAATATTGAACGCGAAATTGCTGGAATTTCGGCCGATTTATGCAAAAGAGTGGTCGAAAATTGGACTTCGTAAAACGTGCACGCGGTGGTCATGCAAAAGAAATCGAATTTCTTACTTAAATGTATATGTTCAAACTCGATAATAAAAAAAAAAATAGTTAAAAAAGTCAAACCGTTTGTGTTTTATTCAAAAAAAAGTTGAAGCGCT
>JAYXIM010040508.1:0-21584 GCA_037575425.1 Anastrepha fraterculus
TCCCCCAAGGGCCCCCAAGGCCATGGGGAGCAAAACAAAACAAAAATCCAGGCGCGGCGGTTTCCATAGTGGACGGCTTCCTGGTCAGCGTCTGTTCACCATGTTAGGTGCGGCTGCTAACTGACCGGTATATGCCGCGGCGCACTGGGAGTCTCTCATCACTTCAAGAACCATCTCTGTTGTTGAAGTGAAGGGAGTGATGTGAGCTTGCTCTGCCGAGGTGTTAGCTGCGGGGTGTATCAGTGACCAGCCCCTTCGGGCCCTAGTCAGGGAGTGTGTATTGGACGCAGAGGTAGTAGTATGCGTTGCCCCGGGTGAGCTCCGGTCCGTCCGTGTTTTCCGGGACCGGTAAAGCGAAGAACAGGCCTCAGGGAACTGGGGTAGGGGCACTGTCCCCAAGGGTATACCCGTTCCTGTTTATTTCGGCCCGCCCCCCTACACACGATGCGCTGGTAAACAAAAAAGAATGGAAAACAAAATGAGAAACATAATTACAACCAACAACAGCAGTAACATATATGGAGCCATTATGGGCAGTGAAAAGGAAAGCCTGGAAGAGGCTAACAGAAAGGTACCAGGAGCAAGTGGATCGAGTGATCTACTAGTGGACCTAACCGAGGAGTACAAGACCCCGAAAGGCCGTATAATCACGGGGGCTGATCCTTTTAAGCGCGCACCAAAGCTGAGACGGAGTCCTATCAAGACGCTCAGTGTAGAAAGGCCTGAGAGAGCAAAATCGTCGCCACCTGCGTTGCAAGAAAGCAATGAAAAAGCAGCACAATCGGGTAATGATACCCTAACGCTTCTTGGTGAGATGATTGGGAAGCTGACTGAAGCAATGCGTCTACCGCAACGCTCAATTAACAATAACATAAGGGAACTCCTTGAAACGATCACCAAGCTGCACTCGAAAGCTCAGGAAGAAGCAAAAAGCAGGGAAGCCAAGCGAAACGTTCTTGGAAGTGTAATGGCGGAAGGAACACCAAAAAGACCACGCGACGATAAACAGCCGGGCAGAAAAACGCCACCTAAGAAAAGTAAAACTACACGCGAAGAAGAACACAAAGTGTCAGCAAGTGCAGACAAGAAAGTCAACGGAGAGGGAAATGTTAAGAGGACAAACGGGGTTGTGGAAAATGGCTGGATTAGTGTCAAGCGCAAACCAGCCAAGAAGAAAGTCACAAATAAACCACCCCCGAGGCCGGATGCGATTGTCATTGCGCGTGCCGGAACAATGACGTACAGTGACATTCTCAGGGTGGTTAAAAAAGATGATGCCCTGCAAGAACTCGGCGAAAACGTAACGCGCATCAGAAAGACGGCCAAAGGCGAAATCCTGCTTCAACTGAAAAAAGAGCAGATGGCCAATACAGGAGTATATCAGAAGAAGATTGGCAAGGTGCTAGGGGACCAGGCGCAAATCAAGGTCCTAACCCACGAGATGTTGGTTGAGATCCGTGACCTAGATGAAATCACAACCAAGGAGGACATAGGTGAGGCTATACGAACGCAAGTAAACGAGCTTAACCTATTTAGTGAAAACGCAATAAAAAGCGTTAGAGCGGCGTATGCAGGCACGCAAACAGCAGTGATAAGCCTACCAGCACTGGACGCAAGGCGACTGCTTGAGAAGCAAAAATTGAAAATCGGCTGGGCAGTATGCCGAATAAGAGAAAAGCCTGACTTGAGGAGATGCTACAGATGCCTGGAGTATGGACACCTAGCGAGGGCATGCAAAAACGAAGACGACAGAAGCCAGAACTGTCTCAAATGTGGAGAAAAGGGACACCAAGCGAAAGTATGCGAGAAAAAGCCCTTCTGCGGAGCTTGTAAAAGAAATGGACGAGAAGACACAAGCCATCAGATTGGAAGCAAAAAATGCCCCCTGTATCAAGCGGCGTACATCAAAACCAAAAAATGAGGATTGAGCAGATCAATCTAAACCATTGCGAGGCTGCACAAGAGCTCTTAAAACAAAGGGTATATGAAAATAAGGTGGATGTCGTGCTAGTCAGCGACCAGCATAAAAATCTAAACGCCGGAACGTGGGTCTCGGATAGGAAAAGTAAAGCTGCTATTTGGGCCTGTGGAGGAAATACCCTGCAGGACAAACCGCACACCCACAGTGATTACTATACCCGAGCAAAAATACGTGGCATATATTTCTATAGTTGCTACGCGCCACCGAAACTGACGCAAGCAGAGTTCGAAAACTTACTGGATGAACTGGTGCAAAACGCTCGTGGTACCACACCAAACGTGATTGCGGGTGATTTCAATGCGTGGGCCCTGGAATGGGGTAGCAGATATACCAATAAAAGGGGAGATGCCTTGATTAAGGCATTCTCACTGCTTGATGCGGTTCTGCTAAACACTGGGGGAAAAAACACCTTCGAAGTGAATGGTCGTGCATCAATAATCGACATCACCTACGCCAGCAGGGCTCTAATACGATCAGCAAGCTGGAAAGTGAATGATTTTTACACAGGCAGTGACCACCTTGCCATTACGGTGGACTTTTCGCATGGTAAAGAAACCGTACAGAAAAAACAGAATAAGGGTTGGAGGGTGGAGACACTTGATGAAGAAATGTTCCAAATCATGCTAGAAAAGAACCCAACTAGCACCAACGATGTGGAACAGCAGGCGGAACTGCTAGTAAAATATGTTAGCAGAGCTTGCGATGCCGCTATGAGCAGGAAAATACAGAGCGCTCCCAGAAAGCCTGTATACTGGTGGAACGAGGAGATCAGCACCCTAAGAAGCGAATGCAAAAAAGCAAGGCGCCTTTCCCAAAGGAGCTATGGGTTGGCAGAACACTACAGGCTCCGCGAGAACTATAAAAAGAAGCGGAAAGAATTAAAGAAAGCCATTAAAAGCAGCAAGGCAGCTAGCTTTAAAGAACTGTGCCAGAATGTGGACGAAAACCCGTGGGGTGACGGCTACAAACTCGTTATGGCCAAGGTCAAAGGAGGTAGAGGACAGGCGCCGACTTGCCCCATTCTTTTGGAAAAGATTGTACAGACACTCTTTCCAAAGCAAGACATGCAACCAAGCCAGACCCAGTGCCACGCAGCAGAAAATAGTGTCACAATCAGTGAAGCAGAGGTGATTTTGGCAACGGAAAGTTTCGGCAATGCTAAGGCTCCAGGACCTGACGGAATTCCGAACAAGGCGCTGAAGATCGCTATCAGGCGCAACACAAAGCCATTTGCAGAACACTTCACCAAGTGTATAAATGAAGGCACGTTTCCGAAAGTATGGAAGAAACAACAACTGGTCCTACTTCAGAAACCAAATAAGCCAGCGGGTGACCCAAGTTCTTATCGGCCACTCTGTATGATAGATACTATGGGTAAAATCTTGGAGAAACTAATCTGCACACGCCTGGAACAGCACCTGGAGAAAGCGCCGGCTGAACTATCCGAACATCAGTTTGGTTTCCGAAAAGGTCGTTCAACCATCGATGCCGTCAGGAGGGTGACAAACATTGCAAGTAAGGCTATTGAGGGTGACAGGTGGATGCATGGTGATAAAGAATACTGTGCAGTTGTCACTCTGGATGTCAAGAACGCCTTCAACTCGGCATACTGGCCACATATTATAAAGGCTCTTGAAGGAAAAAAACCCCAGCATACTTAGTACGGGTTATAAACAGTTACCTGTCGGAAAGAGTACTTCTGTACAATACAGATGAAGGCCCTAAGAGATATGCAGTGACGGGCGGAGTACCGCAGGGATCTGTGCTGGGCCCGATCCTATGGAATGTACTATATGATGGGGTACTGCAACTCCCAATGCCGAGGGAAGTGCAAATAATAGGATACGCAGACGACATTGCATTAACGATAGTCGCCAAAACGATCCCTCAGATTCAGAGTATCTGCAGCGAGGCCACAACGAAGGTCAAACAATGGCTAACGGCGGCTAAACTACAGCTAGCAGGGCAAAAAACAGAAGCAGTTCTCATTACGAGTAGAAAAAAGTTAGAAACGACCACACTAAACATTGATGGGTATAACGTCACAACACAAGCGGCACTACGATATTTGGGTGTAATGATCGATGCTCGACTAAGCTTCAAGGAGCACATTAAAAAAGCATGCGGAAAGGCAGCCATGGTGACGGCGGCACTGTCAAGAATCATGGCCAACATCGGTGGTCCCACTCAGAGTAGAAGAGCGCTCCTGGCTAAAGTTACCCAGTCTACACTCATGTATGCAGCACCCATATGGGGTAAAGCCCTGATACAGAAAACATACGCGAAGAAGGCGGAAATAGTCTTTAGACTTATTTCCCTTAGAGTTGCCTGTGCTTTCAGGACAGTGTCGTTTGAAGCAGTATGTGTCATATCGGGTATCATGCCACCAGATATAATGGCCTCTGAACTGGGTAGAGTGTACGACAAAGCCAAAAGCCTAAACAGGAGATTAACGGCGGAAGAGCGTAAAGAAGAAAGACTGGGGAGCATAACTGAGTGGCAAAATCGCTGGGACCTAGCGACAAAAGGAAGATGGACGCATAAGCTTATCAGAAGCGTACAAGCTTGGGTTGAGAGAGGACATGGTGACACAGATTACTACCTCACACAGTTCCTGACGGGGCATGGATGCTATAGAGAGTATCTCCAAAGACTAGGCCACGAGGACGCAGCTGACTGCTCGCTCTGCGGCAACGGTAGTGAGAACGTGGAACATTTGTTCTTCTCCTGCCCGAGATACGCATCTGAAAGAATGTGCATTGAAGAAATCATAAAAGAAAAAATAACCCCAGGCAACATTGTAGATCACATGCTGCGGTCGAAGTTGGTGTGGGCCAAGATGAGAGAATGGTCCGCAAATGCGTTACAGGAACTGCGAAAAAAGGAATGGGAACGCAGTAAAGAAAGAAGACAAAGAAATAATGAAGGGTAGACGGAGAGAGAGATATAAGTGAAGAGCCATAATGGCTAGCTTGGCCCTGCGATGCAATGCTTAAACGGCGGTACCGCAGGGCAAACTAAAGCTACAGCAGTCGGAGTTAGGGTTTAGTACGTAGGTGTACTGTTTCGCAAGTCCAGTTTAGTAGTAATACTGACTGTGCGTGGTCCCGAATGAGGTGCACCCTTAGCGATCAGTATGAATCGTGCATGCCATCTATATTGACGGTATCTATGTAAGATTCCCCCTTCGGATAAAAAAAAAAAAAAAAAAAAAAAAAAAACACTTATTCACATACGTTACTACAAATACATGATGTATGTATATATGCTTTTGTTTTTTCTTTCTTTGGTTTTGCCTAAAACTATTCGCCTGCGATTTTCTATTCTGGTTTGAAATGCGTTTGCATTCTTCTCGTAAAAATCTAATAATGAAATGCATGAATCACATGGAGCTGTTGAACGAGCAGGTTAGCTTGCGCAGAATAAATGGAATTTGAAAAAGAAGAAATTGCTGAACGGCAGATTAATGAAAAAAAAAAACGATTTTTTTCAGTCCGAGTCAAAAAGTCAAGTCACGATGAAGATCCCAATATCGGTTAAGACCAATGCGTACAAGAATACTGAAGAAATTTTTGTAATTGTTTATTTATTTAGCTACGATTAGCACAAAATAACTTAAGGGGTTACTTATCTACGTTCAGAATTTAGAAAAAATCGATTTTTTGTACAGATTATTATTCTTTATAGTTTTAGGGGTATTTCTGTGGAAAGCGATTATAAAAATTGCCCATAGATACAAAGTTACGGTAGAAAAAGTAAATGCCTGACAAGAGTTTGATGCCCATAGGTACCTGCTCTTCGTTGCATTTGAAAGTTTAAAATCGTTTTTCTCGAAACTACTTTTTTCGGCACGGCCTGCATGATAACTCATACAGTGTTTAATATTTTGTGATGCGGTTCTTTTTTTAAGTATTCAAAAGTGTTTTCTCTATAGACCCGATTTTTGATATTTTTATTATACAATTTTATAATTATAATTAAAGTGTGACATTTATAATGTAAAACGCATAATTTTTTTAAAAAGCCGTAAATTGCAAAGTTTTTCGAAATTCAAAAATCCGGCTCGACAGACTATAACTGCAACTTTATTTCACAAGATCCATGAACATTTCAAGGAGAAATGATGTAGACCGTGAAGCCTGCCTCTGTCATGAGTCCTTTTTTAGTGTTCTCCCCATAAATTCCTTTATGTGGGCCTTAGTGAGCTAACAAATAGGTTGTGATTCATGAAATTTTAATGCAACGTCTAATATTACTTCGTAATTCGCTTATTCGTTGCCATCCTAACCTTCATGTTCTCGTAGTCAGCGAAAATAGATAGATTTCATAAGAGGTTTGCGTTCGAAGTATTGAGAGCAATGAAGAATTTCTCAACGAATTGAGCTATTCTTGTGTCAGGTCGCAGTGAATTGGGATGCCCGGTTGTCTGACAAAATACAAATGCGTTTCGAAATAGTACCTCTTCGTAGGTGTTTGCTGCAGTAAATATCTATAGCATGGACTTCCGCTTGAAAAAAACTGGTGGCTTATCATCTATTGGTATCGAACTTTTAAAGTTCGACCGAAATACATCTTCACCACTCCTACTGTTCTCAAGCTTCGACTAATCTATGCACCAGTTTTCCAATGATAGGTTCAATGTATGGGCTTGAATTAATGGGTTACCTTTTCCCCGGAATGGCCGATCTAAAATAGTTATCTTGAAATTCCTACAGATTTTTAGCAGAAGAGTTATAACATCGCGCAAATGCACTGAAAAATTATTTACGACTTCCATATACCCTGTGAAATTTCCCATCCTTTTGTCAGAAATATTATTAAGTCTTAGCGCTCCTAAGGCAGCATCATCCCCTTTCATGTATTCCCAGATGTTATTGCCCCAGTTATTTGCATTATTAGTTTGAGGTCCCCATGTTAATAAATATTAATAGCGACAAGCAACAAGTGATAAAAAGATGAAAACAACATTTCACCGAGCTTATTGAGGAATATCGCTGAGAGGCTGAATTAAAGGAGAATTGTTGATGAAGCTATGGTCAACCAAAGACTGTGAAGCTAAGAGCGAGTGAATTAAGGAAGTATACATATCATGGTAGTAAATGACCATTAACCTTCTGTTGGACAAACAATGTCGAAAGCACTAGGTGGGCATTGCTATTTTTCGTTTCTGGTGGAATGCAGCGTTTGTTGGTCGTATGGTGCTAACTATTTGCAAGGGCTTTGGTGGGCTCAAAAAAAAATTATGCGAGACTAAATTTTTTGACGACTTTATCGAACACATTGGTCCTTGCAAACATCGAACATCACATGAATAATCCAGCCGTTATTTCCCAATTCACTACTCGATGGCTATGGAATCATTTTTCAACAAACCAATTACTATTGCCAGGAATTCTATAGGCAACCAATCAACCGGAGCCGATACACTCACAGCGAAGAGAGATTGTAGTCTTTGTCTACAGGGAGGCGAAAAACTCGTTTTTATTGAATTGTTTGCAAGAATTCTGTGTGTCAACAGCAAGAAAAAGAGGCCAACCAAGAAAGAGATGACTAGTTGACATCGAAGCAGACTTAAAAGCGATGAATGTTCGTAATTGGAGAAATGAGGCAAGCAAGAGACTGAAATGGAGGAGGATTTTTGATGAAGTTATGGTCCATCACTGACTGTGAAGCTAAGTGAGAAAAAGAGGGAGTATGTCGACAGCACTCAAAAATCCCTTCTACATGTTTTTCTTGTCTTACACCGAATCCATAAATCAATATCATTTCATATTTCACCATAAAATTCATTGTAATAAAATTTTTTTTCTTCAAACTTTTTCGAAATGAGTTAAAATAAAGAACGAAAGGAATCCATTTTTCACAAACTAAAGTTTTTCCAGCGATTATTTTTACTTCGGAAGGTAGCTCAATGCATGCCAAGACCAATGAAAAAGGTAAAAAGTTAAAAATATGATATATACCTGCGATACTTAAAAAGGGTTTATAAATTCGGTGCATTTGCCACATATTCCCGTACAAATGCATGTAAATACATACCAAAGTGCCGAAGGTATAACTAACTCCTTTTTTTGTCCTGTTCGAGGATCCTATTTAAAAGGTTATATCCATAAATTAATAGAAAATTAAATTTTATGAAGCTACCTAGAATCCCACGTAAAGCACAGTCCTCGCATTATTCCAAATTTACCTACTTTCCCTCTTTCTAAAAACAAAAATTCTCGGTTGGATACGGCCAGAACTGTTTTTTTTCATATGTATTGGAAGCCTTTTGTTGCCGCGCCAATTCTGAGTGATGCGCAAGGCTCATCCGATCGGTTGAGATCGGTCGGCTGAGGTCCGATTTTTTTTTCTTCTTGTTCCATGAGATGCAGCTTTCCAAATCAACCGCATAACCTTATGTATCAAACTCTTGGAATACCATAACGAAACAATAAAAAAATTGTCCTCACTAACTGAAGTACAAAAAGCAATTCCTCGAAATACTCGCCTGATAGGCGCTTTCTCTTCAGTGTAATTATGTGCACTAGCTTCAGAGAAAACTTATCGGATATTTACTTGCAAGCACAGGTATAGCGGAAACAGTAACTTACAATATGAAGTTGAGTACATTTGGAAAAACATGTAAGTACTGCAAAAAACAGACCAGCCGACTTCTATGAAATAAGTGTCAGGTTTTCTCTGTTTTTTAATGCTATGCAGCTCATTTGAAGCAGAAGAGTAATGAAAAACATTCCTTGCAAGCATTCTTCTTTCAAATTCGAATTACAAATGTCCGCATTCAAATAACGCGCATGCAAAGGTATTCACACACACTCATACGCAGAAGTAGTGCCGCCATGTGCAGTCAAGCCCCTATCCCATACAAATATTTTCGAATACTCGTACGTTTTTGCAAATCATTCGCAGTGCATTGCTTTTGCCTTCCCAGCTATTATTACTGCTGCTGCTGTGCTTGTTTTCATTTGATACCCTTGTTGACACTCCAGTTGTGCCATATTAAAATTTCATTGCTCTTTTCGTGTTTTGCTGTCGCAGTTCCAATTGTTCTGATCGCTGTGCTGTATGTTTAATTGCATTTGCAAACAAACAAAAAATACAATGAACCACAACTGCAGACAATTGCAAAAATAATAGTAGCAATAAATTAAGCACTTGTGTGTCCTGATATTCTGAAATGGTAAAAGTTTTTGTCAGCTGACATGCAAGTTGTCATCTGGTTGTACTAAGTTTGGTTACAAATTATTAGTTTGTTGCAGACATGCAATTTCAAACATGTGTTTGAAATGAGTGATACAGTGTAACTTAGAAAGAATCCAATAAAAGATTAGGTAAAAAAATATGAGCGCCGTTATGAAAAACGATATTTAAATTTTTTAGGCTTTTTATTTAATTTCTTTTACATAGAAAAAAAAATTTATTTTGATACTTTTAAAAATGATGCTGAAGTTGACCCTCCCGAAAAATTGGTCCTGGGCGGTATTGTCCATTTTGGCTCTTCTATTTATCTGAAACACAAAAACCAAAAAAGTATTATTCAATATGACCGTACTAGAATACAAAAACAAAATTACAAAATGGCGCGGTTTTAAATTTGACACTCCAAAAATCAAGTTTTTTTCAGTTTTTTGATAAAAAAAAACGAAATAATTGAAATAATACGAGTAATATGATTCTAGCACGGGCATTAGCCATTGATGTTGTGAACAACATATAAAAATTTCAGACGATTCGGTTGAATAGTTTTTTTTTTTAACAACACCAGGCCAAAAAATGTCGTTTCAAGATAAATGAGTTTGAAGTTTGAGGTACTGGAGCGCGCGCACCGTTCTCTACCTAGTTAATGGGCTGTAGAAGCGATAATATTGGGAATTTCCGCATTAAAATTTCACAGTATATTCCTAAAAGGCTATACTTTTGAAATATAGAAAAAACAAAAAATCGATTTTTTGAAATTTCTAGACCACCTTAATTACTTTACTTTACACGTGCACACACTCAGCTTAAGACTGAATACATTGCAACTCTGCTTCTATAAGGAATTTTTTTAAGCTGCATGAGGACTATCTATATGGATAACACTGCCCTGCAAATTTCAATTTTTCTGATGCGAATAAGATGTGACCTAGTGTTCCCGAAAGGAATTTTTGCGCTGACTTTTTTAACTAATTTTTTTTTTTATTATCGAGTTTGAACATATACATTTAAGTATGAAATTCGATTTCTTTTGCATGACCACCGCGTGCACGTTTTACGAAGTCCAATCGTTGAACCCAATTTTCGACCACTCTTTTGCATAAATCGGCCGAAATTCCAGCAATTTCGCGTTCAATATTGGCTCTGAGCTCACAAATCGTCGCCGGCTTGTTACGGTAGACCAATGACTTCACATAACCCCAAAACGGGACGGCTTGTTAAATGGACCGTAAAATGGCCGTAATGCTCTTAAAGTAGCAGCAACAGAACGATTATTTTCATAAAAAATTTGCACGATTTGCAATCGTTGCTCAAGTGTGTAGCGTTCCATGATGAAATGTGTACTAATGAAGTTTACAAATGACAAGCGAAAAATAAAAAATATTGCGTCGTTCGCCCTCCCTATCGGAAAAGTTGAAGTGCACCTATTGAATAACCCTATACATTTTATTGAAATCTACAAAGCAGTTTTTAAGTTACAATGCTCATCAGCTCAAAAAACATAGTTTTGAGAAAAACGCATTTAAAGTTTCGAGTATTGAGCTCTGAAGCGCCCGAGCGCCCTTTGTTAATTGTTGAATAACTCGAAAATTATTTGTCGGACTCACATAAATTTTTCACACAATATTTTTAAGATATTAAGCTTTAAGAAAATGCAAAAAATACAAATGCAATTTTTTGAAAATTCTGACTACTGCTTTAAGAAAATGCAAATATTTATTTTCCTTGAAACAATTATTCTATGCTTCTTATTCGTCAGTAGACTTTCTTAAAACAAGCACATAATTACACTCAAACAAAATGTGCATCGCTGAGTTTCTGTCTTTTAATGTTGCCTGATGTTTATTTAGACAACTTTTTGCTTCAGCCAGGTATAAAAGGGTTTCCTGAAGATAATTTCTTTAGTCAGTGGAACCACACGGCGCCGTAGTCGAATGAGTTGGTGCGTGACTACCACTCGGAATTCACAGAAAGAACGTAGGTTCGAATCTCGGTGAAACACAAAAATTAAGAAAAACAGGGGTGGTCGACCCTCCGCAGGCAATGGCAAACCTCCGATTGTAGTTCTGCTATGAAAGATCTCCTCATAAAAATATCTGCCGTTCGCAGTCGGCTTGAAACTGTAGGTCCCTCCATTTGTGGAACGACATCAAGACGCACACCACAAATAGGAGGAGGAACTCAGCCAAACACCCAAAAAGGGTCTACGCGCCAATTATACATATGATATATATATATACCTATATGGATACATATATATATATATATATATCCAAATTTTTCCATTACTTCCATCCCCGAAATCAAAGAATATTTTTTGAGGTGTTTGAGGCAGAATACTAGATGCGGCATCGGCTATCTTTCCATACCACCCAATATGTATTGAACATTTTTTTCGACTTCATTTGCGTTGTTGCTGCTTCTAAACTACAGTAAAAAAATATATATTTACTGCATTTTTACTGCTACAGCAAAGTGCCCATGGTCAGATATCATAGCCAAAAAATAAATGCCTTGAAAGTATCTACCAGTTTATAATAAAATAATGCATTCCAACAACTCCACTTGCATTCATATCTGTGCGTCACATCATGTTACACTATAGACCTTAAAAATAAAAACTAAAGTATATAGGAAAAAATTCGATACCAAATTGAACCCATTCTGTGCATACATATCAGATATAAAATCTCAATGTTATTGCTTTATTTTTAAAATTACCTTGTAAGATTTTCTCTATTAGCAAATTTTATAAATGAATAAAAAAATAAATACTAATTTTTCTCTATTCTGAGCATTACTTTTCAATAAACAAAATCAAAAGGCAGCCTTTCCCGAATCTAAGTATAAAAAATAGTTCACGTAGTCGAATGGAAACATAGTTTAAATGCCACTCTCATTTAGGCCAACCAACATAAAGTCAAAATTCATTCTCTTACTTTATCGTAAAATTTTAAAATTTGTATCGTCGTCTCTATTTCTTGCATGTTAGGCCTCACATTCGCACCACCAGTCAAAAGATGAATCCTGAGTGCTAATTTATGCAAATAAAAACATGAATTGCTGACACAAATTTTAGCACAGGAAAATTTCACATATCCTGCAAATATTTATTAGTAATTATTTCCTCCACTAATCCCTCTTTTAGGAGCAAAATTCTTGGCAATCAAGGCCATTTTTACAGCTTTGGGCCGTAATAGCACGTTTGCTAATTCAACTGCCATCCTTGTGCACATACACATAAACGCATTTATTTGTATGGAAGGGCCATGCGCTCACCGCAACCGAAGTGTTTGTCGGCTACTCGACAGTTGATGTCAAAATACGTGCAACCCACATAGTCCGCATGCACGTAAACCACACACACACACTTACATATAAGCTTTGTATGTATGTGCCCACAACTTTCAGCACCCAAGGGGAATTCAGCTTCATTCCATTATTTTGCTTTTGACAACACAAAACAATAATTGCAACAAAAACAGTGCCATTGTATTGCCAAAAAATAAATTGCTTGATACTTTACGTGCCATTTCCGTTAAGTTAATTGCGCCGGTTTTGCAATTAGTCACCACCTAACGTTACTTCATTCAACGTCATACACGCCGATCCGAACAATTTGGCCCACCAGAGCATTCAGGTTTTCGGGTTGTCATTTATGCGGTTGCCAAAAGTGCCACCACCCGTCGTCATTGGTAAACACAACAATTTTTCGCATAGTTGCTAGTAAAGAATTTTCAACTCTTCCATCAGCCGTTGAATATAACGATGTGGGATGTTTCGGCGGAAGTGACGAGAGTCGAATTGGCAAGGTTAACAATTTTGCTACTATGTATTTATTAGGAAATTTGCTACAATACAAGTGTTTTGACACTATTGGATAAAGTGGAATGTGGACAATTAAGGTACTGTAATCTGAATATGCAAGTTTCTCAAATTATTATCCGATGAGGATGCTGTTGGGGAAGGAAGAGACCTAATTCCTGGAAAAGGCGACTAAATGTGGAATCCGCCAAACAGTCGATTCATGGATGCCTAATTTATTTATTTGTACAGCCAATGAATACAATGGATTCTTATAGGCTAAGCAGACATATTTTCAAATTAATAGGCAAAAAAAGAGTACCAATAAACTGTTCATAATAAATATTCAAAAATTTTAATAGGCGATGTTTTGAACATGAAAACTCTATCCGAATAAATTAAGGCATTTTATTAAATTCAATTAAGGCTCTGGTAATGGGACCACTTCAAGCATGAAGAGATTTGTGAGACCAACTCCGAACTACACACGGTTCTGACCGGAGTATTAAAGAAAATCCTCACAAGAAGTACCGTACAGTGAACAGCACTACGGATCAATATAAAAATTAAAGTCAAAGGGAAGATTATTCTCCTGTTCTGCAAGGATTTAAAGTTAATCAATAAGCATCGTGTTTCAAAGGTAGGGCCCTGCCTGCCTATCAAAGTTCTACAATCTTTTCGTGTAAGTGATAGTATAATAAGAGTACGAGTGTGATCGTCATATTTCCATATGATCGTGCCCTGAATTTTCTGATCATGTGTGCATACAGTTCATTGTATAGTATCCGTATTGGATTTTGTATTTCGTTAGCAAGATCCGAAGATAAAGAAACCCCGTTTTTCGCTATATCGTCTACGACGATTCCAGGCCCTTATATCCCTTATGGCCTGGAAGCTAATAGAAACGTTGCTTATAATTCGCTGCCAATCTTTTTACCGGCTCCCTGCTCTGAAGAATGATCTTGGACGTTATAATAAACGATGTAATTGCTTTAATGGCTGCCTGACAATGTAAAAGTAGACCTTGGAGTTAGTTCCAGTAGTAACACAGGCTAGGTCTGCTGCCTTTGCAACTGCAAAAACTTCCGCCTGGAATACCTTGCAGTAGCCTGGAAGCTTATACAACTTCTTTAGATCTAACCCTGAACAGTATATCCCAGCGCCTACTCCACTAGTCAGTTTAGAACCATCCGCATAAAGTTAAGTGTATTAAGTTTGGAGCGAAAGCCCTTACGCCGTCCTTCTTTTTCGATAGTGATCTTGAACCTTTTTCTCGCTTTCAAAACCGGAACTAAACAGTCCCTATTGACTACATTGCTCCGGTTTTTTGAGCTATGTCCATGAGCCCTGTATGAGAGTTCGTTTAGAGTCTTTGTCTTAGTCTTTTTGCATATTTCGCTACGAGGTTTTCTGTAGAAAGATCTATCGACGGCAAGTCAAGTATGTATTCCTTAATGCTCCTGTTATGTAGCTAGTCGCTGAACCTTTGTCATAGGAAGATTTTCTAGTCATGGTCCACCATTGGTCTGACCACTTCTATGTATATACCTCTTTGTTTTTTTTTTCCTTGCTCACTCCTCTCGGTAGCATAGGGCTTCGACAAGACTTGTCTTGCGTTGGTTTCGTTAATCTATTTGAATTCTAACAGAGCAGGTGATTAGCCTGCCGCTACCAGTCCCAAACAGTGGGAACGCCCACCTGTCGTGGCTTAGGAACAACGCCCTCTTACTGCTTGGAGCGCCATCTGTGTTTCATATTTTTCTGCCAAAAGGATCGCACAGATGGTTGAATACTTCACTAAATTGGTTTTGTCTGCGCTATTTTCGCGATTGCCCGCTTCCTTTTGCTGGCGCCACTGATGCAATGTGTAACTGTGTGTTTTTCTTTGTTGTTTGCTTATTTTAGCAGCCACAATGCAAATAATGCGCTGACTTTTGTGTGGGAGTAACGGTGGAAAAGATAAGTTTATGGGTTTGAGGAACGAGATTTTTTTTGTTTTCTTTCGTATACCTATGAAACCTGAATTTTTTATAGCAAAATATACACAAATTTATACAATTTGTGAATGTCTATCAAAAAAATGATCCAGTTTCTGAGCCAAAGCTAAGTATAGTGAATAAGCCGCGTGTGGCACTGGCTTCCAGCTAAGGAATCTTAGTGTTTAAAAATCGTACATTTTTGTGAATTGAACGTTGTTAGCCGAATAATATAGTGGCGGCCGATAGTGGTCACAACTATATAGTAATACTAGCTGATTGCCGCATATAAAGCGTGATCTATTTCGAGGTATCGGATTTTAAACTGAAATAAAACACAAGTGAATTCTACCTCTTGAGCGAGATGAATTTTTCAACTCACCAAAAAAAGTCCAAATAAAGCTCGTAAGTGAAAACGTTCTATGTAAGTTGATACTAAAAAATACCAAATTTTTCGATCAAAATATCGAATTCAGCTCATCATACACAGTGTTCCAAAGGTTAACACCCTTGTATAAAGGGTGTACAAGAAAATATAATTTCAGGAGCTAATTTGCTTATTATTATTATTCCACCAAGGTAAAAATAATATTGAAGTGGCATCAATAGTTTAAAAGTAATAGTTTTTTAATTAATTTTAATTAGCCTTTAAGTAAAACAAAAAATTTAATTTCCAACTCATAAAATGTTGGACTTTCTGTTGATCCTACGAAAATATAACTTTATTTGAGGTCTGTTTAAATCAAGTTTCCATTATTTTTACCACCACTGTTATTACTCTATTTTCTACATGCATTTTCTTTTATGTCTTTGTAGGTATGTGCCTATGTTTGCCTAACAACTTTTCGGTTGTGTATTTATTTGACTGTCGATAGCCGAAGGCTCTGTTGACAAAGCAACTGTTTGGTGAGTTGGTTAGCCTCTTTGCTGTTTGTGAAATTTTTTGGAAAGGGACCGCAAAAAAGTACAAAACACACTATGATGAACCACCAGAAGGTGTTGGCCAAATAGCAAACTGCCCAGACAAAATGGCTTAAAAGTTTTTTCTACGAAAATTCTTTTCCAAAGGCATGCAGCTGAAATGAGTATAGAGATAGTGGATGTGGATGTTGCGAATTAGAAAATTATATTGGCAAAATATTAGTTAAACTCAATTATTTTGGAAACATGTGTGAGTGAGAATACTACTGTGGGCAAAAAGCAAGGGGAATTTATTTAACAAACTTCGCGGGATTAAAATTTCGCTCTAGTTATTTTTTTCATGAGCTGTTAATAACATCTGGGCCAACTTTCATGTGAATGTCATTATCAGTAATATATTTACGCTTGTGTTTACCAAACGACCAAGAGTGCATTTTTCGATTTTTCAATGTCAGATTTGATTGAGCAGAGAAGTGCCATCAAATTTTGTTTGCGGAATGAAATTTCGGCTGCGGAAACGTTTAGCATGTTGCAGAAGGCATTTGGTGATTCGACCATGTCGCAGAAAAATGTTTATAAGTGGTACAAAGACTTCAAAGACGGTCGAGAACGTGTTGATGACTTGGAGCGCTCCGGACGACTATCGACGTCAACAGATGACCAACACGTCAATAAAGTAAAGGAGTTAGTGCTCAAAAATCGTCGGTTGACTGTTAAAGACCTTACTGATATGATCGAAATATCAGAAGGATCTGTGAAAACCATTTTGAAAGACCACTTGGGCCTACGAAAAGTCAAATTTCGTTTGGTACCGAAAACTCTCAATTTCTTGGAAAAAAGTCGCCGCGTTGATGTGTGTGAAACAATGCTTTCAGACTATCAGGACAAGCTCAAATGCATCATTACGGGAGATCAGAATTGGATTTATGCTTACGACCCTGAAACAACCGACCAATCATCGTGCGAATATCTTGCTAAAGGCGAGGCCAGACCGAAAAGAGCACGTCAAAGTCGTTCAAAAATAAAGGTCATGATGACAGTTTTTTTCGATTTTCGATTTTCGTGGTGTGGTGCACTATGAATTCCTTCCACTTGGCCAAACTGTTAATAAGGACTATTATTTGAGCGTTATGCGTTGTTTACGTGAAGCCATTCGTCTAAAAAGACCAGAATTATGGACCAACAACTCTTGGTTTTTGCATCACGATAATGCACCGTCTCACACTGCACTCGTTCTTCGTGACCATTTCGCCAAAAATTCCACGCTTATCGCTCCGCAACCACCGTATTTGGCTATTCCCAAAACTCAAGAGACCACTCCGGGGAACGCGTTTCGAGTCGATTGAGGAGATAAAAGCTGAATCGAAGAAAGTGCTGATGGATATACCGGAAATGGACTATTTGGCATGTTTCGGGGATTGGAAAAATCGTTGGCATAAGTGTATTTCATCGAGAGGGGAATATTTTGAAGGGGATGAAATTGATTTACAAGAATAAATAAAGATTTTTCATTTTACAACCAAATTCAGCTTACTTTTTGCTCACAGTAGATTTATTGTTTTTTTTTTTTTTTTTTAATGGAACAAATTTTCTGCGATAAGCGATTGGAGAGCGCCCATTTGCGGTTACAGCGGCCCAAACCATTACCTGTGGTGGGTGCTGCCTCCTGGTTGCGAATCGATGACTCAAATTCTCGTACGAACGGTCGGTCAAATAAACCTTATCGTTTGGGAGCTTATGAATTGCTCAATTTGAAAAATTGTCTCGTCAGAAAACACAATCTTCGGAAATTGATCGCTGTCGGCCAAGCTTAGCAACTACTTCGGTCTCTCAAGTTTGATTTGTTGCTGCATTAGTGTAAGATCATGCGCGTTTTGTATCTTGTAAGGCTTGACTTTAAGATAATTTGTCGGTATGCGGCGAATGCTACGGTCAGATATTTCGCGATTTGATTGGCACTCCGTCGGGGACTTCGCTCAATTCGCTTTTTCACTTTTGGAACCATTTCACGTGACGTTGCAGTCTTTTAAAAACCATCTCCATGACGTTTCCCGATGTTACCAGTATCATTGTTAGGAGTAATGGTGCGGTAAACAAAAACTTTGTTTACTTTAAGGTGCTCGTGCTCGCGAAAAATCGCTGGTTGTGATTTTCAGCCAAACATAATGCAATCACTTATTACGTTTGAAATCCGGTACAGATTTCTTTTTTCACACGCTTGTAAACAATACTCTGGACTGTCATTAACCAACTAACAGAGAGCTGATGTCCGTGCATCAGCTGCGCGAGCGGTCTGAAGCTGGTTACACTGCGGGTGCCAGACCCTGGTACTATGCATTTCTCAATTGGTAACGGTAAGTCACATTCGGGCAGCTTGTGATTCGTTTCTGGACCGTCTCAAGGCCATAGTCAAGGCAAAAGGTGATCATATCGGGCAAAAGTAAATTGATTCTTAATTTTGTATTATTTTCACAAATTTTTTATTTTGAATTGAATAAAAGTAATTTTCCAAACTAAATTTTGTGGCCTGTTTAATTTGTTACACTTCGAGTGCGGGACCCTGTAATTTACCTGTTTCGAAGATGCCAGTGAAATAGTTGCTACTGTTAATGGACATCACTACAGACAACTGACTGAAGATTTTTTGTTGCCTGAGGACGTGTATATGGTGGACATTTCAATGATGTCATTTTTTCATATTTAAATGTTAGATGACGTCGAATCAGATCTTAAGCAAATGAACGTACACAACAGGAGAGATGTAGTCATGGATAGAATAAAGTGGAGAAAAATTGTTGATGAAGCTATGGTCCACCACGGATTGTGAAGCAAAGAAGAAGAAATGTAAAGAGGCGTATTTTGAATAAAAGATGGAGAACCTGTAAGAATCTGAATTTTTACGTGTTTTCTTTTAAAACCACATCTAAGCGCGTCTTTTAAAATACCTCTTATAAGCTGATACGAAAACGACGTTGAACATAATAAAGCTAACCAATGGCGGTCTCTGTCGTTTAAAGCATGCGAACTTCTTCTGCAGCAGCGTCAGCCTCGTTACGCTATAGGCACACCATTTATGCAATTTTCAACCGACTAATGGAATAATCTAATGAAACCACACTCTGCTGGCGTCTTGTATTCATGCATTTTCAAAATATCTCTGATTCGAATTTTACTCTTATTTTTTACGTATGTAAAAATGGTGATTGTGTGGCATTATAGCCTGCCAAAGTGTAGGTAAAAATGAAAATGTTTTTTAGAAAGCAGCAAATTTGTATGTGGGAACGTTGTTAACCCTTTTCCGACTATTATGACAATTAAGGCCAATTTGACAAACTGAAATTTTCTGTAAAATGTGAAAAGCGAAAGCTTCATAGCCATTCATCCAAAGGCACATACATACATGTCCACATATGCCAAGCGTTCATCTATACAAAAATATTTTGCAGAAATTTTGAAATTATGTTAATCGGCATGAAGAGCGCCACGTCCACCGCCCGTTTGCCGGCTTCACGGCCACGCAAAATGCAATTTTCGCAAGCAGCCAAACTACGGGGCACAACATGTTGATGGCACATAATAAATGAGACTTGGCACGGTGCCAGCAAATTGTCCGCATTCATTTGTTGTCGGTATGGACAGGATAACAGCGCATTTAACAACAGCAGCAAAATGGCTAAATGTTGAAATTGCGTGGAAATTGGCATGTGTCGCAGCGCATAAAATACGACAGCTCTGAATTGTTTTCTGTGTTGAGTTGTGGTTGCTGTCCTGCGGTGACCAACTGTTCACAATAGCAGCAGTGATGGCAGGCACGAGCAGCACCGATCACTGCTGGTAATAGTGGCGGCAATTTGGATTGAGTTAAATTGAGGTTATGTACTCGTAGCAGCACATAATAGACTCAATATGCATTTTAGCAGCACGCCAATACCCGAGTAATTCAATTAAAATACACGCACACTCAAGCAAATACTGCATTAGTTACCTGGAAATGCAAATGACGAATGGAAATATATTTTGAAAATGCCATCGAATGCTTTTTTATGTGTTGTGCATAATGAAATGGATATCCTTGTTTTGTGGCAGCAAAAGTTAACTTATATGATTTTAACCAAACTACACAAGTAACGATTGCCTGCAAATAGCCTAACCACCTTTGGATTTAGTAAATTGCTGCTACTCGGCAATGGGCTAATTTTGGAGGTTTTTTATTATATTTTCACTCTAAATTTGTAGTTATATGCATTTCATTTTCAATTAACTGCGTGAGTTAACACAACTTCCTCTGTGCTTGAGTGGGCTGCTTATCATGGCATCTTCGTAGTTAAATTTTGGCCTTCTTAAACAAAATTGTGAGAGTAACCGCGGCTGCCACGTCAGTGGGGATTCGCGAGCAGAATTCTGCCCGCTCATTTCTCGCACGCGTCCGATAAGTCGTTGTTCAAACGGCAACAAAGTAACAAAAGTAATGGCGGCGTTGACTTTTTTCTTATATCAACAACACAATCTTAGTTAGTTCTCCTGAAGGAACCTCTGTCACATCCCCTGTTACGTCAGCAAACTAGCTGATTCCTTTAAAATTGCTGAGAGCCAGTTAACGGTCTGTACATCTTGAATAAATAGTAATCTTTGAAATATGACGCACTACAACTTTACGCATCTTACGTTATTTGCTTCTTACTTGCATTTGCCATTTATGCAATTTTCAACCGACTAATGGAATAATTTATTGAAAACACACTCTGCTGGCGTATAATATTCATGAGCCCATGATTCAATAATAAAAGGTTGTATAAAGTTTTCAGACTGATTTTTGACGCTGCCTAATCCATTAATGCCATTTGGGAGTAAAGAGAAAAGGGGCATACGTTTATTCCCTTTCTCAAAAGGGAGCCAAAATTGAAAGAAGGTCGATGTAAATTTATGTTATTTTATGAGTGAAGAAAAAATTGGCCAATATGTAGAGATCCCGAAGACAATATATATATATATATATAATTGGCGCGTACACCCTGAGTGTTTGGCCGAGCTCCTCCTCCTATTTGTGGTGTGCGTCTTGACGTTGTTCCACAAATGGAGGGACCTACAGTTTCAAGCCGACTCCGAATGGCAGATATTTTTTAAGAAGAGCTTTTTCATGGCAGAAATACACTCGGAGTTTTGGTGTTCCACCGAGATTCGAACAAACTTTCTCTCTGTGAATGCCGATTGGTAGTCACGCACTAACCCATTCGGCTGCGGCGGCCGCAACAAAACCACTTTAAATTTGCTCACCCAAGAGATCAAAGATATTCTCCAAAAATAACAAAACACACAACTCCAGAACCTTAGTAATCTCAATGAAATCCCTGCCGCTACTCACTTTGGAAAAAAATTTACATGACGAGCTTTAACACAATCAGCCATTAAAATGGAAAATAATATATGGGCTAAGTCAGATTTTGAAAAAGCTCACGCATTTGCTCGGCACTTGTCACGAGTTTTTGCACCACTTGAAATCGAAACCCCGCTAAGCACTGCCCAAATTCAAAGACACCCTGGAACGCATTCACCAAATCCATAAAAAAATTTTCGAAGGAAGAAGTAAACGCGGCAATAAAAGAGTTAACACAATCGACTCCTCGCTGCATTCAGAGCATTTTGGCATTAAATGTCTACACCTATCTCGATATTTATATTTTGTGCCTTTGCAACACTGCGTGTGA
>JAYXIM010040535.1:0-28791 GCA_037575425.1 Anastrepha fraterculus
AATAGTAAACAAATTGGGAACGAGGATGGATCAACAAAATAGGGTCCTTAGTCTAAGGAGCTCACTTGCGTGGGCAGCCATTTATCCTAACTTAGGGAGATACTTTAAATTTGAAACCTAATTCTGCCAGTGGGACACCCTGTACGTATTCAGTTCTTGCGATAATTATTTTTGTAACTTGAGTGTTCAAAAAAATATCTTTATTTTTGAAACCAAAACTTTTCTGGTTACGTAATAAAACATCTGCGCTACAATACATCCTTATTTATACATATTCTTAGACATATTTGCCTAGCAGCTAACAAGGCGGATACACCCATATTTATTTTGTGTAAATGTGTCCCCGAGTAGGGTTAGCTCCAAATATAGGATGCCTGAAGGGTAGTCAAGCGAGGAGGTGATAATCTTTATACTTACCTCCCAGCTGTCTTGATGTTGCGTAGCCAACTTTCAGACAACTTTGCTCGCACTTTTTAAGTACGCTTGAAGAACTTCTAAGTTCTTGATTATCTAAGAGGCTGGAATTTCTTTATTAGCAGAGAAATGATATATGTCGAGATTTTGGTCAAAAAAGTGTTCGCAATATGAGCCTCGTGAGACGGAATGAATTTCGAGTGCACAACACCAGGATAATCAAAGAAAACGAGTAGCATGACTTTCACTTTTCATCGACATTGATGTGGTTTTTTGCGTTTTGGCTCATATGGATAGCGCCATTCTACCGCCTGTTGGCTATTTTGCATGTCAAACTCATATACCCATGACTCATCACCGGTTATGATGCGATGATGCGCTGGATAAACGTTGGGTCCGAATTCCGATGAATTTTTTTGAAAGAAGTTCAACTCTCTCGGGATGAGTCGAGCAGCCACGCGTCTCATACCCAATTACGCCTAATTTATGGTGTAAAATGTTGCGAATTGGCTCGTGAGACACGCTAAGGTCACGAGCTACCTCACTCAAAATTAAATGATTGCTTTCCAACACCATTTTCTTAACTTTGTGAACGTTTTCATCTATTGAAGACGTTGATGGGCGACCAGATCAGGGCAAATCTTCACGACTCTCTGCCTTCGCGGTCCTCTGCAAAAGCCTTAAGCCAAAAGCCACTCATAGACCCGTGTTTTTGATAAAGCACAACAAAGCGCAACATTTCCAATGATTTGACTCACGAAATCCCCTTAAAAACACAAAATTGAGACAAATTCTTTGTTCGATGTTTTTATCCACACCTGCGGTTCAGTGATATAATTAAATGCCAAAAATAAGCTAATTGACAGATCACGCTCAAACTCTGCGCCACTATAGCGGACAGTTGTACCAACATTCCAGCAAAAAAAAATTTAGTCATATATGGCGCTTTTTAAATGAGCAATAACCGATATTTTTTTAACAGAATGTATATATATAATTAATCGCGTATATTTATGCAATTCAAAAGTTAGCCTGCAATCTGGATATACTCTAAGTGCTTTACTGCTTCATTTTCAGAAATAAAGTTGCTATAAGTAAGTCTTTCTTGTATATAGCACTTTACACGTGTAAGCGAATGTTGGGTAAAAAATGGGGTTTCCAACCAAAACTAACATATGCGGCACTAGTTTGGTGGCCCGCAACAGAAAAAAAATACAACCAAACTAAGCTGAACAAGATACAAAGAGCAGCGTGTATCTTAACTACAAGAGCGCTTAGCACCAGTCCTACTGAAGCGCTCAATGTACGAACTCATCTACTACCATTAGAATAATATATAAAAACAATCACTACTTGCAGCGCGGTGAGATTCAGTGACATAGAAAGCTGGACAACAAGGTCGTACGGTCACAGTAAGATCCTCCTACAGAGACCCTCTCTGCTCAAAAACAGATCAGACTACACAGTCTCCAACCTTAACTTCAAGAGAGACTTTACGGTGCGTTTTCCACCGATAGCCGAATGAAGCAAAGGGAAGGTGATTGGAAGATACGACCTTGAATTATACACTGACGGTTCTAAGATGAACTGTGGTGTGGGAGCTGGCTTCCATTCGGAGCCACTCAACCTATCTCAGTCAATTCGACTTTTTGACTATGCCAGTGTGTTCCAGGCAGAACTACTATCAATCAGAGAAGCATGCAATTCGCTAAAATACTACAGAGAAATTGGTGCAAGAGAAGCTATTTTTTCAGACAGTCAAGCAGCTATCAAGACCCTAAACTCCAATTCCATTTAATCCTCATCTTTGGAAAGTAGGGGATCATGCAGCCAGACTCAACCTCCCCTTCAATCCCATCTGCAGAAGTTTTCAAGCAGAAGGGGCGAAGGACAGTCTTTACGACTCCGCTCCTTCGGTAAGCCTTTCTTGCAGCAAATAAATCAGATGTCAGACATCGAGATAAAGGATTTGCTGTTATACTTGGACCTCACTATATGGATCTGACTTGGAAGGGGGGAAAAACGGCATGAGGACAGTAAAACGGTGCTGGTCACTAATTAGGATTATTACAGTGGAAATATTCAACCACTTCAACAACAACCACAACAAGCCTTTCTTATGCTCAGACTCCCTTTCTCGTTTATTGATTTTTCAGTTCGCTAGCCATTCTTTTATAAAGTTCAGATACATTTAATATCTCAGCTGCTGCTAATTTAAGTGCAAGACACAACATAATGCTGAACTTATTTCCTTGCAGAAATCCAGCATTGATAGGACATGTGAGATATTACTTACTTACTTAGGTGACCATAACAACCCGTTACCGAGTTACGGCCGACCTCACTAGCTATCTCCAGGCGCCTCTGCTCCGCGCGCGCCTTCTCCAATTCTGTACACCAAGCGAGCATAGGGTTTCCTCCACCTGGTCTTTCCACTGGAGCAATGGTCTTCCTCTGCGTCGGCTCCCTTGGACTTCGCCCTCGAACACCTTCTTTGCTGGAGCTTCTTCATCCATACGCATGACATGCCCTAGCCAACGCAGGCGTTGAATGGCGATGCGTTGAACTACGTCAATGTCGGCGTAGAGCTCATACAGCTCGTGGTTCATTCCTGAACGGTAGTCTTCGCCAACGCGCACAGAACCGAAGATCTTACGAAGAACTTTTTCTCGAACACCCCAAGAGCGGCTGCATCGCTTTGTGACACTACCCATGCCTCTGCGCCATAAAGCAGCACGGGTAAGATGAGCGTTTTGTAAAGTGTCAGTTTGGTCATACGAGAGAGGGCTCGACTACTCAATTGCTTACTTAGCCCGTAGTAACACCTATTAGCAAGAGTGATTCTCCGTTTGATCTCCAGGCTGAGTTCGTTGTTGCTGTTAACGGCGGTGCCAAGGTAAATAAATTCTGGCTCAACTTCGAAGGTATAGTTGTCCGCAATGACGTGCGTTCTTATACGCCGTGTGTTCCACGTTCACCGCCAGACCCACTCGTGTTGATCTCGGTGACATCTCGCTTACAGCGACCGATAATGTCAATATCATCGGCGTTCGCAAGGAGCTGGACACATTTGTAGAAAATAGTGCCATTACGATGAACACCTGTTTTTCAGAGCACCCCTTCCATCACGAAGTTGAGAGGTTACATGACAGTGGATCGCCTTGTCTGAAACCTCGAACGGTATTGAATGGCTCGGGGAGGTTATTTCCTACCTTGACGGAGCTGGTTGTGTTGCTCAATGTCATTCTGCAAAGCCGTATGAGCTTCGCTGGTATACCGAACTCAGACATGGTGGCGTACAGGCAATCCCTTATCGGGCTATCGAGCGCAGCATTGTAGTAGACGAAGAGATAATGGGTGTCGACTTCCTTTTAATGGGTCTTTTCCAGGATTTGGTCAGTGAAAACCTGGACGATGGTGGACTTACCACGTCTGAAGCCGCACTGATAAGGCCCGATCAGTGTGTTGGCAAACGGCGTAAGTCTTCCACATAGGACGCTAAACAGGACCTTGTAAGCGATGGTTAGAAGACTGATGCCCCGGTAGTTGGTGCAGATCGTCGGGTCACCCTTCTTCAGTGCAGGGCAAAGAAGACTGAGATTCACATCGTCGGGCATGTTTTTTGCTAGCCATATGCAAGCCGTCAGCGCCAGCTGCTTGGTTATTCTTGAGCTGCTGAATGCCAACTCTGACTTCGTCATGACTAGGCGGGGGAACGTCGAAATTATCGTCGATTGGTGGTATCGGGTCATCTTCTACTTGGGCGGAATTGTGTGAGATATTGTTTATGTAAAAAAAAGTTTTATAATTTTACATATACATAATACCAGGCAGTCATACCCAGTCAAAAGCTTCAAGTGCCTTTGCGATAATAAGTCGAAAGCTTCTATGTCATTGGGCTGGATCTCTACGCCCTCTTCTAGATCCTGTGATGTTCAAGGTTGCTGTTGAGCTCGTCCAATAGTGGTTGCATTCTTATTAAGAGTATATTTAAAAAATTCCTTTAGCTTAGACGTGCCCTATCTGGGGCTGGGAATTAGGCTAGATTAGGTTAGCTAGATTGCTTGTCTATGACAAGGTACTCGGTGGTCCTGAGGCCAATTGCAATACATGCATTTGATTTCTTTCCCTAACTAAGTTGTTAAACGACTTAGATCTTTTTAAAAAGTTAAGTAGTTCTTCCATTTTTCAAATTTCCCAGGTCTTCAATGACATAATCGCCAAGATATTTGGCACGGCTTCTTGGAGGTGTAGAGGGTGTTTTACCGACTCAATTTCTTCTTCATCTCTATAGCTCCTTCAGAGGTCATTGTGAGGTACAACCATTCTACTTGATAGGGTCCCAATAGCACAGTGATCCGTTACCATACCTGTGATTACGCTGGTAGTTGATCTGTTGAATCCAAGCAGACAATTTGTTCTTTTAAGATTCAGTTTTGGAAAAGGTGTTTTGGAGCTCCGGCAGTTAGTAGTCAGAGACCATGATTACACTCAAGTTAATCGCAGTGTATAGTTAGTTTAGAGGAATTCTTATGAGCTCGTCCACTCGCTTAAGATCAAGCTCAGAGACGTTCCTTGCACACTCATCCGCTATTTCAGTTCCCTCCACTCCGGAGTGGCCGGAAACCCAACAAAGTGTGGTGTTGTGTGAGCGAGAGCGACCTCCTGCATTTTTTAAAACATCCTAAATTGATGCGCGTTGAGACTAGTGCCTTGATCGCTGTTGAATATCAACAAACATGGTAAGGTTTGCTGGAGGTCAGTCCATCAGCCTTATCGGTTTTGCTGGTTGGTCAATAGCGTAGATCTCAGCTTGAAAGAAGCTACACCAATATGGAAGTCTAATGGAGCAATTTAAGGAGAACTGTTCTGAGTACACCGCGCTCCAGTGCCATTGTCCATCTTTGTCAGGCTGGGAATTGATTGAAGGCCAAATTCTTTCCAAAAATGTTCCACCTTGCCGACAAATTCTAGAATATCTGCAACAGGAGCATACCTAATTTTATTCGGATCCATTTGATCTCGAGATAAGATGTGCAATCTGGTCTTTGTCAAAGCAAAAGATAATGGTTTCACACTCTGTGCCATTCCCAATGTGAATTTTTGAGAGATCTTAATTTAAGTACCAGCGACTTATTAAAAAACCTAATATTTTCCATATCTGTACTTTACAAATGTTGTGCAATCACCTATAGTAGGCAGAAGATCTAATAAGCTTTTTGGTTTGACGGAGTTCTTGTGTGACTCCTCACTGGTTAATTCTTTGATTATTCTCTCAACTATTTACTCTGCATTTGCTTCTGCCCAGTTGTTACCTCAGTATGGTTCTGCCTTATCAAGCCTAAGTTGGGGCAAAGTATCTAGCAGCATATTTAATCTAACTGAACTAAACTGAGCCTTACTTAATAGCATTGAAAATAACTATAAAATATTTCCAACCGCCCCTTGAAGCCAAAAACCAATGCCGCTTATCCTTCTCAAAACAATTTACCAAATCCAAGCATACTTGCTAGCTTAAGTACTGATTTACATAATTTAAAGAAGATACCATAAATTTGAATGCAAACCATTTAAACAACTCTACCAACACCTAAGCCAGCTAAGCAAACTCCAATAACAAAAACTATATACAACTTTTATACAAAACCAAAAAAAAAAGTGAGAGCTTGTTGAAACCACTTTCAAGCTCAGAAACTAAAAGATCAACTGAAAACATGCAAACAACGATAATTCCTAAAAACATTTACCACCACTTATGTATGTATGAGTATAATACAGAATATCCACTTCCAACTTTAAACACTTAACCCTTGATAAGCGCATAGACACACACATACAAGCACAACTACTTGAGTGCCGACTAACCAACACTTTACCACCCTCAGCTAACAATGCGAAATGCAAAATTTTTAGCTCAGCAACAACACACCCCCACAAATATATAACCCACCTCCAGCACATCACATCGCCACAACAAAAGCACAACCAAATCATACAGTAAAATACGAAAATTCGAAAATTATTTATTGTTTTTGCAGAGATTTGCGACACGACGTTGCTATTCGACATGCTCCTTGCATGGCATTCAACATGTGCGGCACAACTCCTGCGAACAGACATATATCTAGTGTTAGTTGAACTGCTTCTGGTGCGACAAACGCCAAGGGGCCGTAATTACAGGCATTCACACATACGCAAAAATGTAAACAAGAGAAAACAATTGAATTAGTGAAGAAGCCATGAGAAACAAAAATTAATGAAAACTTCACTTTGTAGGGCTCCTTATATTACCCATACATAAACATTTCATGTCTGTGTGTGTGTTAACAAGGACATAGCAACAGTTATTAAAATCAATAAATTTGCTCGAAACTCTTAACTGTCATTAAACAATTTCGTCAACCAAAATTTACAACAGGTACGTACGCTTGCCCTCAAGTCAAAACAAGAAAAGTTGTACATGTGTGTGTTCGTGTCTCACCTCGACATCTGTTTCACCTTGCCATCTGTAATCGTCTAGAATTCCACTGCTCCACAATTATTCTAATATCAAACGAACCGCAGACAAAGCGCGGCTATTTGTTGTAAATAAAGTTTTGTTGTTTGTTGTTGTTAAATACAAATGTATGCACGCATTTATTCTAGTGAGCTGTTTTACCGTTTTATAACGAGAGTGTTTATTGAGTTCACATCGAACTCGCGATATTTATTGTATTTAGTTTCTAAGCGCTAACTGACCCATACAACTTAAAATGATGTACGTAAATATATAACTGTAGCTGGTTATTTATGACTGTAGTTATATACAGGGTGACGTAAATTTAAGGGGGCAGATACCTGTAAACGGTCATATTTTCCCTGATCTTTATTAAAATTATTTAAAATGAAGACGTCAATATATTATTTTCAAAATTGGCATACAGTTTATTTATACATTAATATAACATAAAAATGCTTTTTTTTTATTTAATCATTTAAAATGGCGGATGTATAGTCAATTCTTCCAGGAAGGTCGCAGCGGGGCTGCTTAATCGGCGGGCATTGTATAGGGTTTTTTAATAGGTGCGCTTCAACTTTTTCCGATAGGGTGGTCGAACGACGCAATATTTTTTATTTTTCGCTTGTTATTTGTAAACTTCATTAGTATACATTTCATCATGGAACGCTACACACTTGAGCAACGATTGCAAATCGTGCAAATTTTTTATGAAAGTAATGGTTCTGTTGCTGCTACTTTAAGAGCATTACGGCCATTTTACGGTCCATTTAACAAGCCGTCCCGTTTTGGGGTTATGTGAAGTCATTGGTCTACAGTAACAAACCGGCGACGATTTGTGAGCTCAGAGCCAATATTGAACGCGAAATTGCTGGAATTTCGGCCGATTTATGCAAAAGAGTGGTCGAAAATTGGGTTCAACGATTGGACTTCGTAAAACGTGCACGCGGTGGTCATGCAAAAGGAATCGAATTTCATACTTAAATGTATATGTTCAAACTCGATAATAAAAAAAAAATTAGTTAAAAAAGTCAAACCGTTTGTGTTTTATTCAAAAAAGTTCAGAAGTTGAAGCGCTCTTACTGAAAAACCCTATAGTATCGGCGTCAGTGACCTGAATACAAAAACCCAAATATTTTTGTGTTTATTAATGTCATAATTTCTATATGAATTAAACAAAAATGGAAAAAAAAACATTCGCGGAATAAAATGCTTAAAAAAAATTAATGTTGGGGCGAATTTTCCTACTATTTTTGCTTCGAAAAAATTATTTTTTCGAAAAGTTTTCGAAAACTTGTAAATTCACATAGAAAGTAATATCATAAAAAAGACGTATGCAAAATTTCAGGAGATCGGTCAATAACTTTACGAGTTATCGTAAAATATAGTTTTGAGAAAAACGCGTCTAAAGTTTGAATACATGAAACCTATACTTCTTCGCTCGAACGCAAAGAATAGAGTAGTCACGGCTTTGACGATCTATAATATGAGCCGCTCAATGCCCACATCAATTAAGCTCACTTTTTGAAAAATCTTAAATTTAAGTGTCAAAGCCCTTGGTATAGTCGTAACGTTTTATATTTATAATAACATTCCTGAATAATAAATATTAGCACCGATAAATGGCAATTTTTTTTTATTTCAGAAGCCATTTCGATTAACTCCATAGACTAATATGAATCGTTTCAGTAACCCGTATCTGTTTTGGCCGTGCTTCGACGCTTATTTGTTCTTAAACGGACGAAGATGCTCTCTCCCTCTCAATAATATTTGTAACAAAATAGCATCGGTAAAGAGATAAAAAGAAGCACAATGCAAGCGCTGAATGTTACTAATATGTACTTCCTATGCTGAAAACAGTGAACGACGTAAACGCAGTCCCCTGTCAGCTGTTACGATCAAACTAATGACAACAACATGTAAATGAAAAATTCCTTCCCTCCGTATCGTAGATTTTATTCCACGATATTTAAAAATTCCCGTAATACCCTGTCAGCTGATTGCTCTCTCACCACACAGTGTTGCCAAGCAGTACATTTCGAAATCATTTACAAAATAAACTCAGAAAAATTATACTTTTATTAAAATAACTTAAAAACCCCTGTTGAATATTGTTAATTATAGATAAATGAACTATTTGCATTTGTTGGTTTTTGGCTTTGGCTTATTAAACAATGAAAAAATGTAACTGATAACGCGGATGTGTGAAAAATTGTGTAAGCAAAAATATCAATGGCAACATTGTGTAGATACAACTAAACACATACACACACAAACCGATGCATTGTGTAAATATGGGGGCTGCGGTAAGGGACTGCGTACGCCGTTCACTGTTTTCAGCATTAGTCTTTTCAACATTACTCCCAGATTTTTTTTTGAAGAAATAAATATTATACCGTTATAATCAAGATCAGTGAGACTAATAATGTGAGTGAAGAAAGCAGTGATGATTCTTCAATACGATTTGTCAACAAAAATTCTGGGTTAAGAAGATGTTTATCGTTCTCCTCGGATGCATTGGATTGCTGTAGTACAAACCCAATAAACACATTGATTGGGAAAAAAGGAAGTCATAAGTGGACACAGCTATTTGCCCAATGACTCAGATTTTGCCATTATTGAGTCATGTGCGAAAAAAAATCAAAACATTTTTTCACCAGATGATTAGTTCAAATGACTCACCAAGATTTTGTGTCAACAAAACCTTTAGAACAATCTACCAATAACAGAAAAGTAACCGTCACAGGGCTTCCAGTAAATTGGCTTAAATTACGCTGGATAAAGTTAGAAAGGTCCAAACCCTATCTTATACAATTCAAGTGTGATTATAATGAAGATACAGAATTTCAAGCCATTAATACAAGAAAATCTTTAGTAGGTAGACCACAAAGTTTGAAAAATATTGATCAGCCTTTATTATATCCTAAAGGTAGAACTGTGACAAAGGAAAAATGGAGAGACATGATGGGCCTGCTAAATTTCATTCCTCCTGTTAAACACGATTGCTATAAGAACTTGTCAACAAATCGAAATGACGAATTCTCGCATTCAGCTAATGAAGAAGACATTATTTATAATATTGTTGAATAAATTAATTACGAAAATTATTTTATAACTGAACTTCCAACATTCGTTTTTATGGAAAAGCTGTGATAAAAATGTATAAAAACTAACTTTTTCAGTAATAAAAACTTAAAAATAAAAAAAACTAAATATTACTTTATTACTTTTTTCAGTTGCCAAATCGATTAACTCCATCAGTCACATAAAAACTGAAATATTACTGACGATTGTTTGTTGGCTATTCTTTCTTATTACTTTTAAATACCGTTAGATGAAAGCTATATCTGCAATTATGCATTCCACATTATATATTTGAATTCATATCAACAGAGGAATTTTTAAAAACAATATACATTGCATCATCGCGTTTCTCAACTTTTCGTTTTATGGAGTTAATCGATGTGTGCACTGAGCGACTCATATAAGAAATACTTAAATTTACGATCTGAATTTTTTTTTTACATATTCTTAAAGGATTATATTAACATTTTATGAACAAAAATTTTTTTTTTTCGAAATTTTACAGGTATCTGTCCCCTTAATCAAAGATTATAGGAAGATTTATAATTTTTGCATATGGCGTCGTACGTCAATCATACTTGACACTTGCGAACTAGAGAGCTGCGCTATACAAACAGACAAGCAATGGTCGCGCGTATTATTTGCTATTTGACTACCCGTAGTAATTTAAGCTCATATTAGCTCTAAATGATCTGCTAAAGCTGTAATTATGTCTTCAACTTGAATAAACGAAAACGAAAAGGTCAAAGTATAGATTTTCAGCACTCAAACTACATTTTTTTGTTACTTAGCTATTTAGATGATTAAATTGGCATCACTTTATTTTATGTTACTTACTGTAGTTTTTAGAAAATAAAAGTTTCGAAACACTCTCATTTTGCCTTATAATAGGTTCACATACAACTTAATTAAAAAGCGAGTTATATATGTACATATTAAATAAATAAAATAAATATTTCAAAACAGTCTTGACAGCTGATTGTCATATGTGGACGGGTAGATTAATTTTTCTAGATTTATTGCCAATGCCGCTGCATATGTGAACGAGTGAAACCAAGCTCTTCTCCACCTGATTTTTTCAACGTAGAGGAGGTCTTCCCCTTTCTCGGCCACCACCATCTGGTACCGCATCGAATACTTTCACAGCCGGAGCGCATGTGTCCATTTGTATCCGAAGCCACTAGATCTTTATTCACTGCGCCACGTTTATGTCGCCGTTTAGCTCATACAACTCAACGTTCCATCACCTAGGATACTTGCAGTCGCCAACATGCAAAGGTCCAAAGAAATTCCGCAGAATCTTTCTCTCAAACACTACAAGTGACGCCTCATCGGTTGTTAGGACGCCATACGTTAAGACGGGCGAGATGAGAGTGTTACTTTGGTTCGTCGAGAGAGGACTTTACTGCTCAGCTGCCTACTTAGTCCAAAGCAGCATTTGTTGGTAAGAGAGGTTCTCTGTTGGATTTGCAGGCTGATATTGTTATCGATGTCAGTGAAGTTCGTGATAAACGAAGTCTCTTACAACCTCGAAATCATAACTGTCAACAGTGACGTGTGTGCCCCGACTGTTTGTTTGATGACAGGAGATTTGTCCTCGTTTACTACCAGACCCATTCGCTTTGCTTCTTTATCTAGTCTGGAAAAGGTAGAACTAACAACGCGGCTGTTAAGACCGATGATGTCAAACATGACAGCGAGCCATCCTGTTTGCAACCTCGTTCGGTATCAAGCGGCTCGGAGAGGTCCTTCTCACTTCTGGTGGCTCTGCTGGTATTGAGCAACGTCATCTTGCATAGCCGTATTAGTTTTGTGGGGATACCAAACTCACACATCATGACCCTCTTGCTGGTGAATGCAGTTTTAAAATCGACAAAAAAATGGTGTGTGTCGATTCTCCTTCCATAGGTTTTTTTCCAAGACTTAGCATACTGTGAATATCTAATCGATATTAATCGTGGATTTTCCAAGTCTAAAGTCACACTGATAAGGTCCAATCAGTTGGTTGATAGTGGGCTTCAGCCTTTCACACATTACGCTCGCTAGAACCTTATAGGCGATACTTAGAAGACTAATCCCGCGGTAATTGTCACAAATTGCAGAATCACCGTTCTAATGGATTGGGCAGAGCACTCTTAAATCCCAATCGGCACTCATGTCTTCATTCGACCATATTTTGCATAGAAGCTGATGCATATACCTCACCAGCTCCTCGCCGCCATGTTGGATAAATCAGTCGGCAGTCCGTCGGCGCCCGCGGCTTTGTTGTTCTTTAGCCTCATTATCTCTATTCTCACTTGGTCTTGGTCGGGTAGCGGAACGACTCTCCCGTCTTGAAGGATTCTGGTATCGGAAGCCCCACGTTCTCTGTGATATGCGCAGCTGTCACTTTTTAACAAGTTCGAGAAGTGTTCCCTCCATAATTTAAGGACGCTCTAGATGTCAGTCGCCAGATCGCTACCTTTGTTCCTACATTTCCGATTAATTTCTTTATATGGCATGATGTCCAAAACTTAGGAGCTTTCGAGATATTCGATTTTCAAAATAATTTGAAAGAATATTTTTTTTTTCGTGTGTATGTCCATTTTGCTTTTTCAATATTAATTCAAGGGTCTAATCTTGTTGCTGTTTTTATCAAATTCATAAAAACTATCAATAAGGCCCAAATAAGTGCTGACAGTTAAAAATGGCTGCTTGATAAATTTTTGAGTTTAGAAAATGCTTACTACTTCAAAACATTACAGAAAAAAATGTATTTGAAAATATTCTACTAAATATTTTAGACACTAGTGGGTCCCTTTAGTTATGGAAAATGTTTAATATTCTAAAAATAATGTAATATAATAGACTCAGCCGGTTCTTCAACTTACGATTTTTCCACCTATATTTGTGTCCCGTAAACTGAAAAAGCAGCCAACAAATTGAATTCAAACTCACAAGATTGGTTTGTTCAAAGAAAATCGCAGTATTTTCCGATAGGTGGCAATGGGGTAGAGTTATCTCTAAAAAACATATTTACGGCTGGACTTGGCTCAATTTCAAAACACAAAATATTGGCTGCACGAAGTGAAATAAAGAGTAGTTAAATTTTAAGGGCCGATGTTGAACGTCAATCGTCACCTAAATGTCAAATTTTTCTGCATTCCATTTAACACTTTTCAATCTTAGACTAATTCAATTTGAACCATGGAAAGATGCACAATCAATCAACGCGTTAAAGTTATTCAGGCTTATTATGAAAATGGGCGTTCAAATCACAATGCATATCGCGCACTTCGTGATTTTTTCGGTCAATTTAATCGTCCAAATGTGCGTACAATCGGAAAAATTGTGCAAAAGTTTGAGCAAACCGGGTCTGTGGGAGATATGAAAACACCAGTGCATGCTCGTACAGCTCGTACTGCAGAAAATATTGCTGCTGTTCGCGATAGTGTGGTTGAAGAGCCCTCCACCTCAACTCGTCGTCGTGCCCAACAATTGCACCTCTCACGCTCGTCGGTGATAAACATTATGCAGAAAGACTTGCATTTACACGCTTACAATGTGCAATTGACTCAAGAACTCAGGCCTCTTGACCATTTCGAGCGTCGTCAATGGTCTGAATGGTGGCAGGAAATGGCAACAGTGAATGACCAATTTTCGAAGAAAATCAACTTCACTGATGAGGCACATGTTCACCTCAGTGGATTCGTCAATAAGCAGAATTGCCGCATTTAGGCGAATGATAATCCAAGAGTGATTGCCGAAAAACCAATGCAACAACAAAGAGTGACTGTTTGGTGCGGTTCATGGGCCGGCGGCATCATTGGGCCGTATTTTTTCCAACATGAGGCCGGTCAGTCAGTTACTGTGAATAGTGTTCGCTATCGTAAGATGATAACGAACTTTTTATGGCCCGAATTGGAAGATATGAATGTGGAGGATATGTGGTTTCAATAGGGCGGTGCCACTTGCCACACAGCTAACGAAACAATGGCTCTTTTGCGCGAAAAATTTGATGGCCGATTAATCTCACGTCGCGGCGATGTCAATTGGCCGCCAAGATCATGTGATTTAACACCGTTGGACTTCTTTCTTTAGGGTTATTTGAAAGAAAAGGTGTACGTCGATAAGCCAGCAACAATTTAAGAGCTAAAGGATGAGATAATTCGGCACATTAACGGCATAGAACCTCAATTATGCCTCAGCATCATCGACCGCGGCGGCCATTTGGCCAATATTTTGTTCCATGCGTAATTGAGCCATACCAGTATTATCATAATAAAGAGAAATGACAATAATTTCTTAAAATAATTGTATTTTATTCAAAATCAACTCCGCCCCTTGAAACTTAACCACCCTTTATTTTATGCCAAAATTGGCTGAGCCGCAGCAAAGCGTGGCCGAGGTTACTACATACTTATGAAAAAACACTTGAAGGGTGTAAATCTGATATTCTGAAAATTTTCATAACTTAGCTCGTTTACCAACTAAAATACTCGCGGTTAACAATCATTCTACCTACATGTATACAGTATTGTTGTTGTTGTTGACTCATTTGCACATTTGTGTATCTATCATTCGTGCTTTGCTGTAAAGTTGTGTAGAAAAACTTTAGAATTTCATGTTCTATATCACTCAGTCATTTATAAACATACAAATAAGGGTAATATATATTTGCATTCACACATATAATAAATGTATGTATGTATGTTTGTAGGTACGAGTAAGTTTGTTGTTTTTCGTGTGCAAAGTTTAATTAATTCGATATAAAACTTTTATGCACCACAAGACAAATACGAGACAAAAATTGCCATTCACATTGTGACTAGTAACTAGTACTTCAGCCACATACACAAATACATACAGCCACAAGGACATACAGATGCACATGAATACGTGCGAGTAATCGCTTGTGCTCATACTTCTAATTTATTCGACCGCAGCAAACTGGGCCTCAAAGCCCATTAATCTGCATATTGTGCTCCTATTTGCACACACATACGTGTAAATGTGTTGGTGGGAGTACATCAATGTTCCAGAGTTCTTCCTAACTGAAATCACTAGTAAAATTTCCACTTATTTCTTAATCCTCCCAGTTTGTCGGTGATTATTTTGTACAGTGGTTTTTACGGATCTCAATCTCGGAATACCGAAATATTGGCTACAGGAATACTCAAGTCACGATAATCTCGGGACTAGCTTATAATAATTTCGAGATCTCGAAAACTTCAAATATCGAATTTAAAGCAGTAAAAACTTGTTTATTACAAAATTTGATTATAATAAAATTTTTCTATTCCCAAGTTTACTTATAAAACATCTATTTATAATTCATCAGAATTTATAAATAAATGAAGCTCTATACTATACTTTTAAATTGACAGAGTAATTCCTTGGGTAAAAATTTAAAATAAACGTACTCATAACGTCACTAATCTAAACGAAATAGAAATTTTTAAAGAAAAGTTGCATAATTTGTAAAATCAATCCACACCCAATCCGCCTTAAATCGAAACTCTTATAATTTATTCCATGCGCTGATAAAAGGAGTGAAATATTTTGTAACGGTAAAGATAGGAGTCAGGAGGAACTTCAAATTGCGTATGATTACCATTATAATATAAATATTAAATAATAATAAACAATAAAGGCGTCTCCATGTACTTTGCAAAACAACTCTGAATGTCAATAACGGGATCAGAGCTATCACCTCCTTTCCAATACCTGTAATTTCGTATAATTTTGGCATAGTAAAATGTTCAACAACTGAACTGAACAACTTGGAACGCATGATACGGACAATAATAACTAAAGTTTCCGTCATCCTAAAATCTCTGTGTTGAGATTTGCACTGCCTAGGAAAAAAGGAGGTAGAGGTGCAATTGACGTTGGAGCACTGCACGACAAGCTGATCCTGAAACTTAGAAATTACTTCTATGGAAAGGCCGGAAACTCTGCACTTCAACATGCCGTCAGTGCAGCTGATGACAAATTTACACCTCTCAGAATGATGCATGAGTTTAACAGTAGGAGCACTACAACAAATATGGACAAAGTTGAACAATAGTCACGAATGCTCCTCATACATGACGTATTCTCGTATTACAACGCATTGAAAAGTCCGCATGACGACGCGAAACTGTCGCACTTATGGCTAATTAATAAAGGAATTTTCGCGGAAACAGAAAGTACTATATTTGCTATGCAAGGTGGAGTACTACTCGCGCGAAGTTATGTAAAGTACGTCATCAGAGAGCCCATTGCTCCGGAAGACATATGTCGTAGATGTGGCGGCCACGGCGAAACTCTAAACCATGCCCTAGCAGGGTGTACTCTATAAACAAACTCTTTCTACTTTAAACGGCACAACGATGTTCAAAAAATTATACACGTACGACTTGGTCAAATGTACGATTTTCACTGTGATAAGTCACCCTATTACAGATATGTTCCAGAACTAGTGCATGAAGATAAGGGCATCGGCTTCCTATTGAACAAAAATATTCATCAAACGTACACGGAGAAATTCAGAAAAATTTATTAAAATAGTGTAAACATCTGATATGCAGCTAAGTTGCCGCCAAGTTGTGTAAGTGCCTCCCAAAGAATGGGATGTTTGAACAAAAAAAATAATAAATAATAAAAGCCCGCAGAACTTATCACCCACAATGAAAGCTTATCGTTAAATGTCATTTGATGCCACCGAACAAAACAGTAACATTAAATAGCGATACAAGTTACCTTAGAAGGCCACGAAAATGCTTGGAAATGAACCAGTGTATGCGCGCATGGGCGTAAATAAAATTGCAAAGTGAAAATTAGAAGATTGAAGAGATTTGAAAAAGTGTTTACCTAGACAACCTGCTCTGGTTTTAGCTAAGGCTGGGCAATTGCAAAGGAATTGTTCAAGTGTTTCTTCCTCATCTCTACAACTTCTACAATATTCATGGAAGAATACTCCTAGTCTCAAGGATTGTCTGCCAAATAGCCGACGGCCGCTGACACAAGCCACGACCTTTGAGATATCATCTCTTGAGAGGCTAAGAAATTCCTTTGTCCTTTTCATGTATCTTCATCTTCCCATGACCTATTGGCCCCTTGGATAATTTTGTTTTTCATTATTAATTTACTCGTGGCCATAGGCATTCCAACTTACTGAAAGTAAGTGAATGCCGAATCGGCTGGGAACAAAGCAGCTATTTGTGCTGACATATTGAAACAGTCAGTTTCCCAACTTCCACGAGAGCTCGGTCTGTGACGAACTGAAGCTTGGTGAATTTTAAATCTGCAAGATTCATTTAATTCTGGTGCTCAAAGTTTTTGACCATAGAAAGCGTCCTTTGTTTGTTTCAAAGTTGTTAGAAGAGGAGCCCAATTTTGGCATTTTGGCTGAACAATCAACTTTAGCAAAGAGGCGAGTTCTGCATTAATGGCTTTGGTAACAAGCACAATCGTCGTATTTGTGACGACTTCAAGCCAAAAGAGTTAATTTTTGTTGAACATTGTAGACTACTGAAGCCATCATCGTCAACGAAAAGTAGAATAAATCGATGGAAATTTTTTAAAATTTTTTAAATTCTAAATTTAAATTTGTGAATGTGGACGATATGTAGTCCTAGCAGGATTACCCCACGTGCTACACGGTGTACGCAATGATGGGTATTTTGCGTTAAAGTTTTAATGTGTAGTATGGTAAAACTGCATGCCTAACAACGCATGCTTGAAAGAAGGTGGGATATTCAACCTAAATATACTTTATGGCTGTATAAAGCGGCTATACGAGCAATTTTGTCATACGAATCGGTAGTTTGGTGAAAAATCTTAGATTACAATTTCAAACAGCTTAGTAGAATTCTAAGATCACCCTGTGCTATTACGGTCAGCTCACGCCCTAGAGAGGCTCTTAATGTCAATAAGATGGCTACTGTCAGTGTATTAAGATTAAATGAAGCGGGGCGCTGGTCATGCAAGTCTATTACTGTGACAAACTCAGTTCCCCTCGGGGAGGACTGATTATGTAATTTTAACGGTCCCATACACTAGAAATGTTACCAGTCTCTTTCTATCTCGGAATAAATAAAGTAAGGGACTTTTACTAATCTACTTCAACCCTACAGTGGTGTTGTGCCTATGTTCTCATAGACTTAGAATTGAAAAGTCTATGTGTCTTCCCAATACTTATAATGTTTTCCAGGCAGACTTCTCTTTTAAGGACAATATCGCTATTCTTTCGGATAGCCAAGCTGCAATTCAGGCACTGGAAAAAAGCAGAAATAGCCCTACTGCCTTGAGTGCAAACCACAACGTTACCTTAATCTGGGTCTCGGGAGATTGGAACATTGAATGTTACGAAAAAGCTGATGAACTGCCAAGAGGGGTATCTACCTCTGAATGGCGGATTGTAGTTGGAGAGACCAGACGACATGCAAAATTAGCAGAACATTATGGCCTACCTACAACCTCAAACAGCCGTCAGCATTGATGGAACGCCTGGAGACTTACGATAGTCTCACACTGCTTATGGAAGAAGCGAATGTCAACCCTGGGCAAACCACTGCTCGAGAGTTTAGAACAACTGCCTGGCTTAGACATCAACAACCTAATAAAGTTCCTGAACCTCACAGACAGGATATAGTTATGCTGAAAATAACCATTAAACAAGTTGGTAGCGAGGCTTGGACAACAAAATGGTGTGTAAGCGCTTGTTGGATTCTGGATGAACCTCCAATTTAATCACGGCTAACTTTTACAGATATGTTATTTCTAGACTTTTACATGTAAAATTTTCTAAAGTTACAGTTCTATGCCAATGCGTAGCAATAACGACAAAAATTCAGTGAAGTGAATTGCTAAGGAAATTTCATGCCTCACATGTAAGGATATTCTGACTTTGTCGTTTTATTCTAATAAACGATAAACTTTAACTGCCCTAAAAAATGTATACAAATACTGTAAATCGAAGCACCTTTTATTTTAACCTTTAATGCAGTTTTTATCACATTTCGTTTATAAACATTTGTGTAATTCCAAATAGAGAACTGATTCTGAAGTTGTTAATATTTAACTCCAAAAACAATTTTTCTTCCTTGAATGTAAAAATTTGATACAACTAATCAAACTGATGGTGTAAATAGACTGTGAACATGTGAAAGGCATCCCCTCGTAACAATACGAGTGTGATATCCTTCTGTTATTTGTAACATCGTAAAACTCAGCAGATCATTAGTACCTTATTCGAAGCCAGTTAAAGTTTTTCATCCAACTTTGACACAATAAATTTCTCTGGGCTACCTGATTCTACCAAACTTACTCCCACTTTGTTTTGTTATCATTGTTGTTGCGGTACTTTCTAAATGGACTACAAGTTGATTATGTATTGCATTAACGAATACAAAGCGCATCAATGCTTGCCTCTGTAGGATTACCACGGCTGAACGAAGTCTAATGGCGCCCGTATTACAATTACGGCAGAGTGCTTTGTCCACTAGCATTGCAGTGCTCTCGTTTGCTGCTGCTGCTCCTCGTCGGCACCAGCTGAAAGTGCTGCACTACAATTATTTGACGCTGCTTGTCTACATAAAACTTTTAGAGAGCTATGCAAAAGTTTAGCTTCGCATTTGCGCTACTGCCACAATTGCTTGGCCCTCCACCCCCCAACACTCGTAGTAGGTACGCAAGTACTTTTATGGATAACTGTAAAAGTTGTTATTGAATAGTTTTGTGATTTTAATACGAACTCAAGCACTTTTAGTAACCGTAAAAAGTATTTTATATTGCACCATGCAACAGCAGTTTTGGAATCGCACTTTTTAAGTATTGAAGTTTGTCTGATTCACAAATTGCTAACACGTTTCATATCCAAGAATGCATTTTAAACAAATATAATTTTTAATTTGCTAAGAAAGATCTTTATACCATCAGCGGTGTCATTACCACGTAACTCGAGATGGAAGTAACCAAACTCGAGCAAAAAGGTTTTTATAAGAAGTCAGGCAATGATGAGTAGGAAAGTATTTGAATGCTTACCATTTTCCGCACTTTTCTTCAAATTAAGTTCCTATACCACATTCTTCCCACCTCCCATGTAAGCAGCATTAAATAACTTTATCAAGCAGCAGTACTAGGCATCCGCCGTAATCAGACGAGTTGGTGCATGACTACCATTGGGTAGAGTTCGTTTGCGAAACCCACTGAGGGTATAGTACAACAAATGATACAAATGTGTTTTTTTCTAATAGTTCTTGCCCCTTCGCCGAACAAAATTTGCATTCTACAAGGCTTATGCCCGTCCCAACGTATGGCACAGAAGCTTGGATGATGAGAACATCCGATGAGGCGTTTCTTGGAGTGTGTGACAGAAAAATTCTACGGAAGATTTTTGGTCCTTTGGGCGTTGGTGCCAGTGAGTATCGCAGACCATGGAACGATGAGCTGTATGAGCTTCACGACGAAATAGACATATCACATCGAATAAAGATCCGGCGGCTACGTTGGCTGAGTCATGTCGTTCGAATGGATAATAATGAATTAGGTGGATTGATATGGCTCGAGTTTCTTGTGGTATTCAAAGCTTGCACTGTTTCTAACGAAAATAGAAATAGCGCAACTACTTCCGACCTGAATGCGAATCCTGGCATCTCCACAAATAATTATAGTGACACCACCCTTGGGTTGCTCATTTTGTCGAAAAACTCAGTCATGGCTGAGATTTTGGAAAGGTCACTGGCTGTACTCAGTCGCTAGGCTGCCACTTGCGGCCTCCGATTCAACTCTGACAAAACGGAGCTGGTGCTATTTACCAGAAAATATAAACCTCCAACCTTTCGACTTTCCAAATTAAACAGCCACGTTCTCCCGCTCTCATCGGAAGTTAGGTATCTTGGAGTGATACTTGACTCCAAGCTCCATTCGAACCAAGGCCTCGAAAATCGGATAAAGTAGGGCAGCTTGGATTTCTACTCGTGCTTTAGACGCACAACCTACTGGTTCTGTCGAATTTAACGTATGAAATCCTGGTTTGGTGGAAAGTTCTTCGGAAAGGCTATAATATCACTAAACTGGGGAGGGTGCAAATGACTGCATGTAGAACTTGCCCCAGTGCTGCTGGAGGCGATCTCTCAAGGGAGAGAGTAACGTTTTCAGACAGTTAACAATGTGTTTCACTGAACCTCATACTGATCTCTCTATCTTCGCAAGCTGGAGTTTGATGGACGTGCCGGAACAATCTTTCCGAGTAGATTGGAAGAAGGGAAAATTTGCACCGAAGCTGGTATCTTAGCCTTCACTGTCGGATCCAAGATGGGATCGGGAGCTAGAAACTACCTCTAAATCTGCCAATTTATCTGTTTCCTTAAATTTGCAGAATACTCTTAGTGTTTTTCTTGAAGAAGTCCCTATTGCCCTATTGTCAAATGTTATATTCGGTATGTTCTTTTGTACGGTGTAAAAGCATGGCACTAAAGGTAACGAGTATGAACAAATTGAGATATGGTGCTATCGGCGGATAATACATACAAATATCATGGACAGACGATGTCGGTAACAAAGAAGTCTCAACTAAACTTCGAAAGAATAGAGAGCTGTTACTAACGATAAAACGCCGTAAAATCGCATATTTCGGATGGTCCTAAATATGAGTTGTTGCAACTTATTGTGCGAGACAAAATCGAAGGCAAATATAATATTAAATATTTTATAGTTTCGTTAAAAGCAAAAAAAGGAAATTGAAGTTTTTATCATATATCTCTTTTCCTTACTACCAGTTGGAAGCACCAAGCGAAGCCAAGTTCTTCTCCACCTGATCTTTCCGAGGCAGAGAAGGGCTTGCTCTTTCTTTATTACCACCAGCTGGTACCGCATCGAATACTTTCAAAGCCGGAGCGTTTGTATCCATTCGAACGACATAGCCCAGCCAATGTGGCCGCTGGAGTATTATTCGCTGTGCAATGTTTATGTCGTCGTAAAGCCCATACAGCTCATCACTCCATCGCCTACGATAGTTGCCATCCCCCACGAGCAAAGGTTCAAAAATTTTTCACAGAATCTTTTCTCAAACACTTCAATGGACGCCTCATCGGATGTTGTCCGCGTTCAAGCTTCTGAAACATGTCATCGTTTGTAGACAAAAGCCTTTGTGATACATTAAGCATAATTTAGGAAGATTAAGGAACATATGAAAGTTTAAGCCTGAAATAAAATGTGGTATTGTAACAGCACTCAAATATCCAATGATTGATGTTTCAGGTACACAAAGTGCGCCGAATCCAGGCCACAAGTCCTGATGCTCCTTAGAACCTTAAAATAACAAACAATTAAAGAGCTACCGATAAAAATCGAGGTGCATCTCGAATCCATGACCTTCAGGATGTTTCTCTGTCTGCTTTTTAGGTAGATTCGCGATATGACAAGTGGTAATAGCCTGAAGAATTCAGCAATGCGAAAGTCAGGCGTTTAGACATGCGCAAGTCATCAAATGGCTGGGAAAGAAAACAAAGAAGAAAACTCAATTAAAATTAGCTTTACCGGGTAATCTACGAGGTTTGTAAACTGCCTGCTTTTCAACACAAAGTATTAATGATCAGTTACACTATTTGCCAGAAGATATTGAAATCATACAAAGCTGCTCCAGCTGAGGCACAATCAAGCGTGTAAACTCAAAACGAAAAAAACAAAAGCAAATTGTAATGAACGTGAAAAAGTTTCTCCATTTACATGGAAATATATTGACATAGTTGCGTTAGTGAAAAACGTAAAATGGACTGCAATCCTCGCGCGTTAAACAAATTAAAAAGCATTTAATATTCGCAAACCTTGACAAAGAATGATTTAGTATAATTTAACTTGCTTTGGAACTGCGCAAAAGCTAAAAAGTGGAATTGCAATTGAATGCAATTAAAATATTCAAATGATTGTGAGTTTTTTTTTATAATAAAATTAATGTCCTCGAATTTTTACGATTAGGTAAATAAAAGTTAAATTAAAAAACTAAAATTAATACAACTTATTTCGTCAATTTCCGATTTGTAAATATTCTTAAATATGGCTAATGTATTAGAGGACATAAAACTATTTTTATTTTTTTAATCTTTTTTAATTTGCTAGCTTTAAGTGTCTGATAAAAAACAAACATAAAAACTGTTCCACGTAAGCTAGTAGACAATTTTATTGGCTTTCGAATGAGCCTGTTTTCGTAGCCGTAATATTTTTTATTTATATAAAATTATAAAAAAAAATTCAAGTGGCTGCCATTCCTAGAGCGCTCAAACTGGATCAAAACTTTAAGGTATCTTTCAAGCATATGCGGATAACGTTGCCTGTTTGTTAGCGGACCCTTCGCTTATGAACATCTGTAGAAAAGTGCAGAAAACTCTGGATGTAATTAACACTTGGTGCTGTGCCAATGGGCTATCGGCAAACTGGTATTGTCCCCTTTACCTGAAGGAGGAAGCTTGATGGACTCATTCCACCTAAGCTAAAAGAAGTCACAATCCAGCTATCCAAAGAAATTAAATATCTAAATAATGACTTCAATTTCTTTCAAAGATAATGAAATTTTTTTACTGCATCTTAAATGCGTTTGTGTATGAACCACTGCCATAAATATGTTGCAGAAAGATGTACTTCAAGACGAGATGTATAAAATATGTACGGAACATGTAAAACTTGGCCCAGTGCTGCCCCTAATATCATTTTGTATTTACTTCCCATCGACTTTTACGTTATTTGCAGCGCTGCTCAAACTCAAAACACAATCATGTTAAAGGAGGTTGGCCTCTGGAGGTGATCTCTCAAGGGGCATAGTAATATTTTCAGGCAGTTAACATCGTGTTTCTCTGAACTTCATACTGATCTCTCTACCTTCGCAAACTAGAGTTTGATGGTCGTGCAAGGACAATCTTTCCGAGTAGGCAAGATTGAAATGAGGGAAAAATCTGCACCGAAGCTGATATCTTAATTTTTTATCACACTTCTCTTCTACTTGATTGACGCGATAACCGCTTAAGAGATTTTGGTACCAGTTGAAAGCACCAAGTGAAACCAAGTCCTTCTCCACCTGATCTTTCCGACGCAGAGAAGGCCTTGCTCGTCCTTTATTACCACCAGCTGGTACCACATCGAATACTTTCAAAGCCGCAGCGTTTGTATCCATTCAAACGGCATGACCTTAAATGTGTTTGTGTATGAGCCAATGCCATAAATATGTTGCAAAGGATGTACTTCAATACGGGATTTATAAAAAAATTCATTTCATTCATCATTTGTGGCAACCAAAGACTACAAACCATATAGCTGACCATTCAACTTAGTTTCAGGTGCAAATGTATGCGTGCGCTTATGTATTATATAAAATGCCTTTTTATTGTCTATGAACTTCACAAAGCCGCATACATATTGATCAATATATACAGCAATTCAAGAATCCTACCATGGACTTATCGAAAAGTAATTCACCCAAAATGGCATGCGTCGAAGCTTGTACCGGCGGTTTCTTTCCAATCAAATGTATCCATAAGTCAAAACAGGGCGCATTATCCTTTATTTTCTATTCCCTATTTTTTCCTTTTTATTTAATCTTCCATTCGCAATGAAATGAATGATTTATTGTTTACGCAAAATTTCAAATGGATAACATTAAATAGAAAAATGCCTATTTTTTACTTGTTCTATTTTGTGTTTAGTAGTCAATTTAATTCTTACTTATTGCGCTGCACCGTTAGTGCGTTTGTTGTAGGAAAATGTAACCTCATTTAAGATGTAATCGACTTCAATTAGAATCGTAAATTGGGTTTGTAATTTATTTGTTTTTTTTTTTGGTTGCTCAGCTCGCATGTGTTTGAGTGCTGTGCCTTTGATTATATACTTAAATTTTATTTTTAAAGAGAAATGTAAAACGAAAAACAAAAATTCTTTAACTGGCCCGAAATGATTTCAGCGCATATTACAGCCACGTGTCTGTACGACAACTGAACTCTTGTCCTTTGGCGACACGGATCTTCAAACGATACACTGACTATCGTCATATAAGGCAAGTTTTAAAACGGACAATTGTATGTGATTTATTGTCCACAAGTAAAATGTACAATAAATGATAATATATAAGTATGTATGTATATAAAAATACACGTGTATGTATATCTGTGCGTGTGTAAAAGTGAAAAAGTATAGAAAAGTGTTTGAAAGAGGCCTGAAGTTTTCTACAAGAATTCCATTGCTTCCATCCCTTTTTCTAAACATTCATACATAGATAGTAAGCATCATGAGCCTTAAATTAAAATCATATGTACTACATACCTACTTATTTCCATGCGTTGAACCGTCAGTGAAGACATAATTGTAGGAGGCGACCGAACTTTGCTCAGCTTATTTCGCTGTTAGCGTGGGCATGTGGAATCATCTGGAAGGGAAGCAAATTTATAATGTTTTAAATATTGTTTTCAATAATTCAGATTTAAATAAATTATTTTTTAAATACTTTTTTAAATAATTGAGATTTACATTTAATAATTTTTAGAATTTGTTTAAAATTATAAATATTTAAATTTAATATTTTTTAAATATATTTTTTAAAATAATTAAGATTTTAATTTATTATTTTTTGAATATTTTTATAAAAAATCGATATTTAAATTTATTACTTTTTTAAATTTTATTTTTTAATTATAAATATAAAAATTTATAATTAAAAAAATTTTTTTTTAATAATTAAGATTTAATTTTATTATTTTTTAAATATTCTTTACAATAAATATGATTAAAATTTATTATTTTTTTGATTTGTTTTTTTTTTTATTATAAGTATTTAAATTAACAATTTTTTTTAAATATTTTTTTTAAATAATAAATTCTGTTAAATTCCCTCAAAGTGTATCTTAAAAATGCGTAATCAACTTCATATACTGACGTCCATTAACAGCTAATTAAAAACGAGATATTATTTATTTATATTGATTTAATTTTTTAAATTTATTATTATTTTTAATATTTTTTTTAAGTAATTAAGATTTAAATTTATTCTTTTTTTAATTTTTGTAAAAAATGGAGATTTAAATTTATTATTTTTTATAATATTTTTTAAATAATTGTGATTTAAATTTATTATCTTTTAGAATTTTTTTTTAATTATAAATGTTTAAATTTATAATTTTTTTTTAATATTTTTTTAAATAATAAATTTCATCAATTTCAATCAAAGTATATCTGAAAAATGCGTTATCAACTTTATATACCGACGTTTCATTAATAGCTAATTAGAAATGTAAAATTCTGGCCAGTTTTTACTAAATTTTTTTTTTGTTTTTTAACTTTTTAATAAACTTTCTTAAAATTTTTTTATAAAAATATAGTTCATTTTACAGCAAATATCATATAAAAGAGAGAAACTCTGTACAAAATATTATATATAGAAATTCGACAAATTTTCATCGAAATTCAAGATTTTTTATCAGGATCTCACAAAGAATAAAAACACAAAACACCTGTGCCCCCAGATGCATAGCACATTCAATTTTTGTCTAATAAATTGTAGGTTTGAAGTGACTAAAAATTCGTGTTGAGTTGTCATCATTATTTTCCTGGCAGTATTACCTCGGCAGCCGCCGTAGCTGTGTAATTAGGTGTCTGACTACCATTCGGGAATCCGTAGACTCGAATATCTGTGCATGAAACAGCAAAATGAAGAAAAACTCTTTTCTATAGCAGGCAATGACAAGCCTGCAAGTGTAATTCTACCATGGAAAAGCTCATCCTAAAAAAGCATTTGCCGTTCGAGGTCGGCTTAAAACTGTAGGCCCCTCCATTTGCGGAATAACATCAAACAGAAGTGCAAGTGCAATTATTTATTTATTTTTAAGTGCAAGTTTGAAGGCTCAAAACTCTCATTGATATTTGCTCCTGACGGTGTAACCCATTTTCTTCTGTAACGAATGCACGACTTTTTGTTTTTTTTTTTTTTTTTTTTGTGTCTAAAAATATGAAGTACATATATAAGGTGGTTTTTAGCTGCATGAGAACTATCGATTTCGATAACTATGGTAAATAAATCCGCGCACGACGTTCATAGAGCGAAGTAACGAAGAAGACGGCGTAAAGTCATTTCGTTGTCGTTCTCAACTTTTTGGCCTTTGCCTTTCAATTAAGTCGAAAATTGTGTGTCAGGATATTTGTTTATGTGCCTATAAAATACAGCGCGTGCAAGAATTAAAGTCACACGACAATCGCTTGCGTTGCATTTTTGCTGATTGGGCTCATTTATATTCATTATCCAAATTTAAGAGAAAAAGTAGTCAAAAGGTAGACTGATGGAATAGGCCATGTAACTCCTAGCTGCGGCGAACAACAGAAAGAAAATATATTAAAAAAACAAAATGCTATGAAATTATCTACCAAATTATAATAAAAAAAAAAAAAAGTTCCGACAATATTTCTGTTATGTAACACATAGGCTGAAAAGTCCCAGGCTTAACACATATACGGCACTAGTTTTATTGCATTCATCTCTTTTTCAGTTAACTAACCTTAACTGTTTAAATTTTATAATATCCTATTCATTAGTTCTTGAGTTACTGTGCTAAGAATGACGCTACTTTTGTAATTTTCAAAAGAATAGATCAAAAAGAAATGTATTGGCATGACAAACGGGGAAAAAAGCAGAAAATAGCTCATAATTTCAGAGGGAGCTCCGTCATGGTTTGGGCAGCCGTTAGTGGCAAAGGCAAAACGCCTATACATATGTTTCACGGTTTTCAAAAATAGAAGACAATTAGATTGCGCTTCTCAGTGATTATTGTCGGGTGGTTAAAAATTTATCGACGACTTCAACAAGTTGTAGTCAAATTATAAACTATCCCTAAGAATTATATTTGTTCTTTTTAAATAAATAATAAATAATAACATTGCTCTTATACTTTTTTCGTTCTATAGATTTTACTTTCCTTGAAATTGAAATTTGAAATTTGGAAGCCGAGCACCGAGAGATTTGGTAACTCCTAAACACTCAGGATAAAAAGTGCATTTTATTTAAAGCTCTGAAAAGTGAAGGGGTAGTTAGTCAAGGAGGAAAGGAGATTAGTAACAGAAAGCAAAAGAGAGACAGAAATAGAGACAAAGAGGCAGCTAGACCTGTGAAAATTTTCCATGGCAAAGCTGAAAATATCCTCCAGTTTGAGAGAATTAATTTTACTCGTTCTCTTGACTTCGGATCGCCAAATTTGTAGTTTTACTATAGGAAGGATAAGGCACTCCCAGAGAAAATGCTTAGTGCTATCCACCTCCTCGAAGCAAGAAGACAAATCGGGTCTCAACGATTCCAATGGTGGTCATATGCTGAGCCCATGGGCTGTGCCCTATAATAATACCGACCCACAACCAAGTTTTCGAAGAAAGTTCGACAGTTTTCTGTTCGGGCCTTTCACAAACCACTTTGCAGTTCTGCAACGTTCTAGACGGGACCATCGCTCTGTATGTATTTAAATTGAATACATAATCGCTGATCCACTTCAAGATTCCTGCAGAACTGATTTCGATTATTGGCTCTGATCTCTGTGGGGTAACCACTTATCCACAGTTGGCCAATTCATCGGCAATTTCATTCCTTTTTCCCTGCTTAGTAATTAATTCAAGTCTTATTTCTGGATGTTTTTCAAACATTTATCGCTAAAAGTCTAAATATTAAAAACATAAATGGTAAAGCCTAAATTGATAATAGAAAAATATGAGAAATTTAGATGGTCCTATAATTTTATCGTCGCTTGTATACTCTAATGCACATTATGGTATCAAAACGGCACGTAAGTACTACTTGAAGTCGACCTGGGTTA
>JAYXIM010040544.1:0-128874 GCA_037575425.1 Anastrepha fraterculus
ACACAGTGCAAGTTGGAAGGGGAAGTGAGATGCAATTTGCGAAAGAGTGTCCACACATTAGAAGGCGGAATCGAAAGTATTGTAAGAAAGAAAATAAGTCGATGTCAGGTCTAACCTCTGAGCTGTATTTACAGCTAGAGGAATTCTCTTTAAAACCATCTCCCACTCAGAGTGGCATACGAAAAAACTGTGAGGTCTTATATTAATAAGTTTTCTCTTATCCGAGGCTTCGTTTCGTTTCTCAGTGAGGAAGGATTTTGCGTGACGGATCCCAAACCCAACGCACAACCAGATAACCTGCGTTGATTCGCCTTCTCACATTAGCTCGCTCTCAAACGGATATTCGGGAGCTACCCAAAGGATACCGATAATAATGACAATTTTGAAAACCAATTAAGAATCTCTTTTGCCAACAAGTGCTACTTTGGACTAAGTAGGAAATTAAGTAGGGAAGTTCTCTCTCGACGATCAAAACTAACACTCTACAAGGCACTTATTATGCCCGTCCTAACGTATGGCGCAGAAGCGAGGACGATGACAACATCCGATAAAGCGTCGCTTGGAGTGTTTCAGAGAAAGATACTGCGACAGATTTTTGGAGCTTTGCACATTGAGGACGACGAGTATGGAAGGCGATGGAACGATAAAACATAGCGCAGCAAATAAAGATCCAGCGGCTACGTGGATTGGGTCATGTCGTCCAAATGGATACAAACGTTACGGATCTGAAAGTATTCGACGCGCTATCAGCTTCCTCAGGTGGATAAGGACTTGACTTCACTTGGTGTGCCCAACCGGCCTTGTTAGTCTAACTGCGCACGGCTTACTAACTATATTGAGGGAGGTTTGATGAATATTTTTCTTTGCCGATGGGTCCAAGAATGAAATAATGTCTGCAGCCAGATGGTACTTAAACGATAGTAATAAGTATCACTATGATATGGGGGAAAAGTCAACTGTTTTCCAAATGGAAATTTTTGCCATCCTGAAAGTAGCCGAACAGATAATCGAGAGGAGATGGAACAGGAAACAGATTGGATTTTTCAGTGACAGTCAGGCTGCACTGAAGACCCTTGAGAACGCGAAGCAAACCTCAAAGATTGTTCAAGAATGTAAAAAGAAGCTTAATTCTGTCGCAGGACGTAATAAGCGTCTACTTATATGGGTTCCAGGACACTCGGCTGTTCAGGTAAACGAAATTGCCGATGAATTGGCCAACCGTGGACCAGCGGTTCCTCCACAAGGGCCAAAGCCAAAAATTGGAATCAGTTCTGCAGGAATCATGAATCGGATCAGCGATTATGTATGCAATTTACATAAAGAGCGATGGTCTCGTCTAGAAAGCTGCAGAACTGCAAAGTGTTTGGTGACAAGTCCGAACAGAAAACTGTCAAACTTTCTACAAAAACTTGGAAGGAAAGACGTTCGGTTGATGATCGGTATTATTACAGAACACAATCCAAGGGGTCAGTATATGAGCACCATTGGAATCATTGAGTACCCAATGTGCCTGTCGTGCTTGGAGGAAACGGCTAGCACTAAGCACTTTCTCTGTGAGTGTTCTACCATTGCTAGAGCACGGCTACGAGTTTTGGGTTCCGATGTCGTGAGAATGAATAATATTCGTGTTCTAAAAGTGGAGTGGCAAATCTGTAGCCAAAGAATCTGGAAAATTCCCACAGGACTAACTATCTCTATCTCTGTCTCTATTCCTTCCTATCTCTTTCTCTGATAATTTTCTCCTCCCTTCCTTGACTATCTACCCTCTTTCCAGAGCTCTAAATACAATGGCCTTTTTAGCTTGAGTGTTTTAGAAGCCACCAAATCTCCGGGTGCTCCTTGGCTCGACCTTTTCCAGTTTCAAATAGTCAGTAGTTCTAGAATGGTGACCGGTGTTAGCTGATTCATACCGGTAGACTTCCTAATCCAATTCGGTCAATATTTCTGTAGTTCCTTCTCGAATCATCTTGAGTAACCTCTGTTCCATTTCAAACTGGGTTATACTGTGGAGGGAAGCTCCCAAGCTGTAGTCGAATATAAACATTTTTTTTTTTGTTTTCATTTCATAAATAAATTTTATGAAAGCAGTGCTTTGGGCTTAAGGGAAAATACTTCGAAAGAGCAAAATAATTTCATATTTCACTTCTCTTCATTCGTGGCACTTTTGGAGCTCCTCTCGTACACAAAATATCGATTAATCATTGAGCAGGGAAAAAGATTTGTTTCGCGAGACCCTACATAAAAAATTTGGTTCGACAAAAGTTGAAAATGATTATCATGCCGTTTAATTTGAAAAAAAAATTGTAGTTAACTAATTTTCTCGATTTATTTTCATTAAAATTTAATGCGTGTTGTGTGTTTTGCATAAGGGTAGATTAGATGTTTGCATCGAATAATTGATTACAAATGCTGTTTTTGAAGATAGATTTTCCAGAGGATGATTATTCTACTCAGCCAGCTATTTAAGCAATCAAGGATAGAAATAAATAGAAGCTACAGTCACATCAATACTTTTATGGAAATCAGATTTGATATATTTTTAAAATATTTAGTTATAAGTTTTCGTGAGTCATGTCATGAACTTATTGAAGAGAATTTATTTGATGTAAATAGTGAAATATTGGTTTATTTGTGGTTATCTTGTGGATACGCTACAGCGTACGCCAGCCAACAACATCAGCCATTGCTCAACGGAGGCTATTTAACATCATGAAGAAGTTTGATAATGCGTTTACTGAGTTTAGTGCGCACAATGCAAACCACCTTGTAGGAGTATATTTCCATAAAAAAAATAATAACTAATTACCATTATCATTATCAGTAGGACACTCTCTTATTCCTACTCAAAAGTTCCCACTGTGCAAAACCAACATGTAAATTTGTACATGTAAGTACGAGGAGACTAACAAAAGTTCGCTAAACTGAATTGAAATAAAAAGATAAATTCATTTTTTATATTTAATATTCACATTTTTTTATGCTAAGCATTATTAGTTCCAATCAATTTCAGCATTAACCGCATTATTATCTATATTAGCACTATCTACAAGGCCAGCCTTATATGGGTTTCGAGACTTAGAGATATTGAAGGAAATTGCAATGCCGATGAGCTAGTCAGTAAGGTGCAATCTTCCACCGCTCGAAAATAGTGGAAATCCTATGGCAACCTTCACAGTGACGATAAAAAATATTATGGTCATGGAGAGAAGAAATTAGTGGGTTGTTCAGAAAGTAATATCGTTTTTTGTGGTGAAAGTTAAAGACGATCTTCGTAGAGTTAATAAATATTTAATTAAAATATATTGGCCATTCTGATGCAAAACACCTTTTGCCATCTTTCTGGTGGTAGCATGAGTCCACGCTCATAAAATATTTGGTCTTTGCTGGCAAAAAATTGATTAACGTGATCTTTGGCTTGTGGATTTGTTGTAAAGGTTTTACCGTCCAAAAAATTTTGCATTGACTGGAACAAATAATAATCCGAAGAATATGGTGGGAATGGCAGTGCATCCCATCCAAGCTGTTAAAGCTTTTGGCGAGTGACTAAACTTGTATGAGGTGGAACCTATACCTTTTCTGTTGATTTATTCTGACCTTTTCTGTTGAAGTGCAACATTCAGTTTGTCCAGCTGATAACAATAGACTTCCGAATTAATTGTTGTGTTATCCGATAAAATCTCAAAAAAATTACTCCTTTGAAATCCCACCAAACAGACGGCATCAGCTTTTTTTGATGGATATCGGCTTTTTAAATGCTTTGAGCCCGTTCATCTTTGCTGCTCATGATCTCTTGCGTTTGACCCTGTTTAATACAACCCATATTTCCTCCACAGTAATGATGCGCTTCAAAAATTGATCATTTTCGTGACGTTTGAGGAGTGAAGCACAGACGTCAATGCGACGACATAAATTTCTCTCCATGAGGACATGAGGAACCCATATAGCTTCGAGGTTAAACCCAGACCTTTCAGGAAGTTATAAACAGTTTAATTCGATAAATTTAACCTCTCACCGATCTCACGTATTGTTATTCGCCAGTTTGCATCAACTAATGTCTTAGTTCGCGTCTTTATCAGCTTCAACCGGCCTTCCAGAACGTGGTGCATCTTCGACATCAAAATTGCCGGACCGAAATTTAGCAAACCAGTTCTGGCACTGGCGTATTGGTAAGACATCTTCTCCATACACATCGGCTTAAAAGAGCACCGACCATAAACTACTACGTAAAATCAATTAAACTTATTCACACACAAGTCAGCTGTCAAAACATATAATTTCAGTGCGACTTAGGTGTGAAGTAAGGTGTGAAAAGCTACAATTAAATCCTCTGTCGGGAAAAAACGAAATTTTTTTCCGAACAACCCAATACTTGTGCTAAAACCCGCTTAATTTGGTCGCAAATGAATAAGAAAAGATTAGTAGAATTACTCAATCTCTCACGAGAGAACATCACAAAGGTCGTGGCTTGTGTCTCCAGTCATTAGCTGTTAGGTAGGCACTCTTCTAGGTTAGTCTAGGAGTATTTTCGCATTAATAATGCAGAAGTTGTAGAGATGAGGAAGAGGAAGACACAATAGAAGACTTCCTCTGTAATTGCATAGCCTTAGCTAGGAGCAGAGCAATGTTTTTAGGAAAACACTCGTTTGACTCTCTTGCAGAACTATCCGGTGTTGGGATAAATCATATTCTACGCTTCATAAACGGGTCAATGGAATCAGATGAATAAACATTGAGGTTTCCCTGTTATACAGTGCTATACCCCGGGTCCAACAAAATGGTGCGGAAGCGCTAGTTGTATTCTGGATGAATCACCACTCTAACCAACCAATACCCAGGGTCACACTTAAAAAAATTAAGGTTTCAGCACTTATTACAATCATATAAAAGTGGATATATATACTACTGTTTCAAGTCGACTCCGATTGGCAGATACTTTTTTTATGAGGAGCTTTTTCATGGCAGAAATACACTCGGAGGTTTGCCAATGCCTGCCGAGAGGCGACTGCTATTAGAGAAAACTTTTTCTTCATTTTGGTCTTTCATCGAGTTTCGAACCCAAAGTGGCTAGACTCCCTTTTTTCGAATTTTCTTAAAAAATATTGAGCAAAATTTACTTTAGATTCTTTTGGCTCTAATACAAAATTCGTGACCCATTGAGCAGATTTCTTTGTGTATTGTAAGTCATTATGCAATATTCGCAAGACTGCAATAGTATCCAACTCGAATTGCATATCATTTCCTGTGTAATTCGAGGTTCTCCACTATTTTTTCACTTCACCAGGACCACATTTATCTCATTGGGCAATGATTTTGGCCATCCTTCTCGAGGCTCGAAATATGTTCAGTGTGCAAATATTCCTTGATACTCATTGAAAATTTCCACATTGAGTTGGCGCCGGAAGCCGTAAAGTACTGAGTAACGAATTTCCTGCTGCGTTGCTGGCGGAATTTCTACTGCCATTTCACTACTCATTTCACATTTTTTCGGCTCTATGCAAACAGATTTTTTTTTCAAATTTTAAATGAAACATCGTAAGACTATAAAAAAACTCATAGCATTTTAAAATAAAAACTACCATCGACTTGCCGAACTTTGATTAGTTCCGTCGTTTATGAATGGATTTTTAGTTCGAAATCCACATTTGCATTTAAATGAACTTTGATGTCACAAGAATGAGTGGGACACGATGAAAAATGTGAATAAGAAGCATACTTTCGGGAGAACGCGCTTCGTATTGCATCACGTCTGAAAAACGCATACATCTACAAGCTCATGGCTGCATACATTAATGCTTTGAATGTCTTTGTGCTTAATGTACGATTATTTCCTTTTGTTGTAGTTCTTTTATAATTTTCATCAACTTGCCGAACTCATTTCAAGTTTAAAGAGGAATGGCAAATAATGAGTAATTTCGAGCTACATTTTTATTTCATTTTATTTTTTTTTTTTTTTGATTTCTTGTTTGTTTTTGTTCTTTGTTTTCATTTTAAATATTTTGTTGATGAGTATAAATCGATTCAATGAACTCCTGAATGCTTGTGATTTGAGGGTGTGAAAATCTTTGGTTTAGCCAACGCTTTCTTGGCTATGTGGGTGTGGCTTGCGTCTGTGCGATACGCGCATCAGTGAATTTTTTCTATTTGTGTTCTTAAAAAATTTTCCGTTAACAGTAAAGTCATTTATATTTTTTTGCTTGGCTGACTGACTGATGGGCAGAGGGAAACAAAGCTAGGGCATTGAGAAAGGGCAAGTGTCAAATGATGGTAAACGGCAAGTGATAGCCCTGTGGGCTGGGGGCGAGTTGCTCATTATCTAATTTGCCTCGCTAGATAGACAATGGCACTCAGCGACTACAAGAACGAAGTAGGGGACAGAATTTAACAATAACACTAACACTCATAGCACAAAATACCATTCAAGGAAAAGCAAGCCTACAAGCATGATTTTATTAAGATACCACAATAAAATTGCTTGCAACGAGCACAGCAGCTAACAAAAAATAACACCATAAACATAAAAAAGCAATCAACTTACTGAAATTAGTGTTCAACACCCAAGGATATGCATCTTCTGCACGTACAGTGGCATCAATAAACTAACACACTAATCCATATATGAAAGTATCTGACACTGGCATTATTACAAGCAGGAATCTCAGTTAGAATCTAATAAAATATTTATGCACAATGATGATTCATACTGACGTGAGAGCGATTCGATTCGCGGATAAAAAATGACTGCCGGCAAAAGAATGGTGAGTGTTGGCACTGAGATTTGAAAAAATCGGATTTAAGCAAATAAGGAAATGGCTGGACGAATCCGAACTTTGTATTTAAGTGTCCTTTTTAAGCATAGAAACTCATCACTTGCAAAGAGACATCATACCAAGTGCATGAAAGCTTGGAAAACGGGTGACCGTAGTAGCTGGTGAGGCCTAGTCGCTAGTTTGTTGTTGTATGCTTGCTTGTTACGACGCTCCAAGTTGTTTGCGAACGTGGTCGAAAGGGCTTTGTTTCCAATCTATGTTCGCGCCGTCGTTCATGCTGTAGTTGGAGGAACTGTGAGAACGAAAAAGTCGAAAAACTGATTTCTCATGTCCGCATGTTATTGATCCAAACTGTTTGATACTTGGCTTAAATACTAATAACGAGGGAGACAAACGAATTGATGTTAAAGGTCTGCATATATGCATCAGTGGCATCGGTTATTTGATGCCCTTAGCCTCTAATACCCATTAGTCTAAGTTTGGCGCCGCCCTCGGTGACACTGACTACGCCCTAGTATAACGTATGGTGCGATGAAGTCATTCCGTAATCCTTTGATTGACTAAAACTAATTAGGCAATCGTTTATCCTAATTTAGCAGCGCCTTCTGTGACTGCCAATCAAGATACCCCAAAACAAACCAATCCTGTATACTAAGACTTATACAGTTTGTATTTAATCAATTTAATATTCAACTACTGAACAAATTCAATCATGAGGAAACAAAGTTTTTACAATAACAGTTGATAAGTTCTTGCTTCACCATCGTTGCATCTAGTCACGTATACGACCCGTAGGTCTATTGAGGGCAATCTCCTACAAAGATGCTCACTTTACTAATACTCGTTTGACACTTATGTGTTAAGGAACAACGCGTCAGGGCTTAGTTGGCTCACACAGACACACTATTTATGTATGTATGTAAATGTTAGAAATATTTGTTTCACTTAATAAACACAAAAATGATGAGAAAATGGAGTTAAATAGCAAATCCCAGTACTGCCTTCAGAGGATTACCCAAAATACACCCGCATAGATAATATAATTTTTGTTTTGCCAATAAATGCGTCTATGTGTAAAATGGCACACGTCGATAAGCACAAAGGTACCCTTTTTCGATTTGTTTGCCGTCGAATTGATTCCCCCTTTGAGTTGAGTGCGGCAACCCCAACAGTTAACATATAAAATTAAGGTCGAAAAAATGAAATTTTCATTTGAATGACTTGCTGACATTACTTGTTCGCCTCGATATCCCCATCGATGTTACTCTCCAATTTCAATTCGAAAGGAAATGCGTTTTTAGCTTTATTGGTGTCAAGGGGGAATTCGAGTTGTCACATTTTTCGATTACCGCAAGAACGCATTTCGGGTAAATACTTGCACATACACATACATACATAGATGGATACGTCACGAGCCCAATGAATGAGACATTCAAAATACACAGTGAAATAGTCAGAGATACTCGATGTAAGCACAGCTGCTCGCCTACATGCAAACTTTGTAAAATCTTGTTTTTTTTTTTTTAAATAAATTTTCTTTCTGTCAGCGAGGATTCGTAGCCGAAGCGTTAATTTTGCGTGACACAGCGCAGACAGCCGAACGCAGGAAAACAACTCTGTTGCAGGGAGAAAAGTCGAAAAATGAGGCCACTACGTAAAGTAATTTTTATTACCGCATGAAATACGAAATGTCATGCAACATGTGTTGTTGTTGTAATGTTATACAATTTTCTGTGTACATAGATGAGATATCTTTTGAAGTGGAAAAATGAAAACTTCGCATTTACATATCGTCGAGGTCTTTATTGCCAAATTTAGCAAATTTCACTGAGCGCACACATACATATGCACGCAAATTCTGTGCGCACGATAAGAAAATAAACAAATAAATGGGTTCGTTGTTTAGATATGAAAATTTGTATTATATTTTATGCGACTACAGCCCTAAACAGTTCATTCAATTGTGACGAAATTTTTGTGAGGCGCTAATTTCGAGTTATTTATACGAAGGTTGAAGGCCCTTGAACAGGACCGCATTTGCAGCATTACGCGTGATGAGCTGTAATTTAATACTTTTATCGAAAATGTTGGTATTTTTAAGCATTCCCCATTTACCAAGCAGCCATTTTTAACTCACAGTACTTGGTTCAAATGTTATTGATGATTTTTGTTAATTGATATATCCTTTAATTAAGATTAGAAAAAACAAACGGTCCTTTTGAAGTAGCATTTAAAATAAGTAGACGCATAAGCGAAAAAAAAAACAATTTTTGTAATAATCTTTTAATTCAAATATCTCGAAAACGTTCTGTTTTGGTATTCATGGCAGATTAATCGAAGTCATAGATTTCAGATTAACAATAGAAGGACTAGACACACGTATGGTCAACTACGATCGTTCTTTTTCCTTGTTCACTCCTCTCGGGCCTCGACAAGACTGGTCTTGCATTGGTTTCGTTAATCTATTTAATTTCTGACAGGGTAGGTGATTAGCCTGCCGCTATAAACTACGATAGTAACTTGCTAATATCTGATAATTATATTCGTTTTTCTCACCATCGCAACACACGTCACTTAATATTCTCATAAAAATACATAAGCTTAACATATGTACATGGAGCTGACATAGCAAATAACATAAAACATAACATACTGAATTCGAACAACGGCCAATAACGGACCTGTACCGACACCAAATACTTTGCTAGTATAAAACCGAACCAACATGGCGTATAAGTAACTCGTGCAATAAACGAAGAGGGGAATATCAGAAGCAAGTAGGGAAGGCTAAATTCGGTTCGGTCTGAACCGAGCTTTATATACCAGCGCAGATTTCAGTAAAATTTAATTTGAACTAGCTGTTGATTTGAGAAGTCACTCAAAGAGAGCTTCAGATCATAGCATCAGAGTGAAATTTCATATTAACAAATAAAAAACGGCAGTGGTTTTTATTCGATCACAGTTTTTAGCGTCGCATTTCTTTTCCTGTGTTCATCATTTGACATCGTATTTTCTTCTATTTTGTTTTTTGTTTTTTTATTTTTTAGTTTAATTAATGAATAACTTTATATTGAATTATTTGTGTATTCCTATTTGTTTATTCATATAAATTTAGTCTATGAAAATATCATATTAAACTTATAGACTGGTGGAGAAACATATTCGAGTGGGGGTATTGCCGAGAAGTCCACTTAGTAGAAATCAACACGCTTACCAGAGTGGAAAATCATACGAATCAGCCTTACACGATCCTGTTAGCAAGATTTAAGCCGGGCCGGAAGCTGACGAATACACAATCGGCGTATTCGTGGACATTGAGGGGGCTTTTGATAATGCCACTTTCGGCTCAATATGTTCTTCTGCCGAACGACACGGAGTTAATCAAACCATTGTAAAATGGATATATTCCATGCTCTCTGAGAGACTGTTAACCGCTAGTGAGAACAGTGATGAACTAATTACCGTCAGGGCCAAGCAACGATGTCCCCAAGGTGATGTTCTTTCTTCGCTGCTGTGGTGCTTGGTCATAGACTCTCTACTAGCGGAGATGCAGGAACTCGGCTTTCATGTGCAAGCATATGCGGACGATGTCTGTGCGCTAACATCGGATAAATCCCTAAGAAGTGCAGAGGATACTGAACAAAATCGATGACTGGTGCATGAGACAAGGACTTTCCATTAATCCGAACGAAACAACCATAGTCTTGTTTACGAGAAAACGGAAATTGGAAGGACTCAGTCTTCTAACACTGAAAGGTGTGATACTTGGTTTTTCCGATGAAGTTAAATATCTAGGAGCAATCTTGGATAAGAAGCTGATTTGAGAGACACGCGTTTCACTGAAGGTGAATCGCGTATTGAGGGTTTGTCAGCAATGCCGCAAAGCCTTTGGTAAAACCTGGGGTCTGAAACCTGCTGTGGTCCTATGAATATACACAGCACTTATCAGACCAATCAACACTTACAAGTACAACTGCAAAGTGTTTTGTGACAAGTCCGAACAGAAAATTGTCAAACTTTCTACTAAAACTTAGAAGGAAAGACGTTCGGTTGATGGTCGGTATCATTGCAGGACACAACCCATGGGGTCAGCATATGACCACTATTGGAATGATTGAGAACCCAATGTGTCTGCCATGCTTGGAGGAGGCAGATAGCACTGAGCACTTTCTCTGTGAGTGTCCTGTCTTTGCTAGAGCACGGCTACGAGTTATGGGTTCCGATGTAATATTCGTTCTCTAAAACTGGAGGATATTTACAGATTTGTCAAAGAATCTGGAAAATTTCCACATGTCTAATTATCTCTATATTCTTTCCTATCTCTTTCTCTGATAGTTTGTTCCTTCCCTCCTTGACTATCTACCCCCTTTGAAGAGTTTTAAATATAATGAGCTTTTTAGCCTGAGTGTTTTAGGAGCCACAAAATCTCCTGGTGCTCCTCGGCTCGACCTTTTCAAATTTCAATTTCAAACTTATAGACTAAAACTTAGTATAATAAGTGAGAAAAAGATTGTGGAAACCGGAGAAGGAGAGGGGTGTTAAAGGTTAGAAGTAGTTAGAAACTGCAGTTTTGAAGCACCTAGCCTGTTTTATAAGCTTTATTGTAGTTGGTATAGAATTCCATAGTTTTATGGCACTAACAAGAAACATGTGCTCAGATTCCAAGTAAGTATAAGTCGGAACAATCAGACTCAATGTTCGGATGCACTGGTATTTTTAATGTTTTTCTACGGGTATAATGGTTTTTGTGTATATATTAATTAATGCAGAAACATAAGAGCGCGTATTTTGAGATACGAGTCGAGGTTATGATAAAGAATCTGGTTTGAATAAAAAGAAATAAGGTCATATTTCCCTTTTTCAAAAACGAAATGCGCTGCGTTATTTTAAGCGGTTTGCAATTTATGTTTCGAATTACTATCAAGTCTGCAATATACTAATTCAGCGTACATGATACATGCGGCAAAATGAAACACTTAACAATTTTTAATTTAGTTTGCCGTGGCAGAAAATAGGCAGTACAATATAGCTTTCTAAGAATATTATATTCCTTGTTCACATCAAAGTTAATATTTACTTCATTAATCAATATTGGCCGCAAAGAGCTAATGTCATATTTTGAAAGCGAAATAGCAATCGTCTTCGTCTCTGACTCTTTTAATTTCAAGTTGTTGGATTGGAAGCAGTTAGAAATACAAGTGAGGTCTTCATTAAGCCTGGCTATTAAATATTCAATAAGACCTATTGGCCTTGGCAGGTAGATCTTAGTGTCATCAGCATAGAGGTGAAACCATGGATTTTGGCAACACTCCACAATTTCATTAATAAAAATGCAAAATAAACGTGGTCCTAAAATAGAGCCCTGCGGCACACCCAATGTAATTGGTTTTAGGCTTGAGTAGCTATCACCACACTTAACTTGTTGTAGCCGATTCGAAAGGTAACTTTTTATTAGTTGCAGAGAAAATGCTTCAAACTTTTAGTGATAACACAATTTTTTCAGCAAAATGTTGTGATCAATAGTATCAGAAGCCTTTGAACAATCGAGTAATACCAGCACTGTTAGGTAGTTTTTATCATAAGCAGGGCGAAATGTTAAGCATAGTTGTGGAGCAACTATGCAGACTTCTGAAACCCGACTGGAAGTTACTTAGCAGATTATTCTTGTCCAAGTAGCAGGTAATTTGTCGCGCCAAAATTTTTTCAAATACTTTCGATATGACAGGTAAAATGCTTATTGGTCTGAAGAGCTGAGGAGCGGTAGAGCATTTTATTTTTGGCACAGCAAGTAGGTGTTTTGGGAAATATTAAAATTGATACGATCAAATAAAGAAGAAGAACCATCTAAAGAGCCACTAACAACATTAAATATAAAGGATAGTGAGAGAGCAGTTTTTTTAGACGCAGGCGAGAGCTATAAGTGGGATTAGGTTCAGACAAATTTAAAAATCGCAAAGCAAAGCAAATTTAGGAAATACCTCGATGCGATTAACAGATTACTGTGATATGGCCTCCAAAGGAACATATTCGAAATTGGAACGTACGAAAGGCGTGTAAAGCAGTTTAAGTGTGGCTCAGAGATCTGTGCCCACTTCCGCCTAAAAAAGCCCAGGTTTGGCAGCCGCATCACACATAGGTACAGCGGTGCCACTTAGACCACAAAATGTGGAAGAAAGGAGCTCCAAGTGATCTTAGTCGTCTAGCTGTCAAGCCCGGACATTTGCAGAGAAAATGCTCAACAGTTTCCTTCTCTAAAAGGTCCCTACAACTTCTGCAGTGGGGGTTAAATGGTAACGTAGATTTTCTGCCTGTGTGCCAATCGTCCAGTGACCGCTACGAGTTTGGAAATAGAATGGCGAGGAGTCCAAAGAGCTTTCTGAATCCTTCGTATATCGCATTGAAGCCAAAGGGTTTTCGAAATCAATTTTAACAAAGCCATGCGAATCCAAAACCGCGGGCAGGGTTGAATAAAGACTATCCGACGAATAGCGATCAGATTGCATGTAATATCGCGCTATTGATATTGCAGGGCGTCGTAAAGAAAGCCAACATGACAAATGTACAACTTTCCAGGAAGGGGAATGTGCTAATACGCCTTTTTTTCTAAAGTGACGCCTTGTGATCGATTTTACTGTTGTGCAAGTTTCTCCACTTCGAAAATAACCATTTTTATAAAATAAACCTGTTTCATACAATTCTTTAACAGCAACCCTTATTATGCGCTTGTCGGCCAAGTCCATCATCGTTGCATTTTCGCGACACAAATTTGTGGCCACTTTGTAAATGAAACGTCACAGTTAACTGGTTAAGGGCCTTGCATTAAGGAAAGTGTCTTTGCCGAGTTTCGCAAAAATTTCTCAACTTTTTTTTCAGCTATAGCTTCCACCATCAAACTGATCGACCGAAGTTTAGTCTTAACAAAGAAGTGGGCGTAGCCTTACCAAATCTCAAGAACATTTGTGACAAATCTAAATGAATGAGTAAATACACGTACCAAGTTTGGGTGCTGTCACCCAAAAGTGGGCGTGGCACTAGCCATTTTCACAATCAACCTATTAGGCAAGGAGTGCATTAGTATATGGAACTCACTAATCAGAGCCGACTTCGATTTTTCCGTTACCTCCTTTTAAGTGTTAACAAGCGTTCCCCGTAGTGGGTTTTTAGACTCGTTCAAACAGAACAAAAACGCAGCGATCCATAACAGATGAATTCGATGCCTGTTATTGATATTCGTTTTGTTCTTGTTCAAAAATTCACAGTTAAGGATGGCACTGTGCGAAGGAGCGTTTTCATGGCGCAAAATCCATGAGTTGTTGGTCACCAATTCTTTTTGGTTTTTTTGGCATATTTGCTTCACGCAAACGACTCATCTATCAACTATCTGACCTTCGGCCCAAAATTCGATATGTCCAGCTGTAATCCATAAAAACCGTGAGCATATTTTTTTTTTTTTTTTTACTGAAAACGACTTGATTTTTTTTGTTTTGGTTCATTCGAAGCTCTCTACTCACTCGTCTGATGTCTGAGCTGCGTGTCGTACTCGTAAATCCACGCCTCGTCACCAGTAATGATGCGTTTGATGAATGTTGAACTGGACTCAGCCTTGGAAATCATATCTTTGGTGATATCTACCCGTTGCCTTTTTTGCATGAAATTCAGGTCTTTTGGGACCAACTTTGCAGCAGCATGGCGCATACCCAAATCATTAACTGCAAAGTTCTAAACGGATTCCAAAGCAATGTTTAAGCTGTCGGCCAGGTCTCTGATGGTTTATTTCCGGTTACTTATTAACTTTTCTTTCTCTTTATTGATTATTTCAGCAGTTTTCGATGTCGACGACCAGCCACTACGTTCCTCATCTTCGATGAGCTCACGATCTCTTCCTTTCAGTAGCGTTCATGCTATGTGTAAATTTGTGTTTTCTTAAGAGTTTCATTACCGAAACAGTTTCCAAACATTCCTAAGCTTTCGCACCGTTGAATCCACTTTGAATACAAAATTTATTACAAACTCGTTGTTGCAAATTTAAATACATTTTTAAAAGTGTTAAAAAGCGAAAACGTGGCAGAGGTAGAGGTAGATTTACTCAAGACGGTGTAACTTTTATAAATGCCAAACCATTTAAACTATTTTGGTGTAATGTGACAAACTACCAAAAAAACAGAGCTGAAATTAATTGTCTTAGACCGTCACCTGGCGGTTGTTCCGAGAACTTTTTGATCAAGATGGTGTATTGATTTTTCCTCGAGGTATCGTGCGCACGAACGGAAGAATGGCTAAATCAACTCCTTCAATCACTCTAAGCATTTTGGTATATATAGGGTTATCTAATAAGAGGTGTTATTTTGATATTCAAAGAAAAATGCTATTTTTAATTATAAGTGATCGGATGTTTATTATCATTATAAAGAGGAAGGTAAGCCGTTACTAATGGAAAATAAGATCAGGCAAATGACCACCATGACTACGTTTACAGGACAATATCCTTTTCATGAAATTTTCCATAACCGAATTGCAAAGTGGCTGCCCTATGCCCTTGATAGCCTCACGAATTCCATCTTTGAGGTCTTGAATCGACCCTGGGTTGTTAGCGTTGTCTCAAAGAAAAAAGTCACAAGGTGTTAAATCACCAGATCTCTGAGGCCAATTGTGATCACTTCTTCGAGAGATAACACGGTCCGGAAACTGTTCCTGTAAAAAATCAATGGTATCGTTGCTTGTGTGGCACGTAGCGCCGTTTTGTTGAAAATAAACGTTGTCCAGATCAATCCAATCCAATCCAGACCATCCAATTCCTTTTTGTCCATTAATTGTATTGTAAGAATTGTAATACCCTGTACTACCCAAGTACGCGTGTATAAAAATAATAGCAAAACAGCAAACAATAAGCAAAACAAGTACGAAACAAAAATCTATGACAACAAGAGTAAGTCATATTGGGAAACCGCATAAGTCATCTAACTTGACATTTATGCAGATATGCTTGTTCTGCATACATGCAAGCATAGACGAGGAGGTCACGGCGACACACATACATAACACACATGGTAAGGCTGGCACATATTGGAAAGCATATTTCCGCTTCACACGCATGACTGTGGTTCATGGGGGAGCAGATTTACGCTAAACGTAGAAATATATGAGCGTGCGTATGTAGATATTTCAAGGAGAAAAAATATATTAAATTCTTCGAAACACAATTTCGTTGCGTAGGAGACGTTGGGTACATATAAAAAATAAAGCAATTTAAGTTTTACGTTTTTATTTATTTGTTTTACTGTTCTGAGTTTCCAATGGCATTACCGACCAGCGCAGATTTAACGACGCGCAGTTTGAAATGAGTAAAAGATTTAAGTCTAAATTAAGAGTAAAAGCGTAAAGTCTGAAATGTAGCCTCATTTTCACAAAGCCTACAATATCCAAGAATGATAGAAACAAAATTGTGTCCATCAGAGAGTGTGTGACGTCACAATAGTCTAATTGTGCAGTGTTGCTAACCCTTTGCGCTTCGAAATACATTTGGTGCTTTTTTATATCCAAAATGCGAGTTTTTTTTTTTTTGTTTTGATGCTAGCAAAACTGTAAAGTAAATAAAAATCATAATATAAAAAATGACTAAACAAGGGAATTCTTGCATTTAAAGCCTAGGCTGAAAAGGTTTCAGTGCTATTGAAAATTTGTGGATTCTTATAAACTTTGATTTTTTGAAAGGGCAAATCTCATTTTTTGCTTCTTTTGAAGTTATGCAAGAATATTGCATCTTCTTCTCTCAACTTTTCTGAACACACGTAAACACACCCTTAGACCTTTCGCAGGTCCATTTTGATACCACGAAAGTGTCCTAAGCTTATTTAAAATTTTTTCATAAAATGCATATCCAAGACGTACGTACACTTTGGTGTAGAAAACGTCATCTGGGGCAAAACACATGAAATGTCCCCGCCTAAAAAGTTGACCGCTTCGATTGTGACTGTTAGAAATTGTCAAAATTCAGAAAAAAGTGTGGAAGGAAGCATTGAGTGGTTGCCGAAATTTAGCATTTTCATAAAAATAATAATAACTAAATTTTTTTTATTTAACAATTGAATTAAGCAAATTCGAAATTTCTTTTTATAAAAGTAATAATAATTAATTTTTTTTTTATTTAAAAATAGAATTGAAAAAAAAATCGAAATATTTTTTTATAAAAAATATTAAAAAAAAAATTTTTTTCCAAATTAAAAATTGAATTGAAACAAAACCAAAAAATCAAAAATTTTAATAACATATTTAAACATCTTTTCAAATTTAAAAATTTAACTGAAAAAAATTTTAACAATTAAAAAAAAATTTGTAATAAATACGAATATTTTTTTTATAAAAAGTTCAAAAAATTTTTTTACAAAAAGTTTACAATAATTTTTTTTATAAACAACTTATAATTTTTTTTTTTGGATTTTAAAAACTTCCACATTCTTAACCTTAAAACCTTAAACATTTTTGTTCTTCAGATTTTAAAATTTAATTGAAAAATTTCGAAACATTCAAAAAAATAAATTTTACTAAAAAATTCAAACAATGTTTCCTATAAAAAGCTCAAAAATATGTATAATAAAAAGTTAAAAAAATGTATTTGTTGACGCGGATCGCTTAAAGAAAACACACAACCGTTTCGTTTCAAATAGAATCTTATATTATTTTAACAATTAGCGCGGTTGCATTTATATACTCTCTCTAAAGCGGTAAGTTATGCGGTAAAAACTTAAGCGGTAAAATATGCGGTAATTGCGGGATGAATAACAAAGCAGTAAATATTCTAAGTTCAAAGACCTAATCAAACAGCAATATGTACCTACGCACGTACATACGTGTAAGAGAAGGATATGCGGTAATTGCGGGATGAATAACAGTAGCAGTAAATAAACTCTAAGTTCAAAGACCTAATCAAACAGCAATATGTACCTACGCACGTACATACGTGCAAGAAAAGGATATGCGGTAATTGCGGGACGAATAACAAAGCAGTATATAAACTCTAAGTTCAAAGCCCTCTAATGCACGTACATATGTACGTGTAAGAACAAAGGATATAGCATAAAATAGAATAACAAAAGCGATCGTTTACATTGCTGACATTAACCCTTAAGTAATATTATAAAATTTAAAACTTAAATTAAATGCATAGACGGACTCAACATACCGCCGCCCTTGAACTATCTCAATAAGTTCAATATAGAAAATTACAAATTATAGGAAAGAAAAATATGAAAAGCTTAATAACATTTATGATGAATTAGTAGTTTCTTCGTGAAATAAGTCTCCTTTTGTTGGTAAAGGGCAGAGCTTTACTATGGGCCGAACTAATTCGCCATGCGGTGTTTTCAGCGTAACCACTCCCATGCGGTGTTTTCAGCGTAACCTCACTCACGGCGCCAGGGTGGCATTTAATAACACGTGCCAATGTCCACTTCCTCGGAGGGGTAGGCTCGTTGAAGACTGCAACTACATCACCTTCTTCGATGTTGCGTGAAGGGCGAAGCCACTTGGTACGACATTGCAAGCTGACGAGATATTCGTCTCTCCAACGGCGCCAGAAATGCTGTCTCATGGCAGAGATCGCTTGCCACCGCTGATGCAGATTTCCACGGAGCCCTTGACCCTCAGGCTCCGGGATAGATTTAAGCGGTTCACCGACAATGAAGTGGCCAGGCGTAAGTACCTCTACATCACCAGCGGCTGTAGAATTGTCACAGAGTGGGCGGGAGTTGACGCAGGCTTCTACTTCTGTTAGCAGTGTGTTGAACTCTTCGTAGGACAGAAGAATTTCGCTCATAACACGTTTCAGATGATATTTTACTCTTTTTATTCCAATCTCCCAATACCCCCCATATGAGGCGCGGACGGAGGGTTGAAACGCCATTCGATGTTAGAGTCTGCAAAAAACGAACGGAGTTTTGTATCAGCCATACACCTTTCAAACGCAATTCGAAGCTCCTTCTCGGCCCCGACGAAATTCGTCCCATTGTCAGAAGAAATGACCTTGCAAAAACCTCTGCGGCTTACAAATCTTTTAAAGGCATAGAGGAAACTCGATGTTGATAGATCTCCAACAAACTCTAAATGCATCGCCCCGGTGCACATGCAAATAAAAGCGCAGATATAACCCTTGGTGGCTTTCGCTCCTCTCCCATGAGTGAATTTGTAAGAATATGGTCCAGCAAAATCGACAGCAGCGTGTATGAAACAGCGTGCGTAGGTGGTGCGGATCGCAGGTAAATCCCCCATTGATTGTGCGGCGAGATTGCGGTTGAGACAGGTGCACTTTACGCATTTGCGATATGTGCTACGAATTAGGCTGCGGGCGCCAATAACCCAATATCGACGTTGCAGGATGGTTTGCATGATGCGGGGTCCAGCGTGTAATGTAATTTCGTGAATATCGCGAATGATCAGTTTCGCAAGTGGGCAGTTTTTTGGCAGGATAATCGGATGTCTTACATCAGCAGCTACTTCAGCGTTCTTGATCCTACCTCCTACTCGCAAGACGTTTTTCCCATCGAGATATGGCTGCAATGTCAAAATACTACTCCGAAGCGGAATCGGCTTTCTTCTGTTACAAAGAGAAATTTCATTAGAAAAATACAGTGATTGCGTATACCTTATCAAGCGTAGTTCAGCTTCGGATAGCTCTTGACAGCAGGGAGGACCGACCCGTTTAGCAGCGTTGATTCGTGTCTTAACACGAGCGTTGACGAAAAACCTTACCACGTAAGCAATGATGCGGCGCAGCTTGGAATACGATGAATATATCATCAATACCGGCCAGTGGTCATCTGAGCTCGTAGCATGGGCGACGACCTTGCTACGAACGCCCAACTGAGTTGTGTGCTGCGAAGGTGAGAGCTTCCAGAAATGATCAGGACCTTTTAAGAATTCAGGACCAGACCACCATAGTTTTTGATGCAGTAGTTCGGACGGAGTTACACCTCTAGAAGCGCAATCTGCTGGATTCAGTTCAGAGCGGATATGATTCCAACATTCAGGCGGTAAGACTTCTTGGATGTCAGCAACGCGATTGGCAACGAAGGTTATCCACTTACTAGGATGCGCCTGAAGCCATGCCAATGTAATAGTTGAGTCAGTCCAAGCATAGATCGGATAGCGGAGATCACCCCAGCTATGTAACACGCTTCGCGCCAATTTAGCAGCAAGATGTGCAGCGCACAATTCTAAGCGTGGCAGGGTTGTTGTTTTTAGTGGAGCTACCTTAGTCTTCGACGAGATCAGCACAACAGTAATACTGCCGTCGTTGTGTAATGTGCGCGCGTACATGACGGCAGCGTAAGCGCGTTCGGAAGCGTCAGCGAAAATATGTAGCTCAGTGAACGACTCACCTGCTCCTGAGCCAAACCAGCGACTTATCTTCAAACTCGATAGCAGTAGTAGTTCCAAACGATGTTGTCGCCACTGTGCTGCGATGCAATCTGGAACAACGTCATCCCAACCGACACTCATACGCCAGATCTCCTGAAACCACATCTTTGACCTTATGGTCGCTGGAGCGAGCAGACCCAGTGGGTCGAAAAGCGTGCTAGCATCAGACAAGAATGTTCTCTTCGTTAAAATAGTGGGTGGTTGATTCAGCTTAACTGAGAACGTGAAGTAGTCCTCCTCTGTATTCCATATCAGGCCCAAGGCATGGACATCTTTAGTATCGACTAGGTAGTGCGATATATTTTCCGATGCATTCGAGACATTTTCAGAAAGTTCCGCACAATTAGACGCCCATTTTCGAAGTTCGAAGCCTCCTTCCTTCAGTATTTCGGAGACGTTTCGTTGTAAGCATAGCAGCTCTTCTTTAGAAGACGCACCAGTGAGGAGATCATCCATGTAAAAGTCCTCATGGATGACGGCAGCAGCCTTCTCACAAATGTGTGACGAACATTTTGCGGTTTGTTGCAGCGATTTAACGGCTAAGTAGGACGCAGCGGCAACACCGTAAGTAACGCGCAACATGCGATAATCCTTTATGGGTAACGTCGGGTCCCGACGCCAGACAATGCGTTGTAGATCGAGGTTTTTCGTGGACATGCATATTTGGCGGTACATTTTCGCGATGTCCGCGGTTACTGCGTATCGATGTGTTCTGAAACGAGTTAAAATTGAATATAAATCTGGTTGCAATTGGGGACCAACAAATAATGCATCGTTCAACGAATTCCCGGTGGTGGTTTTGGCGGACGCATTGAACACGACTCTCAATTTAGTCGTGACGCTTGACTCTTTTACAACGGGGTGATGCGGCATATAAAACGTTTGATCCGTTGGCGGTGGTGCAAGTTCCATGTGCTCCATGTCGATGAGTTCTTGCATGAACTCGTTGTAGCGTTGGCGTAGGTCGTCATCTCGCGCAAGTCTTTTTTCGAGGCTTAGTAGACTTCGAACAGCATAACTTCGCGATGCTCCCAAGGGTACGTCAGATTTCAGCGGCAGCTCTACTATAAATCGTCCGTCAGGTGACCTTCTGTGCGTTTTTTCGAAAAGCTCTTCACAATAGCGTTCTTCGTAGGTGAGGTGGGCCTTTTTCGGTGCTTCTTCTAGCTCCCAAAGTCTAGTGAGCGCTCGATCTAAATGAACTTCACAATGCAGAGACTGTAAGCCGAGCGAAGTGGATTCAGGTCCATCGACATTTCCAAACAACGTCCAACCGAAAACCGTTCGTTGAGCCATGGGCGTACCGGGTGGTCCCTTACGAATCTCCGAGCAGAGGAGCTGTCCCATGACGTCCATTCCGACCAAGATATCGATACGCCCGGGTTTCATGAAGTGCTGATCGGCTAAAAGTAGATCTTGTATGTGCGGCCACGCCGACACCTTCAAGGGCTGTGTTGGCAAATCACTTGTGATTTTAGGCAGAATCAATGCGTCAACAGTAAAGCATTGGGCTGAAAAATGAGATGATAATGAAAGTAATACTTCACCTCTAGAGCGTATCCCTTGGGAGGAACCAATGCCAGAAATCAATATTGCGGACCCTCTTCGCGGTAACCCCAAGCGTTGTACACACGACTCGGTTACGAAGGAAGCATGCGAACCAGAATCAAACAGCAAGCGAGCGGGTTGCCAATGACCAGAGCAATCGCGTACCTTGACTAAGGCGGTCGCCAACAGCACAGTTCTTTCTCTTGGATGAGGCTGGTTGGGATTGGCATTCAAATATGAAGACGTACAAGCAGCAGCGGTGTCTGTGGAAGGACCGTTAGCGGATGAAACGGTTGTGTCCGTTTGATGCATGACGTCGGCGGCAGGGGAGAAAGGCCTAAGAGAAGCGCTGTTAACGAAATGAGAAACGGTTGTAGCGTTAGTTATAGCGGCAGTATTATGCAACAGCGTGTGATGGCGTTGATGGCAAATCCTGCATGCAGATGTGCTGTTACACCTTGCCTTATAATGGCCTGAACTCAAGCAGTTCATACACACGCGCGATTCTCTCACAAATTTCGATTTACCGTTTGCGTCAAGGTCCCGAAATTTTTCACAACTGTATATTTTGTGTGGCCCGTTACAAAATGTACAGCCCGTGCTGTTCTGATCTTGCACTGCGTGAAACACATTCGTAGACTTACACACCGACGCGGTTTTACCCTTAGCTGGCACTAATCCCGTTGACGATGATAGCATTGATAGAGAACGACATCTAACTTCTAAAAACGTGGACAGCTGTTCGAATGACGGAGGCTCATCAGTGACGAGTGATAGCTCCCATTGCTTTCGTGTCTCGAAGTCTAATTTATTGACTAGTTCGTACACTAGCCAATCGTCCCAAAACTCCACTGGACGCCCCAAAGCCTTAAGCTCGCGTATGTGTTGCTGGAAGGCGTCGATCACTCCCTTAATTGCGTCGGCGGTGTCACTAGCTGCCCTCTTTACGTTGGCCATAGCTCTAAAATGTCCTTCAACTATAACGCGCATGACCTTATAACGCGATTTTAGTAGGTCCCAAGCTTCTTCATAGTTGACATCACATATCTTAAACCCACTTATGATTTTTAACGCATCACCCCTTAAACAACTGCGCAGATAGTGCAGTTTTTGCCCATTTGACAAGGCTGCATTACTGTCGACTAAGGTAGAAAACGCGTCAAAAAAACCGATCCACTCCGTGGAGTCCCCAGAGAATTGGGGCAGCTCCATCTTTGGCAGTCGTATTGCTGCAGACACGGGCGTTGTCACGGACGCGGGTTGCGCTTCGGCACGACACTTCTGTACGCGGTTGAAGTTTGCTAAAGCCGTAGAGTACCACGTCTCAGCTTGGATTCGCACACTTTCTTCGATGTCCATATTGTCACTTCCGCACGAAATTTCGACCGCATCTTGAGCGGTATTAAAGCGAGCCCACTGCTCACTGAGCAGTTGCATATAGCTTTTTATGCTTTCTGCATCCATTGTAAACGCATCGTCCGTACTCTTGGCCATATACCGCTTAATGGCGTTAAGCGCAGAATCGCGTGTTTTCACGGAACTCGACATTTTTTTTTTTTTTAGTAAATTCGAAGGACGATACGCGCACTGCTATCACGCACAAATCCACGCACTAATTTTTATTGCCTTGATATTCCCTTTTAAGAGATTCTTCACAATCTCAGCACTGCCAATGATGTGCTCCTTACAGAAATTACAACTCACAGAAATTCTTTATTTCTAATTGAATATCTTCAATTTTTTATCGCTTATAGCTTTATTTTAATTGCATTTAAACCGTAACCCTACGTATTCAAAATTTTGCAATTTTGTTTCCTTTAATCACACTCGCAAATCCTTTTTTTTGTTCACTGGTTACTTATATATTTTTCGCTCACTGGTTATTTATTATTTAACATTGCATGCACCTTAGCCAAAATCTATTGGCTAAACTTTTAAAATGCGGGCTTGACTATCCGGCTCGAAGGACCAAAAATGTTGACGCGGATCGCTTAAAGAAAACACACAACCGTTTCGTTTCAAATAGAATCTTATATTATTTTAACAATTAGCGCGGTTGCATTTATATACTCTCTCTAAAGCGGTAAGTTATGCGGTAAAAACTTAAGCGGTAAAATATGCGGTAATTGCGGGATGAATAACAAAGCAGTAAATATTCTAAGTTCAAAGACCTAATCAAACAGCAATATGTACCTACGCACGTACATACGTGTAAGAGAAGGATATGCGGTAATTGCGGGATGAATAACAGTAGCAGTAAATAAACTCTAAGTTCAAAGACCTAATCAAACAGCAATATGTACCTACGCACGTACATACGTGCAAGAAAAGGATATGCGGTAATTGCGGGACGAATAACAAAGCAGTATATAAACTCTAAGTTCAAAGCCCTCTAATGCACGTACATATGTACGTGTAAGAACAAAGGATATAGCATAAAATAGAATAACAAAAGCGATCGTTTACATTGCTGACATTAACCCTTAAGTAATATTATAAAATTTAAAACTTAAATTAAATGCATAGACGGACTCAACAGTATTAAAACATCTTTATTTTTTATTTTTGAAATTTCACAATTTTCAATTTTAAAATTTTATGAATTTTTTTTTATTTAAAAATTTAACTGAAAAAGTTTCTGCAAATTGAAAACTGAATTGAAAATACCTATTTGTAACATTCAAACAATAAATGTTACTAAAAAATTCAAACAATGTTTTCTTTAAAAAGCTCAAAAAACTTTTTTGTATAAAAAGTTAAAAAAAAATTTATTCAACATTTTTTTTATTTTTGAAATTTCCAAATTTTCAATTTTATGCAACTTTTTATTTTATTTTAAAATTGAACTGAAAGTATTTCGGAAAATTAAAAAATAAATAAAAACTAAATTGAAGAAATAAATTTTACTAAAAACTTCAAACAATGTTTTCTTTAAAAAGCTCAAAAAACTGTTTCATAAAAAGTTAAAAAAAATTTATTCAACATTTTTTTTGTTTTGAATTTTCCAAATTTTAAATGTTTTCTATAAAAAGCTCAAAAAAAAATTTTAATAAAAAGTTCAAAAATATTTATTAAAATTTTTTATTCTTTTATTTTTGAATTTTCCAAATTTTCAATTTCAAATATCTTTTTGTATTTAAGAATTGAACTGAAACAATTTCGGAAAATTAAAAAACATTAAAAACTTTTAATTTTCCTAACTTTAAATGTTTTCTAAAAAAGCTAAAAACAATATTTTAATAAAAAGTTCAAAAAAATTTATTAAAATTTTTAATTCTTTTATTTTTTAAATTTCAAAATTTTTAATTTTAAATTTTTTTTTATTTAAAAATTCAACTCAAACAATTTCGAAAAATTAAACAAACAAAAAAAAATTTGTAACAAATTTTAAATTTTATAAAAAATTAAAAATTTTTTTTAATAAAAAGTTCATAATATATTTTTAATATAAATGTATTTAAAAAAAATTTTACTTTTGAAACTCCCACATTTTTAATTTAAATTTTTTTAAATTTATTTTTATTTGATTTATTATTTTTCTATTTTATATATTTTATATATTTTTCTTAATTTTTTATTTTTCAAATTTTAAAATTCAATTCAATTTTGAAAAATTCGAAAAAGAATTTTTAATGAGAAATTCCAATTATTTTTTTTTCATAAAAAGCTCAAATTTTCTTTTAATAAAATTCAAAAGTTGAAAATATTTTTTCAATAAAATATTATTTTTAATTTAAGTTTTTTTTTATTTTTCGAAGATTTAAAACTTAATTAATTCTTTTTTTACTTTAAAATGGAAAGAAAAAATTTCGAAAAATGCAAAAAACAAAACTTTTAATAAAATACTCCAAAATTTTCGTTCAATAAAAAATTTAAAATATTTTTTTAATAAAACATTTATGTATTTAAATAAAACTCATTTTATACACCCAAAATTTTTCTAGAAGTTCTGATTAGGAAGTATGAAATTTCGATGAAAATTTATTAAAATAATAGTAACAAAGTTCGGAAATTGAATTTATGTGGTTTTTGTAGAAGAATGGACTATATTATTTACATAAAATAAATACCAGAATTAAAATTTAATGCAAAACAAATTCAACTGTCAGAACATGCTGGTATGTCTCTGTGGTATAGATTTTTAAAGCATTTATTAATTATTATTGACCCTTTAACTGTTTACATATGTATGTCGAGTATATTCGTCAGAGCGAAACGAAAATTTTCGCATCATGCCGAGTATACTCGTCATGAAGATACAAAGAATCGCATTCGTATTATTTTTCTACGAATCCACTTCAATTGTTTGCCCTTGCAAAAAGGCAAAAAAGATTTTTTAAAAAATGTCATTTTTTTAATATTCTTTGGTCTGGCAACCTTACTTATTTTAATACAGAATAGCTTGTATTAAACTGAAATAACTAATTCTGGGAAAATAATAAAGCTATAATTATATTTTCAGAAAACCAACACGCAGCGTTTGATTTTTAGTCAGACAGAAACTTTTACAGACAGAAACATTTTACTCTGTTAATGTCGAGCAAACTCGTCTTTGCTGGAAAATATTGTAATTAAGCAGTCAGAAAAAGTTTTTCGGAACATTATTAAACAGTTGAAGGGTTAAGGAACTGTATTTTTATTTGAAAGACCATTGCGTATGAAATACGACATCATTTTAATATTCGTTGTAACTGGGTTCCGAGATGTCCGATTTACATGGCATCTGCACTGACTGGACTATACCTATGTTACTGACTAAAAATAAACTTGACCGCCACTGCCTGTCAGTTCTCCCTGTTAGGGAGTCCTCTAATTATTGGAAAGTAACAAAACGGCCACTTATTCCTATTTGTCTTACAAACAGAGTACATCAAAATTGATGAATCGGCAATAATGGAGGGTATAAAAATGAATAAATACATATTATACAAAATATAGATATGAAGTGCGTGGTGTTGAAGTGGTATGAGCAGTTTACGGGGATTTTTCTATATAAGGCAGTGTACACTGAGATTTTACAGATGCGATTGAGAACGCAGAAATGGGGTGCAACAAGAATTTGTAATTACTTGTGTGTTTATGTGAGTGTGTGTGTGTGTGTGTTTTAGGATGCAATTTGCAAAGTCAATCAAATACGAACGTCCCACAATTTCCGCCTTTGCATCGCAAGAATTTCGCACACAGCCGCATATACAAACATACATTTGCATGCATGTATTTGTTTTCCATTTTGTGCATATATGTATATGTATCTGTATATTTATTTGTATTGGATTCAGTGTCGATTTCTGCATACGAATTACGTGGTCATCAGAGTATCTGCTGCTGATTGATGCAAACAACCAACAACAAGCCCCATAATCGAACACACACTTTCTTCAAAGGATATTTGCGGTTTGGAGTAGTATCCTCAAATTGGCCTTACTATGCAAAAAATATTTAGTAAGAATACCATGCACATACATACTGAGTATATATGTATGTATGTATGTATACAAGCACAAACAATTGAGATAGCAAATTGAGCAAGAAATTTGCACAGCAAGCGGGGGCAGATGAGACTGGCCCAATAACCATAATACGAAATATCATTGCGCAGCAATAACAATAAAAACAGCTATTGTAATACATAACGAAATAAAATTGCCCGAAGCATTGAGGGAGCGACAACAACAGCAGCAGCAGCAGCAGCGATGATGATAACAACAACGGTCAAACTGGAAACAGGAAACATCACGTAATGGATTTATTTACTCTTCGTACACTTTCTTTTCTTTGGGGCGTGTTTGTATTTTTGGGGGGGTATGTGTGTGTATGAATGAATGCGTACACCGCTGGTGGAGATTGCTGTGGCGTTAGACGGAAGGAAGCTGCTGGAGAGCATGCAGCATTACAGAACGCGTCAGCGGGAGTCAACAATGGCTGCTCGATAAGTGCAAGCTGTCGTTTTTTCTGTTTTGTTACTGTTCATTGTAGCGGAGCTATGATTTGTGATTATTGCCCAGCCCGCTGGGCATACGGCACGTAAAGTCCAATTGGGGAAGCAGGAAAATAAACAAAGAGATTTTAGTCGCAGGTATGCGGGTGCACACCAACCGCTAACGACCGCTGCAAACGAAGTGGTGCTTTCTATGTAATATTTTGTAATGTGCACTTTTCCCATGTACTTACCTAAATACATTTCTATCAGTATGAAAGCAGAGTTGAACGTACGGAGAAAACACTATAATAAATGTATCGCATTCTTATGCCATGCTGAGCCATCCGCACACGTGGATGACCAAGCAATGGTCAATAAAAAGATCCACGCCCTATCAAAAACTTGGCGCATATTGAAATTGCACCTGGTAGAATTGACCTTAAAATCGTCGAAAATAAGACAACATATATGATGACGTCCAGACAAAATAAGTAAACTTCAGCCAAACTGAAAATTGGCGATTTCCCTTTTGAAATCATAGAATCCTACTAAGGTTTCAAACTGAGTACAGATAATTCAGCAGGTCTCAACATCGATGAGAGCTAACAGATCGTACGCGTCACTTATGAAACTCTTCAAATCGAAACTACTAAACAGACAATGCAAATTGGCTCTGTACAAAACCCTCATTAGACCCACCTTATGCTATGGAGTTGAATCGTGGACGCTAATTGATGCAGATAAAACAAAACAGCAACCCTTCGAACGAAAACTGCTCAGAATATTTTTTGGTGCCATTAAATATCACAACGAGTTACGTATAAGGTGAAGCTACAAGCTAAACCAGCTTAGGTAGGCAGGTAAAATGTTTGAGACGCCAGTCTGACCCTCCTCAAGTAGCACTGAAGGACGGTTTTAATACCATTATGAGACCTCCAACTGGCAGATATTAACAGCCAGCCAGAGCTGCTAATATAATGGAGAAGATTGATGGGATTTAGGTTGGCGCACTGCTCCAGGCTGTCGAAGAAAGGAGCACCCAGTGACCTTAGTTGTATAGCTGCCAAATATTTATAGACAAAGTGATCAACAGTCTCCATCCCTAAAAGGTCCCCACAGCTTCTGCAAAGGGGGTTCAATGATAACCATAGCTTCTGCACGTGTGTACCGATTGTCCAGTGACCGGTAAACACAGCTACGAGTTTGAAAAAGGGTTTCCGAAATAGCACATGAAGAAATGGAGCTCCACCTTTTCTGCGCTTTCCTGAGAAATAATTTTAACAGTTCCCCTTTAACAACTGTCAGGGATATGCCGATGCCCGGGTAGGAGAGCCCTGAGGCCAATTCAGTCCCCTTCCTGCCATGCTCATCAGCCATTTCATTTCCCTCTATAGGAGCATTTCCCTCTATAGGAGTCCTAGAACCCAGATCACGGAAATTTTATCTGTACACCCAAAAGATTTGACCTCCTCCTTACAGGAGTTTACTAGTTTAGTTCTGCACCATGGCGTCGTCAAAGCCTTGATCACGGCTTGACTATCGGAGAAAATGTTAATATCTACCTCGCTCTCGCGTTCCCTAAGTATTTTGCATGCCAGCTTATAAATGGCGAAAATGTTATACATTTCTTCAAAGAGCACCGGTTAAGATAGCTGGATCATATAACAAGATGGACGGTACGAGGGCTCAGAAGCTGAACAAAGCTCACAAAGAGCTACAGTGCAAAAAATATTGATGATGATGAAATGTATTAAATATTTATGAGTTGTTATCATTTGAGAGCAAATAATCATTACTGCAAGAGTACAGAGAGAAATAAAATTCCTTAGTAGCGCATAATCAACTAGTGCTCATCTGGCTCCCGAACTACAAGTACAGGAAAAATAGTAGAGCGAAGATAGGTTGCGGCACTAACACCAAAGGATCTGATACCTTATTGGCATTTGAAAGCACATCCTGAAAGAAGGGCTTAGAAATTGGATTTGAAACACTAAACAAAATGTGGTAACACGGCACACTAAACCACGGTCAGACAAAGTCGAGTCCCCTCTGATAATGTCTAATCTCAAAAGGTTTATATCTAAATCTCTCAAATAAATACATCGATTATTTGATGATATTGGATGATAAATTTGCAAGTACACTTGCCAAAGCAGCTAACTTATTTGCAGATTTTTTCATTTCAAATTATTTCTCGGCTGATAAGGGGCCGCCTCCCTTACTTTTCTTCCGAGATATCTTCATCGCTAAATTTTGGCAATTTGCACATCTCATCCGATGACATATTCAAGCGGATGCTTTCTCTCAAACATTCGTCACATACAGATGCTGTTGGTCTTTCAGCTGTCTTAAAAATTGTCCAGCGTTGGCAATCCCTTTTGAGATTATTTTTAACAAATCATTATCTATGGGTACTTTCTTAAATGAATGGAAACTTACAAACATCGCAATGCATCCGAATTTTCTGATCCGTATACCTATAAACTGCTCTTTACGGCTCTTCTTCGTTCTCACTTAAAGTATCATTTGGAGACCTTATGGCAAAATTTCTCATCTGCAGAGTATTCTATCCAAACACCATCAGTAACGACGCACTGCGGAGATTAACGAACGAGGAACCCTTTCTACGGCAAATCAAACGCAGAAAGAGGCGAACGAGAGAAAACCACCAGATAGCATCACGCGAATGGCACTGGACTGGAACCCACAACGGAGCAGAGGTCGCGGTCGACCAAAGATCACTTCGCGAAGGTCGATGCTGCACGAACTGACAGATGCCGACATCACATAGGACGTGCCATCCAAACACCTTCTTTACTGGAGCTCGACGTGTCCCAGTTTGCGCAAGCACTGCATATTGATGTACTTCACTATGTACACATCTGCGTAGAGCTCATACAGCTCGTGGTTCATTCGGCGGCAATAGTTATTGCCAACTCGAAGAGGACCGAACATTTTTCGAAGCATCTTTCTTTCGAATACCCCAAGAGCGGCTGCATCAGTCTGCGACACAACCCATGCTTCAGCGCCATAGAGTAACACCCATAGAGTAACACTAGCTAAATGAGCGTCTTGTAGAGTGTTAGTTTTGTGAGAGGTCTCTGCTACACATTTGCTTTCTGAGTAACACCTAGTAGCAAGCGTGATTGTGACGGCGGTGCCAAGACATATAAATTCCTTGACAAATTCAAAGGTATAGTTGTCCGCTAAAATGATGGATCCAAAACGCCGTGTATCTTTTCTAGTGGACAGCATACGTTTCGTCTTGCCCTGGTTAACCGCCAGACCCACTCTAGTTGACGATCTTTCGATATTGGAAAATGCTACGGTAACATCTCGATTGCTGTTCCCTATGGTGTCAATGTCATCAGCATATGCAAGGAGTTGGACACATTTAGTGAAAATAGTGTCATTCCGATGAACACCGACTCTCCGCAGTAAACCCTTCATAAAGAAGTTGAAGAGGTCGCACGATAATGGATCGCGTTGTCTGAAACCTCGCTCGGTATTGAAAGGTTAAGAGAGGTATTTTCCTACCGCAACAGAGCTGGATATGTTGCTCAGCGTCATTTTCCAAAGTCGTATCAGTTTTGGGGGAACACCGAACTCAGATATTGCGGCATATAGGCGATCCCTTATCGGGCTAATCGCAAACGATTAAGAGATAATAAAATTGATATGAATAGTAAAACTCAACTCTAGGTGGAACGGCATTGTCATTCAGTGATGAAGCCCGCTACTTAGGTCTAATACTAGATAAAAAACTAAGTTGGAAGGCAAATGTCGAAGAAAGAGTAAAAAGAGCGACAATAGCACTCTACTCTTGTAAACAGCTGATAGGACTAAGTTGAGGTCTTCCCCGATCTATCGTACATTGGCTTTACACAGCAATTGTCAGTCCAATCCTAACATACAGCATACTATTATGGTGGCCGGCTTTAGATAAGTTATATATAAAAAGAACCATGGTACATGTACAAAGAATGGTCAGTCTTTGCATCTGCGGGGCCCTTAGGACTACACTCACAGAGGCACTAAATGTTATACTTAACCTTTTGCCAGCAGAGCAATTCGGTAAAGAAACAGCTGCCAAAGCAGCTCTCCGACTAAGAAAAATCGGCCTACTCAGAACGAACCAGAGAGGACACTCTTCAGTTTTAGAAAAATTCCCCTGCATTCCTGGCACAACGGATTTCTGTAAGGCCAAGGATATCAACTGAAATAAATCCTTCGTCACAGTATTTCCTTCCAAAGAGGAATAGGATAACAGGCTTATTGTTAAGAAAAATGATATAAATATGGCTCAAAACTAGACAACAAATTAGGTGGAGGGGTTTACTCCAATAATCTCGAAGTTAGCCAAACATTTCGCCTACCTGATCATTGCATTGTATTTGGGGTGGAAGACACTGCCATAAAAGAGGGACTTACGGTAATAAAAACGAGAGTATTATCCACAAATGAAGTCTTCATATACTCGGACAGTCAAGCGGCAATAAAAGCGCTTGAATCTAAAACACACTCGTCAAAACAGTCTTAGAATGTTTTAAACGTCTAAATGGCGTTGCAGGGAACTTGCTCGAACCGGTACAACGCTCGATACCCAACCGGATAAGACGCTGATACCCAGGCCTATAGCCACTTGTAAATTACTTATACGAGTAGACAGGGAAACCATCAAAAAGGTAAAGACAAGCTGGCAAAACCTCACAACATGCAAACTAAGCAGACAGACATGGCCGAATTGGAACAGCGGTCGATCGAAAATCTTGTTAAGATTTAACAGAGAAGCTATAAGAAAAATGATAGGGGTATTAACTGGTCATTGTCTGATAGGCAGCCACACTAGAAGGTTAGGACTCCCTTACTTCGATATCTGTAGAAGCTGTCTTAATATAGAAGAAGAGAAAACAGTCAGACACATTTTATGTGAGTGTGAAAGCTTAGCTATGAGAAGCTGCGCACTCTTGATACAGCATTTTTAACCGATGTAACGGGCATAGCTCATTTAAAACTAACGAAGCTTTGCTCGTTTATTAAAGTTGCCGGATGGTTTCAAGAGGAACCCTTAGGGTAAGGATAAGTTCCAATGGTATCACAATGGACCTACGAAAAGTCTAAGTGTGTCATTGCGACAGCCACCCTACCTACCTACCTAACTAAAACTCAACGTCGTATCGAAAAATGTTACACATCCAAGTATTCACTACTTGATTTCAATGGAGATACATTAAAACGTATGAATAGGACTGACTTATTTAGCGCTGGTGGTATAGTGGCATTTACTAATGTCCATAAATAGATGAAAGCGGTTACACCAACTCCATAAGCTGTCAAGCTCAGCCTGGAGACTAAGGCATTTAATTGCATGATAAATCTTCAGGTCAACCGCATACAGAATGAAATTGCACTAAAAAAAAACAAGAAGAAACATTATTAATAAAAAGCAAAAATAACAAAGGTCCCAAGGTTACCCAGATGAACACTAGAGAAAGCAACTTATTTGCTCGTAATGCTGATTTTAAACATTTACGATTTCCAAACTTAGCGATTCAATTACTTAATATTCACAGCCGTTAGAGCCGAGCGTGCTTTGGCGTGGCACATTACTTATTAATCGATCCCCCTTTTTATATTAAATACCGTTTCTGCAAACTTAGCTTATGTTATTTGCTTAGCCAGGCAAGGAATTAATTTTATTTAAGCCGCTCAGTACATTTAACAAACCCAGTAACTTTGAAGCTAAAATTATTTAATATGAATGAAAAGTGGCATACGCGTTGAAGTAATAAATAATTTAAATAATGAAATATGTAAAAATACTCGTTTTTAAAAGGCTTGTAGCCAGTACATTCAATCATGACACAAATTATTTATTTCTCACTTAATAAAGCAATAATTGCCGATGACTGCACTTAAATTCGCGGTTAACACCATGGAAATTATGAAATCAACGCGGCTGCCACAAGAATAATTTCTACCATCGAAATCAACTGCGTATGCGTATGCGTATTGGTGCATACATTCATGTATACCCTGCAGGAAAAAGCCATGCTAGTATGCAAACTTCACTGTCAGATACCGCTATTTAATAGAAGAAATTATACTAGTCCTCATGGTGTAAGTTTGAACCAATTTTTGGAGTTTTAATCAATTACAGTACCTGAAAGGAATTTCATTTAATTTTAAGAAAAAACAATTCTAAGTTATATAGGTACATTTTTAATACGAAATACAATATTTTGAAAGCTTAGAATGGATTGGAATGGGTTCATTTTATACTTAAACTAGTCCAAACTGGTTACTTTGAAAACATATTAGGCTAAATTTTTTTCTGGCTAGTATGAACTGGTATTTTGCTGATGCATGGGCGGACAATTAATGTTTCGTAGGGCATCGTCGTGCTAAAAAATAAAGAACACGAACTGATTGAGCTGAAAAGTGAGCTGCCTAGTATTTTTCCCTGCAGGGTATGCATGTCGACTCATGCATATATCTGTATTAAACCCCTTTTTATAGGCCGTAACGGCACACACGTACAATTGTGCGTAAGTATTGGTATGTGCATGCAACTCTGTGCAATGACTCGAAAGAAGATTTCGAGCGGCGCTCGAATGCGGGTGAAATTATTGAAAATCTGCTGCGAGCTACGAATCATTTTTAAACAAAAAGGATATATGAATATAAATACATTCATACACACACGGACAAAAGTAATCACCCAAACACTAATTTTTCATTCGAAAAGCTGTACCTTGACAAAAAGTTAATGTAATTTTAAATGTTATTCTTAGGAATATAGACAAATTTATTGTTTATTTAAATCTAACATAAACTTAACAAAACATTACTCTACGGGATTCCTCGTTTTCAAGTGCCAACTAATCGCAATAATACCAGATGTCCGACGTTGTTTTTGACACCAATTTTGATAATGAGAATTAAATTGTTATTACAATTTTTAGAATGCTATTTGAATACCCAATAGAAAAATATAAAAATAAAAATATTTAACTTGCATTTCTTAGAAAATTTTGAATTTAACGCTGAATGCTATGTACGTCCGAGTTCTTTATTGAGCCACTGTATCTTATTTATAGTTTGAATTAATAAATTGATAAATAAATAATTGGCGCGCACATTTCTGTTAGGTGTTTGGCCGAGCACATCATCTTATTTGTGGTGGGCGTCTTGATGTTGTTCCACAAATGAAGGGTCCTACAGTTTTAAGCCGACTCCGAACGGCGGATATGTTTCTTTTTTATGAGAAACTTTTTCATGGCAGAAATGCCCTCGGCGGTTTGCCATTACCTACCGAGGAGCGACCGCTATTAGAAAAAACTTTTTCTTCATTTTGGTGTTTCACAGAGATTCGAACCTGCGTTTTCCGAATGGTAGTCACGTACCACGTACCCATTCGGCTAGGGAATTCGGGCTTAAAGTTTCGGTCAGATTACGAAACTTGCCACATTTCTGACTTTTTACAAAAAATATCTGCAGTTCCATTGAAAATAGGCTTTTCGCATTGCACAACGTGAGTGTGAACATACTATTATAAAGGGTGGCTAAATTTTAAGGGCCGATGTTGAATGTGAACCAGAGTTAAACGTCAAGCTTTTTTCTGCATTTCATTTGATATTTTTCAATTTCAGACTAACTCAATTTGAACCATGGAAAGACACATACTCGAGCAATGCGTTAAAGTTATTCAGGCTTATTATGAAAACGGGCGTTCAAATCAAAATGCATATCGCGCACTTCGTGAAGAAAACCATCTTCAGTGATGAGGCACATTTTCACCTCAGTAGATTCGTCAATAAGCAGAAGTGCCACATTTGGGCGAATGATAATCCAAGAGTAATTGCCGAAAAACCAATGCACCCTCAAAGAGAGACTGCTTGGTGCGGTTATAGGCCGGCGGCATCATTGGGCCGTATTTTTTCCAAAATGAGGCCGGTCAGGCAGTTACTGTGAATAGTGTTCGCTATCGTGAGATGATAATGAACTTTTTATGGCCCCAATTGGAAGATATGGATGATATGTATTTTCAACAGGACGGTGCCATTTGTCACACAGCTAACGAAACAATGGCTCTTTTGCGCGAAAAATTTGATGGCCAAATAATCTCACGTCGCGGCGATGTCAATTGGCCGCCAAGATCATCTGATTTGACACCATTGGCGGCCATTTGGCCGACATTTTGTTCCATATATAATTGAGCCATACCAATATTATCATAATATGGAGAAATGACAATAATTATTTAAAAAAATGGTATTTTATTCAAAATCAACACCGGCCCTTGAAACTTTACCACCCTTTATTTTCGCATAATCTCTCTGCGATGTATTATCAGAGTGAGAAACAAGAAGATAGTATTTTGCTGATAACTCTCATTTAGCGAAGCACGAAAAATTATGGCTTATCACTACTCTCATCCGCTCTATTCAGAACCAAGAATTTGGGTAATGGCATGCCTTGGCAGCAGTATAACAATGAGTATTAAACTATGATTAAACACACACACGCACTTTTGTATAGGTATGATTGCGTTTAAATTAAATACGAATGGAAGATAGCGAACTTTATCAAAATCACGTGATTTTTTAAATAAGTAGTGCAATCGACAATTGCCGCTAAAAGGTTCAATGAAATTGCAAATTCTATTTACTTAAAACCAATGAATCCATTGTCACTAAACAATTGGAATGCACCTGTTGCTTTTTCAGCCGACCATTTAAGTGCTGTGTAGTTTGCGCATTGTTTTTGTAATTGTTTTTGCTACTGTTACATCATTCCAACGAAGCTAAAAGTGTATAACATTTTTTTTTTTTTTTTTTCGTTCTTGTATATATTTTTTGTATATTCTTTTTTGTTTGTTTGTTTGTTTTTTATGCATTGCTCTGTGACTAAAATAGCCATGAAATACTGACCTGGCGTTAAATGTGACGAATCGAGACACACTCGACAGCAATGAAGTAGCAAAAGCAAACATGTTCCAGACATACATACATGCATACATACATACATACATACATACATCTCTACATACATACATACATACAAGCCTGTATGTGCCTTGCAGGAAAATTCGCTAGCAGCAAACTAATGCGCTTTTATTAAACGTTGAATGACGAAGTGTCTGCGGTGCCCTAGTGCATGCCTTTTCCGATAGCTTGGAAAAAGTCTTGCAAAACACGCGCCTAGATTTTTATTATTATTTTTTTTTTTTTTGTTTTTTCAAATAAGGCAAGTAAAAATTTGGATTCTTTTAGGTTTCACTATTCGTATTGAAAATACGGCTCTTAACAATTATAATAGGTTCTTCAATAAGTTTTGCGGTTCAATACGATAGGCTGTTGCTACTACCCTAAATTTGCTAAGTTGTTTTGTTCTGTTCGCACGCTCTTCATATGAACATATGTGAAGTTTCATTTCCATCTGTCAATTCATTCGTGTCACAGTATTGAAAAAATCACAGATGGAAAAAATCAAGTAGCGATCAGTAATTGAATTTTTATTTTTGGAAGGCTTAAAAGCAAAGGAAATTTATGAAGGAATATTGAAAATGTATCAGGTCTTATCGCCATCAACTAGTACAGCAGAAAGATGGGTTGCTGAATTTAAACGTGATCATACAAGCCTTAATATGGGAAGCTAGATTTACCCTATGATCAGAAAGTTTAAATGAATGTTTAAATGTCAGAATGTTTAAATAAAACAAAACAGAGTTAAATTTCAGACAAATTTATTTCATCTCCTTCAAAAAATGACCTGTGTGCCAACGTTTAACCCAGTCCTACATGCACCCCTGGTAGGCCGACGAAGGAATGGCCTTCAGCTCCTTCGACGCGATCTTTTTGATCTCCTCTATCGATTGAAATCTCCTTCCACGAAGTGGAAACTTCAACTTGGGAAACAAAAAGAAGTCGCATGGGGCCACATCAGGGGAATACGGTGTTTGCACGATGGTATTTACTTGGTGTTTAGTCAAATAATCCAGCACCATTTGAGCTCGGTGCAATGGCGCCTTATCATCATGCAAATTGTTTGCCCACATTTCCGTCCGCTTGCGACACACAGCATCTCTCAAACGCTTCAGAACGAATAAATAATATTATTTATTGACTGTCTGGCCCGATGCAAGGTACTCATGGTGCACTACGCATTGGCAATCGAAGAAAACAATCAACATCACCTCCCCGGTACTTTTTGATCATAGGGTAGGGTGCTGGATAACAAGATTGTACGGTCACAGCAAGCTCCTCCTATAGGAACCCTCGATGCTCAAAAACAAATGAGACTTCAGAATTCCTGACCTCATCTTTAAGAAAGACTTTACGGTGCGTTTACCACCGAGAGCCGAATGGGGGAAAGGGAAAGTGATTGGTAGATTTTATGTCGAATTCTACACTGACTGTTCTAAGATGAACTGTGGTGTGCAAGCTGGCCTCTATTCGGAACGGCTCAACTTATACAAATCCATTCGACTTCGTGACTACGCCAGCGTGTTGCAGGCAGCAATTAGTTGCTAATACAATAAAAACATCCATTGCGTCCACTACTATGCTTTAGCCGAAAGAAGGTGGACGCAATTAACTACATGCACTACAACAAGAAAAACAAGGGTGTCGTACAACATCCAGAGGACGAATTGCCTGTTAGGATGCTGTCGCCCAAACAGTTCACGTATCACTGCAACCCTTACAGGTCATATCATGCCGCCTGGCTTAACCTTCCTTTCAATCCCGTCTGCAGAAGCTGTCAGGCGGAGGCGGGGGAAAGAAAGTATCTTCAACTATTTATGCGAATGTCCAGGCTTAGCCATAACAAAACTTCGCTCTTTCGATAAACCTTTCCTTCAGCAAATTAATAAAATCTCAGACACAGAGATACAAAATTTACTGCTATATCTGGATCTCACAAAATGGATCGAACTCAAACAAAAACAAAGAAGACATCACACAAGAACAGTGGTAGTAATATAAATTGGGCTAGTCGCTAGTTAAAATTATTTCAGTAGAAAAACTCAACCACTTCAACAACAAAAAGCCTCGAAGACGATCCCCGTCACGGACGTCCAAAAACAGCAATAACACCAGATATCGTAGCAAAAATACGAGATATCTTATTGGAAAATCGTTGAGAGAAACTGAAAAAGAAGAAGATCTTGGCATCTCATTGGGCAATGTAAGCAGTATTTTGACTGAAGTATTGGATTTCAGAAAGCTGTGTGCGCAATTGGTGCCGCATTCGCTAACAATGGAACAGAAACCCATTCGAATGCGACTTTCTCAGCCACATTTAGAGCGTTTTCGAAAGGATAAAGTGGATTTTGGATGAGACTTGGGTCTATCACCATGATCCTTATGCAGAAAAAGAGGCTAAAGAGTGACGGGAACCCGATTCTTCGGCTCCGAAACGAGTTCGTTTGCAGAAATCGGCCAAGAAGGTGTTAGCATCAGTTTTTTGGGATGTGAAAGCAATTTTGTTTGTGGATTACGTCGCACACTGGTAAAACAATAAATTCTGAAAATTATTGTAAGCTTTTGTAACAGCTAAAGAAACAAAACTCTTGAAAAAATACCCAGTTTGCAAAAGCAAAAAATTGTTTTTCATCAGGACAAAGTACCGCGTCACAAGAGCATTTTGACATTTGCTAAAATCCAGGAATTAAAGTTCGAATAGTTGAAGCACCCACCAATCCGGTGACTAGATTTAGCCTCTAGCGACTTTCATCTGTTTCTAGACCTAAAAGAACGCAAAGCAAAATGCATGCGTAGAACGCGTTTTTCATCAAAGGATGAGGTCATAACAGCTGTGGAAGCGTATTTTGCAGCCCTTCCACATTCTCAACCTCAGGAATGGAATTCATAAATTAGAAGTCCAAGTGTATTGATGTTCACGGGGACTATACTGAACAGTAAAGTGTATTTTAAAGCATAAAATTGTATTCTTCTTGTTTATTAAACAATCAGTATGTGAAAAAGTACATAATTTAAATGCCCATCTCGAGCACGTCTGCAGTTAAAACCCGCAAAACAGTCGGTTCATGAATGCTTCATTGTTGAGAAAGTCGAGATATCGATGCTGAGGGTTGTTCAGCAACACTTTGCGCTACAGCAGCAATATTCTCAACAGAACGTCCGGTTCTTAATCGGCCAGTCTTTTTTCATCTTCGACAGAACCAGTTTCTTGAAATTTTTTTTACCAACCTTTGAACTGTCGACTCATTCGTACGATTATTTTCATCAAAAAATCACAAATTTTGCGATATGTTGTTCTTAAAGACCATTTTTATAATGAGTTCCAATAATCTTTTAAATCATTTTATACATTTAATATAAAAAAAAAACATTTTAATTATATAAAATAATTTTTAAAGATGTAATATTTTACATCTGACCAAAGATGACATAAAAGAAGATACAGTCTGGGAATTATTCACTACTGACATCCTTCTTCGTCACTTTTGAAAGGCCTCAAATAGTTTAAATGCCTATGATCTTTGTGCCTTTTTCCATAGTCGCGAACCAATATAGAATTCAGATTTTCTTTGGTTCATCAACATACAATTTATATTATATTATATATTGGCATATGTATGTTGGCTTGTTACCAGGCCATCGGAAGGCGCAATTGTTCTATGAAATTTTATTGCTAAATTAACAAGCGCGCCAACTTTAATTGGCTCTACTGAAAGTTGTTATTATTTGAGTTGTGACCTTATTCCAAAGGACCACATCTATATTATACATATATGTTCATATGTATGGGTGTGTATAACTCTATTGCAACTTATAGGCCTGCCACAATGGGTCCGTTGCGTCAACGCATTTGACTGACGTAACGAGTAAAACGTACGTGGTACCACATTAAAAATATTGTTGCATATAAACAAATGTGTTTGTAGTTAAAGCAAATATTATATTTCGTTGTGCATAAACAGGGCTTTGTTGGTTATGAAGTATAGTATAAAATAAGTGCTTATCGGAGCGAAAGAGTGCACATTCGTTTTTCAGGACAATTTGTTTTTGCTTTTCTATACTCTTTCAAACTTTTATCGAAAAGACAAGGGGGCATTTCAATAGACTCAATTAACCCTCCGTTGGACGTGTTTCATTAGTTGGCACCATACGATCCAACAAACGCTGCATTCCACCAGAAATGAAATGGAACAATTCTCGCTCAATGCTTTCATCATCATGAAAATCTCATTGCAATCAGCAGCTAGACTCAACCGTTCACTATACCAAAGATTGTGAAGGCGAAGCAAAAAAGCCATCACCCATTATTTATTATAATGAACACAAAACTGGCGTCGATTTCATGGATCAAATGATCCCACATTTCGCATCAAAACGGCCAAGAAGTCGATTGAACTTTGCTTTCTTGTCATTGGCACAGTTTTGTATTTGCAAGGAAGTCGATGGGCTCAGAAAAGGTGATGCGAGATGAAATTTTTTGACGAGTTTATTGAAAACATTAGTCCTTGCAAGCATCGGAAATCGTATGAAAAATATAGCCATTATTTCGAAATTCACTACTCGATGGCTATGGAATCATTTTTCAACAAACCAGTTATTGTAGTCAACAAGCCCAACCGGAGCCGATATGCTCACAACGAAGAGAGATTGTCGTCTTTGACTCCAAGGAGGCGAAACGCTTCGTCTAAAAATTCGTTTCTATTGTATTGTAGGCAAAAATCCAGTATGTTAACAGCACTCAAAAATCCCTTACACAAAGTTTTTCTTGTCTTCCACCGAATCCATAAATAAATATCATTTCATATTTTACCACACATTTCATTGCACAATGTTCAATGTAATACTTTTATTTCTTTAACTCTTTTCGAAATAAGTCAAAATAAAAAACAAAACCAAAAAAATCCGTTTTTTCACAAACCAAATATTTTCAGCGATTATTTTTGCTTCAGAAGGTACTCGTAGCTCAATGCATGCGAAAGCCAATGGAAAAGGTAAGAAATTAAAAATATATATGTACATATGTACCTGAGGTATTTAGGTAGGTAGGTATAGTGGTTATCGGTTGACACACCTAGGCCTGCTGCAGACCTATTGTCCTGGTGGTATCCCCACTCAACACTCTACATTGTCCTCATTAAAGCAACCTGTGGCTTTAAGATATCCAACAAGACTTGTTATTTTTATATTGGCTACTTCTGCCAAGTTATTCAGGGAACTTTTTCCTAAAATATTGATCCTTCTTCTATCCAGAGCCATGTACCCGCATAGAAAGTGTTATACAGTCTCTTCTTCTTCAATGTCGTTACAGCTGCTGCAATAGTCGTTATAGGGTGCTCCCAGTCTACTGGCATGCCTGCCAATCACACAATGCCCTGTTAGGACCCCGAGAAGATTTCTCATGTTCTTCCTGTTTAGTTTCAACAGTCGGTTGGTGCGGCTCATGTTCCATTCTGGCCACGTCATTCTACTTGTTGCACAGGTCAAGGACTGAGTCCATAGCACGTTGGCAACTTTAATCGTGTGTTTGTCTATAAGCATCTTACCAGTTGCTAAAGGTATAGGTATGTTCGCTTTGTCTGGTTGGATCGGTAATTTGGTACCCAATCTCGCTAGTTCATCTGCTTTGCAGTTGCCTTCTATGTCTCTATGACCCGGCACCCAGAGCAGGTTTATTATAAAGTACTGTGATAGTTCTGTCAAAACGTCGATGCATTCTTTTACTGTGTTCGAGTTATTATCAGGCGATTTTAAAGCTTTCAGGGCCAATTGGCTATCTGAATATGTGTCTATATCTCTTGTGGTGAGGACACTTTTATTAAGGGCTAGCAGGCCTTCCCTGATAGCCGGAATTTCAGCTTGAAATTCACTACATTGATCCGGTAACCGGAATGAGATGTTAGCATTTATTCCTTCAAAATGAAGGCCTCCGCCTACTTGATCATTTAGATTGGAACCATCAGTATACCTAGATGCTGATTCCGCTTCTATTGTCCATTACTTTATTGCCCCAATCTTCTCTCGTTGGGAAAGTTGTGAGAAAGGATGTGTTTAAATGCGACTCTACTGAGGTACAAAAGTCTGTCGTTTGATGTAGGAAGGGATATTCGTCTAGTATTCTTGCGTGACCCCTTCTGTTAGTGGTTTAACCTAAGTGCCGATTTCGCCGCCAGCTGTTTGCTGTAGGCCTCAATCGGTAAAACGTGCAGCATGACATTCATCGCTGCCATGGGCTTAGTCTTTAGTGTCCCACTTATGCAGAGACTAGCACCTCTTTGAATACTTTCTAGGCATTTTACTGTTGTTCTTTTCTCGAGTGTTGGCCACCAGACTAAGACACCGTATGTCATGATAGGCCGTACCATTGCTGTATAAAGCCAGTGTACTATTTTTGGGGTTAGGCCCCATATTACTCCCACAATTCTTATGCATGTATAGAGTGCTTTGGCTGCTTTTTTTACTCTATAATTAATAGTTTGTTTCCACGACAGCTTCCTACCTAATACTAGTCCTAGGTAGCTTGCCTTTTCCCCAATTGACGGTGTGATTCCCTCAATGGTAGAGGGGTTTGGAACAGGTGCTGTGGTACTTAAAAATTAATTATAAATGCGGCGCATTTGGCATATATTCCCGCACAAATGCATGTAAATACATAGGGTTGTGGCCAGTTCCGTATGCCCAACAGAAGGTAAAACTTTTTATATTATTTTTTTCGTCCTCTTCGAGCATCCTTTTTAAAAGGTTACTTTCATAAACCGATAGAAAAGTAAATTTTATGAGGCTACCTGGAAGCTCAAGTTGTTAACTTAAATTCACGTCCAAAGACGAAAAAGATCTGGCCAGAGCTGTATGCCCAACGGAGGGTTAACTTAAATTCCATTTACTTTCTGCATTTAACTTGATTTAATAAAAAACACCAGTGATAACAAGTTCAGCGTTACAAAATTTTTCTACATTACACAGTTGTCATTTGCGCTGGACTTGCCAGATGGCAAAAGTAAAACGTTACTGAATTTGGTGCATTCCGGCATGGCGCATGGCATGTACGTGGCACCTTCGACTCAAAAACTTATAATCTATTAGTTATCAGTCGAACTCGTTGCCGCAACGGATGCAACGGATCCATTGTGACGGGCCTATAAAATCGCACTGCCGCTGATTTCGCAGTAGTCGACTGGATAGGGCATTGGCGTGCAATGAGCAAGATCAAAAGTTTCATTATTGGAATGGCATTTTTTTTCCTAAATGGTTGCAGTACAATTACAATAAGTTTGATCAATCAGATCTCATTGTAAGTCATGAGTGATAGTTTATTGAACTCAAGAAAAAATCAACCAAAGAAATCGCAAACACTACCAGTTTGACTCGACCCAACTATTCGCGATATGCATCACGAGGTGGAGTGCAATCGCACAAATCAGAAATTTTATCGGATTTCAGATTTTCTATGTTAGCTAAAGGCCGTTCTAGCATTGCTTCGACACCTGACTATGAATGCGTGAGTAGATTTACATGAAAGCATTCGCATAGCCAATACAACTAAGGTTAAACAACTCCCAATTCCTCGCCTGCGTTGCTGATTAACAGATGTAAATAAACAGAGTTTTTATGAAACTTAATAAATACAGTTAGTTTTTAAATTATTTCAATTAAATTGTATGTTCACTAAATTTAATTTATATTATCTATCCAACTTAAAATGTGTTCAGCCCAAAGCGTTCGCTAGCGTTGCCCCCCTTATGGCATACACTCGCGTTTCTCGCACTGCAACAATGCGAATCGAATGCGAAAGTTGTTTATAGACAGGCCTTAATTATTGCACTTTAGTTTATTAGAGTTCGCTTGTGTATAATGACAAAAATGTGCACATAAATTTAGCAAGTAACATCAATTCACTTAAAAGCATGGAAATTTTATCCAGACATGCCCGGTCAGTTGCGGTGAAGTCAAAAGGGGGATGCATAAATTCAGCCGGCGCCGAATTTTATACACCCAGCGCATGTTTTTAGAGAAATTTCGCAGTCATTTTAAGCAGCAAATCTGTTATCATCATATTTTCTTCATATTTTTTATTTATTTACAGTGGATATAATTACAACCAGCAGCAAAGGATATCGGCCTTAGTACTATGAGTATACCGAACTCTTTTTTATACGACACACGCGATTCACAAATAAATCTTTTTACAAGAAATTTTCTGGCACGACGAAATTTTCTGGCTCAAGATAAAAATGTATTTCAAACAAAACAGAATTTCTAAAAAAATGGATGACGAAGTAAACACTTTTTTGTAGTATCTACTTAGTCTTGCCATAACTTCTGTTACAAGTTAAGTCCGTTATAGATATTATATGAAATTATAATACATTTTTTAATGAAGTTAGTTCTATTTAATCCTCTAAACATTAAGAAACGAAACTTTAAACTTTCATTCGAAATGGTGACCATTTGCTTTTACACAAGCCTTCAAACTAATAGGCCTTCCAGCTGTTGCATCACGCACGATTTCCATGAATATTGACATCGCTGCTCGAATCAAAGATTGTTTGAGACAAATTTCTGCGAGGTCTTCAACAGGCCAAGTTCTCCAATTCTGACGACAAATGTCCAGACGGCCAATCTTCTACGGCTATGAATACAGGAATATTATTCTTCAGCCACTGCTGGGTTGTTTTTGCCTTATAGATTTGACCGGAAACTTGCTGGAAGATCAATGCATACAAACAAAAGCAAAAATAGCGAAACTTTTTTCTGCAAAATATTCTCGTTGTATGCATTATCAAATTTGTCACAGAATTTATGGCAAGACTAAGTACATACTTATAATATTTAAAACCGAAAGCTACATTTTAGAATTAGCCAAGTCCGGTAGAATAGGTCTTATAGGGCACAATTGATCCTTCAGGTCGCAAATACGCTCATAATAATACCATAAAGGGTGATCAGATTGGAGGTACTTTTCCAATAGAGTTTTTTTCGACATATCACGCGTGACTACTTTCAAACTAAATACATTTTTTTTTTTTCAGTATTCATTTACATTTCATCGTTTGGAAATCGTAAAATTCTATTACGAAAATCGACGCTCTATAAAAAGTGCTCATCGCGAGCTCCGGCCAACTTAAGCCATGATAAAAGACTTTTTGATGTTGGAAATTGAAGCGCGTGATCTCCACAACATTTGGTTCCAACAAGACGGCGCTACTTGTCATACAGCTGGTGAAACAATGGAATGACCCAGTGTTTCGGCGACCAATTCAGCTCTCGTCTCAGACCAGTGGATATCACACCTTTGGACTTTTATTTGTTAGGGTACGTAAAGTATAAATGCTTTGTGGAGTCATTAAAACTGGTGTTTACGGTTGGCCGAATTACGGCGCAGTTGCGGACAACATTTGGAAGGGATTGTCTTTAAAAAATAAATGCCATGAATGGTTCTACACAAATATAATAAAGATTTGCCCAATTAATTTGAGGTTTCGTTGTTTTAATTCAATCTAAAATCCTATGCCTCTAAATTGATCACCTTTTATTTGTCTTTTTGTCTGGTGTTCAAGTGTTTTTTGTAAGTTTCATAATTATGATCATTCAGATTTTTCGATAATTCTTATCAGTTAAAGGCTATAAATCCCATCAAACTAAATATAGGGTGTGCTGTCATGTAGAATGTTCATAATTTTCCAAAGAATAAAAAAATATTTTTATATAACTTAGCAAACGAGAGTTGGTATGCATAAAAATCTTAAAAAAAATTCAAATACTTAAACAATGAAAAGTGGAATCTTCCTTGAAAACGAGCGCGTGGGGTATAGCTTAGGAGCATAATTTATACTTTAATAATTCAGATAAGAGTACTGAAGAGAAAATTTGTATAAAGTATTTATAAAAAATACTTTTAATTAGTCACTTTTTTTTTATTGCCAACGAAATTCTTTATGTTTTTTTTTTATGAAAATACAACTTTATTCTGAAAAAATGGGTGGCTACTACTTTTCCCCATCTTTCTGGTAGATCTTGTATATCGTCGCGGTAAAACTATTCACCTTTTGACGCTATCCACGGATCAATCCATTTTTTGGAGTCTTCATGTGGATGGAACAGCTGGTCAGCTAGACCAAGTGGCGGGTGGGGTAGGATTTCCCATTTCAGTGTTTCCTGGCAGATTTTAAAGGGTTTCGCAACGTGAGGCCGAGCGTTGTCATGCTGTAGAATCACTTTTTCATGCCTCTCCGCGTATTGCAGCCGCTTCTCGCGCCGTGCTCGGCTCAATCGCATCAATTGTAGTCGATACCGATCCCCAGTGATGGTTTCGCTTGGTTTTAACAGTTCGGTATCGATAGTTCTTATGCAGCTACAGAAATGCTCAAATAAAAATGTATACCGATCCCCAGTGATGGTCTCGCTTGGGTTTAACAGTTCATAATAAATAACACCAACTTGGTCCCACCAAATACATAGCATAACTTTCGCAGCGTGAATATTCGGCCAAGGCGACGACGTAGAAGCATGACCGGGCACTCCCCATGACTTTCTTTTCTTTGAATTGCTGTAATGAATACATTTTTCATCACCCGTCACGATACGATGAAGAAAACCCTTCCTTTTTTGCCGCTGGAGCAGTTGATCACAGGCGAAAAAGCGACGTTCAACATCCCTTGGTTTTAACTCGTAAGGAACCCAAGTCCCCTGTTTCCGAATCATTCCCAAAGCATGCAATCGCTTTGAAATAGATTGGCGGCTAAATCCTAATACTGGAGCAAGCTCTTCTTGCGTTTGACACAGATCCTCATTGAGCAATGCCTCCAATTCAGCGTCTTCGAAGGTTGTTGGCCTTCCTTCACGCGGACGGTCGTCAACATTAAAATCACCGTTTTTGAAGCGACGGAACCAATCTCGGCACGTTGTTTCTCTTAAAGCAGCATCTCCATAAACTTTTTGTAGCTCTCGATGCGCTTCAGCCGCCGTGTTTTTTTCGACTGCGGTATTCGGGGGTCGGAAACTTAAGAAGATGATAAGTGTTCCCCGATAAATATCGTTAAGTGTATGTCTAAACACTGTCCAGTCCAGCAGTTGTCGGTTTGTTTTATCGTGGATCTCGGCGGAGTAGTTGAATAGATACCTTTGGAGGAGCATCTGGCCTTCATTATGTAGGTGCTGTAGAGGGGACATCAGGAGACATCCCGTCGCTGTCCGAATGGCAGTGTTTTGGCATATCTGTAGCTTTGTCCACTACGTATCACTAGTTCCAGGTGACCAGACAGGTAATTTAGAACCGGCCGGCCAATTGCTTTAAATTTCGCCAGCAACATTTCTTTGTCTTTGCCCCAAGTACTACCGGCAAGGGATTTGAGGACCTTGTTGCGGTTTTGGACTTTAGTGGCAATTGCGGTTGTGTGCGCAGAGAATAAGTAGAGACTATCAAAAGTGACTGCCAAAATTTTGGAGTTGCTTACGATCGGTTTCGGTGTGTCGTCGACTTTGACCTTAAGCTACAGTTTGACCCTCTTTGACCAGGTGGTAAAGAGGTACTGAATGAATGAAGGCACACACTGCATACATAATTTTTTTCTTAATTTTTTTATATAATTAAATTTTTTTTTTATTTCATTTTATTATTTTTTTATTTAATGTTGGTGTTTTTTATTTTTTAGGTTTTTTTATTAGTTCAACAGTTTTTTCATTCCCGCATTGAGTACGTTGGCGTATGTAATTGTTGATGTTATAAAATCCCATTTCCAATAAGAGGAAAAAAACAGTGAACCCTTAAAAGCAAATAATTAGTGATTGCAAAATACAACGCCCTCCCACTTTTACAATTCAGGTGTGCCTAACACCCATATGCTAATCTGTTCCATTATTAGCGCAGCAGGCCATTCACGATTCACAGCTGGCAACCGAAAGCGTAAAGAAAAGTGTTTGTTTTATTAATGGCAATCGAGTTATTCCAGTGAAGTAAATGGGCTTACATAATCAGTTGAAAATGAAAACAAGAAATGTATGAACGTTAGCACACAAATCATGATTTTCAATTCATTAGCGCTGCTATAAAGCTGGTGCATTGGTATACATTAGGGCGGGTAAAATCTTTTCTATGCTTGAAGTGTTTGACTATTATTAGTATAAAATGGTTTTTTGCTTACCGCGACCAAAAAAGATATATTTCGCAGCCATGTAGCCTACTCAAACAGTTTAAGGCTAATAATAAATCCTAAAACTGCTGTAAGCTTAATCTCTACCAGGTGACTTGGATCTATTGTATAAATGCACTTCCCAGGTAATTTAGACTGCGTCGTGCCACTGCTGGGCGGTCACATAGAAAATGTTCTGTTGCTTTTTGTTTCTCTTTACAGAGTCTACACGAATCATTTTATGCCACACCAATTTTTTCCATGAAGTAATTTAGTTTACAATGTCCTGTTAGTACTTCAGGGTAGAGTTTTATGTCTTTCCCGCTGAAGTTAAGGATTGTATATACCTTTATACGTTCTGTATCTCTCCAGTACTCGATTAAGCGTCACTGTTTGCGTTCACGTAAAAAGCCACTTTGAAAGCTATTGTTTAGCCCGCAGAAAAGTTCAGGACCAATGAAGGGAGTATTTGCATCTTTCTTCGCTAAAATGTCCGCAATTTCATTTCCTTCGTCTCCCTCATTGCCCAGTACCCACAGCAGAGTAACAAAGTTTCTTGATGTAAGAGTTTCAGAATTCTAAAACATTCCCAGAGCAACCTTGATTGGAAAGAAAAGCTATCTAGTGATTTTAGAGCTGATTGACAGTCAGAGAGAATGTTGGTATTGACACCACCAGCTCTAAGACGTCCCTTGGACGTAAATTTTTCGCATTTCAATTGCCTTCTTGAAGTGTGATCCGACAATTCCAGCCCCGGCACTGCCATCTTCCATTTTAGGCCCGTGAGTAAACCATACTTGCGCGCCCTGTTTTAAAGATATTTCATTGTTTCTCCATGCTGAGCAATCACTGATGACCACCTTGAAATTCTTGGAGAATTCTAGTTTTCTTTCCATTTTGTCGGAGGCCGTCAGGCACAGAGAGGCGAAAAGAGTTGAACCCAAAACTCTTACATGCCCAGTAAAATTGCCTTCTTTAAGATGAAATAGACTGGGAAGCCTTAGAACTGCACTAGCTGCCGACCGTTTAGCCACAAGGTGGTGTGGAATGAGTCCAGTGACCATTCCTAAAGCCGTTGTGAGCCGTTTGCATTGCTCCCGTTACGCTCAGATAGGTTACTCTGTATACCTTGTTAAGTATTATCTAAGTCTGAGTTTGGTTTACTTTTAGCCACCATATCAAAGAGGCGTAGGTGAAAAGAAAGAGAACAAAATATAGAGCATAGCTCTGGATTTCGAATTTCCTTTATTTAATTTTACTTATTAAAACCCAAAAATCGGCTATATTTTTTTAGAATAAATTGTCTCACCCTCGTATACATACTATATGTATGTATATACCAGCTCGGGATCGGCGGCCAACAAATGTTGACAACAAATTTGTTGTGTCTCACAGCATACATACATACATACAAATGTATACATCTGCAGATTTTTATATACTAATCAAGAATTTATTTGAAAACATAAATATTTGCGGGTTTTTGAGTACATCTACTTCATACTCGAAATACTTTTTTTTTTATTGCCTTTACCAAAACTTTTGTTTTCTCATATAATTTTTTCCCCTATAGACTTCAATGTATATATATAATTGGCGCATACACTCTTTTTGGGCGTTTGTTCGAGCTCCTCCTCCTATTTGTGGTGTGCGTATTGATATTGTTCCACAAATGGAGGGACCTACAGTTTCAAGCCGACTCAGAACGGCAGATATTTTTTTATTAGGAGCTTTTTCATGGCAGAAATACACTCGGAGGTTTGCCATTACCTGCCGAGGGGCTATTTGAAAAATGTTTTTTTTTTAATTTTGGTGTTTCACCGAGATTCGAACCAACGTTCTCTCTGTGAATTCTGAATGGTAATCACGCACCAACCCATTAGGCTACGGCGGCCGCCGTAGACTTCAATGATTGGTAATAATAATCGGCTGGTTTCATTTAAAAAATGCTTAAAACACCAATGCATTTCACTTTATTAGAAAGGAAAACCAAATTCGAGCATTTTCCATCTGCCCCAACTTCTCATACAGAGAAGCAATATCAAAGCGCTTGGTACTTGGCTTACTTTAGTATTTTTTAACGTTTGTTTTTTGGCTCGTTTGTATCTCTCATGGACTATCCTTAAACTGAGAATGCTCGCTGGCATTCTCACAGGTCTCTGCAGACAGGGTCGGGATACAGTCCACGAACGTCTAATCCCCAGAACACCGCTCTTTTCAAATGTGATGTCATAGCGAGAAAGAATAAACATCTTTTTTAACTGGTACGGGCAGAAGATAGGCAGAAAGACACACTTTAAGTCCTTCTAAGCTCCATCCTATGTTTACTGAGGGAACTGGGCTTGATAAGTAGAGGGCACAAAAGAGATTTAGATCAAAACGCAAGCCTCCCATCTTTCTATTGGCTGTCTTTCGATTAAGCCGCTCAAATTGAAATCGAGCATCTTCACAGCCTCATTAGAAGTGGCAGACGATGTTTTGCTTCTAGATTTTTAGTTACTCTCAGCCAACAAAACTTTTTCACAATTCTGGTCGTATGTCTATCTCAGCAAGGAATAGTACTAATTTAAACTGTTTTTATTTATACGATTAATAAATCTTGTTTGTCCTTCATAATCTTACGTCAGATGAAAAGCATTCCATAAGCAATTGTGTTGTTGTGGCAATCACACTTTTCTTCAAAATTTCCTTGCTCCGGTCTATCATGTACATATGTATGTATAGTCAGTGCATTATGTGAAATAAATTTATAACCATGAAACACTAAAGATACCTTCAATGCTTCCGATTTGTATTTCGGAAACTGCAGCAAGGTGACTGGAGGCTGTGATTGAGAAGTTCATATCTCTATATCATTGGCTGATTTATATTTAATATATTTTATTTTATATATATAAACTTTATAAAGTTTATCTAAAATTACATTCTCCACTTTAATAAACATTTTTTTGGTATTTAAATTTAGGATTTTGCCTCAATTCGCAAATTTTAATTTGTGTTCAATTTTACTTTGCGATCAGCTGTTATTCTCACTTGCAAATTCTTCCAAGTAAAAATGCATCCAATATAACTTGCTACTTCCCCTCAAAGTGAAATCTCATTTTCCTCTCTCACTTTCCCCTACTTTGCAAGTTTTTTGGATACATGAACACCAAAGCTTGATAGTTCGATATTCAAACCAGCAAATCGTAAGAAAAAAACAAACCAGCTGCTCTACTGCAACTTGTATGGATTGGCCTTGATTAAAAACGAACTAAGAGCAAATACCGCTATTTCTATACATTTTATTCGCAAATGAATTCGCCTTGGCTGGTCCCAGCAACTTGTAATATATTTGTTGTTTACATTACTGTGTGTTTACCTTTGATTCACGAACCGTGACTGGAATTAAGAGATCAAGAAACATATTTTTGTATATTCTAATAATTTACAATTTATTGTCAGTTACTTTTTTATATGTACGTTCCCAGCTCATTTATTTACATAAAATTGTTGCACTTCTAAATTGAAAAAATATATGTAAATTTTTATTTGCACTTCTTCTATTTCTGTTTTTAAGAATATTAACAAATTGTATGTAAATGTACAGTATTAATTGCTAAAAATAAAATTTAAAAAATAAAACAAGTATAACAGCTCATTTATGTATTCTAATCGATTTCAGTAACTATTCTGACAGCTCTGCATCAAAAACAGCCAAAATAATCGATCTGATCGCAATTAGGATTTTTACCCGTTTTTGTGCTAATTGTTGTGGATTTACAAATAAAATTTCTAAACGATGTGCGTTTTATACGTATTTGAGCGCGTTGCATACTATCAAAGCACCGTTTACTGAAATAAGCTAGCAAGAATATTTTTACTAATGAATTTAATTCAGCTTAGAAATAACTAACAAATTGAGTTTTTAGTTGGTGGCAAAAATGAAATTTTGTCTAGTTGATGACAGGAAAACACTTGTTTAGCTATATTTGCACTTCGTTTCTGGAATATAGGTAATGTATTTATGTATGTCCGTGCACGCGTACTTTATACAACATCAACCGCACACGCTTCACTATCTGTCGAAGTGGTTACATCACAGTTTACCGATTTATTTGCTAGCAAAATCGCGGTATAATTTGTTCAATTGCTCCAGGAAAATGAAAGTCAGTACGGTATGCGGTCCCAGGCGGCAGAAGTATGGTGTGAATCCTTTCCACAAAGCTAAGACACCTTCTTGGCGTGCCACCCTGGCTAGCACATCGATGGTGCCACTATATTCCGGCTTAGCGCCTGGAGCTGTTTTCATATTCTGTATACGTGTCTTGGCAATGTCCAGCGGCATGGAAGTGATGGTCGTAAGAAAACCACTTAACATGCTGGAACAGAAATGCAGGGCGATCCCTTCTTCCATCTTAAGTGGACCATTTTTGAAATAGGCTTTGAACTGTGAATAAGAAGCCAGTTGTGTCATATTCACAACCATGGCACGACCCATGGTGGGTATACTTCCACGCCACAATGCTGTCACACCCTCTTCGCGTACTATACGTGTCAGCGCATTTACCACATTGGTGTAATTGCGTCGCTCTGCTGGTGGCAGGCGACCATCACTGGCCATACGAATGAGTGCCACCTCAGCTGGTGTGCCAATAAAGGCGCCAACTGCGCCGGCTACCATACCCATTGCCATACTATCCAATACACCAGGAGTGCGTTTCAGTTTGGTTTGACACAAATCCACTAAGTAGGTGTAGACACCAAGTCGACCGGTAGTATAAGTTGCCTGACGCAGCAAAGCTGCTCCAATGCCTTTATACAAGCCCAAGGGGCCCTCTTTCTTTACCACCTTCTGTATGCAGTCCCATGAGTTACGGTATTCCTTTTCGCCACCGCCTGCGCCAGATATTTGCATTCTTGTCTTAACCAAATCCAGTGGCTGGACAATGCAGGTGGCACTCATGCCAGCAACACCTCCAAACAAGAACTTCAATCCACTTGGAATAGGTGCAGGCGCTTTGGGCGCTGCAGCCGCCGCTTTCTGCTCACTTTGATTTGACATTTTGTACTTTTGCAACAACCCGCGCGACCGATCAGCAACTAAACGTACAACTCTATAATCTTTCCGCGGCCAACTGAATGCACCTACTGAACTCTACCCACAAACCGCACAGCGCTTGTAGTATCTGTCTGGAATTTGGAATACCAAAAACGAAGTCGAAGTTACATGAATTGTGCAAATGCCAATGTGTAGTTAAATTAAGCAAATTTTTAATGATTTTGCAAAGCGTTGAAGTTCTTGTATAAAAAAGAGCAGCGCCAGCCCAAAACCGAAACCGAAACCGAAAACCAATGAAACAACGATGGCACAAAACGCTCAGCCTGATAAAGAATCCCCAAGATTGTTAGTGTTGCCAATGTCCGAAAATTATATAGCACAAACAACTTGAGGAAAAATATCAATGCATTTGTAAAATTGGTATGTATAAAATTTTCTTTTTTTCTAATTGCTTTACATGTATTCCAATAGTTTCACGCGAAATTAGAAGACTACATATCTCACAGAGAGAAATAAATCACTTTGCACAAATTGTTGTTTAAAAGTTTATTGTTGGCATCACTGTATCGTTAAGCTTACAGCGGTCGATTGCTACTAAGTATAGATGACTATTTTATACTCTACTTGAAAGCCCTGACTAACACAAACCAAAAGAGCTGGATTTACGCAAGCAGCAAATTTATTTTGAAATAAATGAACAAATTTTCAATTTTAAATCAATATAACCTGATGCCACCCACTCGTTAGTTACAATATTCTGATTATTCTCATACGTGATATGCCATCACACGTTGTAGGGCGCAATAAGCTCTTCATTGCCACATCGATTTATGCTATGGCAGCTGCTGCTGACGTCAACTAGAGAAATCAGCTGTTCGGTTTAGATGCGAAAGAAAGTGAGCAGAGCAAAACGAAAAATAAAGAGAGCACACAATTTTTTTTATGTACATATGCGCTCTTTATATGAATATGTTTACACGCAAGCAGCGATGCATTCGTCAGTACGATTTTTGTTGTTTCTTTTAAGCGTGAAAGTCAATGTAAATTTTTCCCAAAACAAAAAACACACTTTAATTTAAAATAAATTTAAAAATAGGCAAAATAAAATATAGGCATAAGGAAATTACCTTGCACTTGGCACAGTCATGGCATGGCGTTCAGCCGCATAGCTAGCGATTCAGCTAGACGTAATCACCTTCAAACTATTTTCGGAACGACACAAAGATTTTCATCCAAGCATACACATGTGTAGACAAAGACATGTATATACGCATCCCATGCGGGGATGTGTGGGCGGCCGAGTGCGTACAATGGGATATTTTATTAACCCAACGAGGAACTTCGGTGGCGCGAATTTTTAAGTTTAAGTTCACCGAAAAAAATTTTATTTATTTATTTGATCCATAAGTTGAAAATTTTTTTCAAAAACTGAACAAATTAAATAATATATACAAAAAAAAAACTCTTTACGAAACGCTTAAAAACTCTGAATTTATTTTGCATCGGAAGCCTGCACAACAACATAAAATAGACGCCGTTAAATTAACGAAGATGGGCCTTAGCATGATGCGATAATTTAATGGTGGTTACACTTCTTATTGACCGCCGTTAGCCCTATTTGACGTAAACTTTTGAATTTTTATTTGTAGCTGGTTATTAAAAAAAATCGAATTGTTTTCAAAAAGTAAAAAGAAAAATATATCAGCATCAGCGAGCTCGACTTTATTATAAACCGAAAGCGAGTGAAATATCGCAATGTTACATTACATAAAGGATGCGTTTACTTTTATCATTTATTTTTATCAAAATTTGTAAGATGAGTTTGTTTTTCTTTTTACTATTCTCGTTTTAAGCTTATCAACTTACAAACTCTCGAATTTAGAAGAACTTTTCAGTTGCATATGTTTGGCTTTAATCTGATAGCTGATTTTTAGGATTTTCCAGAACTTCTTGAAAAGATACCGAGATGCCGAGGGGCGACCGCTTATAGAAAAAAATTTTTCTTCATTTTGGTGTTTCACCGAGATTCGAACCTACGAACCTACCAATTTTTTTTTTTTTTTTAAGTTAAAGTTAGTCATTATTATTTTGGACCCGATTTGCCGAGTTCTCACAGAGAATTCAATAAGAAAAATATTTATTTATTTTTAAATATTGATTTTTCGCTGTCGAGATTTATATTTAAGTCTTTTAATCCCTACTTTTAGTTACTTTATCTCTATTATTTGTTTATTTTTAATTATCATTGCACTTATGCAATCTAGTCAATAGGATTGTAATCATGGGCGGAATAAATTTAAATGGAATCGAATTGAAATTCCATATTTTGGAAATATTATAAATCGAATTTTTGGCTCTTTTACACCATCTAGACCTTAAAAATGTCAGAAAAAATGAAGATTGTGCAGTTTGCTGTAGCTTCAATTATATGTATTGAAAAAAAGACAGTAAATTGTGAAAAATTCAACCAACTCGATGATTAAATAGCTAAATTAAATTTAGCGAGGATTGTCTTTATACCAATAAATTTTGATTTTTCTTAAACAATTTACCCCAACTATCCGGTGTTGGGATAAAACCTATTCTACGCTTCCTAAGAGAGTCTAACTGGTTCCATGAAAAATTAACACTAAAGTTCCCGTGTTACACAGTGGTACCACAACGCACCTACCTAGTCTGAGTGAGTTTTCGACTCTAAGCCAACTGCCACAAAAATCTAAACCTAACCCAAACAAATTTTATATTTCACTCAAGACGATTTCTTAAAAAACTAAATTTTGAACTAAGCAATTCAGTCTTCAGCTCAATTCAGTACAGCTTCTAGTCGTATGCAGGTAAAAATAATTTTTTAGTTACTCAAAAAACATTATGAAACATTATTATGAAAAGCATTCATATTGTAATTGTGTGCATGTGTGTATGTATTTGCCTACAAGTTACGTACTATTCGCTTTCTCTCAAATCTTCCATCACAAATATTTCTTTCTTTATTTATTAATTTTATTCGATATTTTTCCGCGCTAAACACTTTTTGGCACAGAAGTGCGTTTGTGGGCAGCAGAAAAGAAAGACATGAATACCACAAATTTTGTTGGCAACCAAACTTGAGAATATGCATACATACATATGTGCATATACATACATATTAGGGCAATCGACACAGTTTTTTGATACCGAGATTCCGCATAAAATTGTATTCTTTGGAAGCTAAACTTCCACCGCATTTTTGTTCGATTTCAGTACTCTAAAAGAAATTTACTAACATCGATGTGCTTTTGTATAAGAAATACGTCAGAAATCGTTAAATAATCCAAAGCTTTCCAGAGTTACACCAAACTCAAGAATTATACTTCAGACTGTCGACGAAATATGCATCCGAAGGGATAGTTTCTCTTCTTCTTCTACTTTCATTTTCAAAATCTACTTCTACGTAATAAGCCCTTAACTAAGGTTGTTTTTGTTGTTGTAGCAGCATAAACATTCCCCATAAATGTACTTCGAATGCTGCTAGACTTACAGTCTTTGGCCGGATATAAATGCGTGCCGTTTCGGTACAGGAGAACTGACTATCATGCGAACGACCTTCAATAGGTCTCTATCGTCTGGTAGATTTATTGAGGATTAGAAAAATCGCCAATTGCATTACCCATACCTACCCCTCTACTAATACCCATTGTCTTCTGAGGTCAAATACTTAGGGATAAAAAAAATTATCTGCCGTCCGGATTTTGCTTGAAACTGTAGGTCCCTGCATTTGTGGAACAACATTAAGACACTCACCACAAATATAAGGAGGAGCTCGGCCAAACACACAAAAAGGGTGTACGCGCCAATTATATATATTAGGGCGGGTCGATTTAAAAATCGCTCATTGCTCTGTAAAAATCGTATTCTAGGGATCAAAATAAGAAACTTTGCCGAAGGAACCATACCTCTAAAACGAATTATGTTGTCCCCGAATTTGGGTCGAACGAAAAATCCCACTTTGACCCATTTAGAGTGCTCCAATCGAGTCCAAATGTATGACCGCCCCCACTAACTTTGTACGGCCGATCCACCCATGCCAGTGGCACACCCCCTGGAACTCCCCTGGGGGGTTCCCCATACAATCATTTCAAAATATCACAATTTTTGCCCTTTACATGAGAAAAGAAACTAAAAAGTTCGACCCAAATTGGGGGACATTAGAATTCGTTTTAGAAGTATGGTTCCTTCGGCAAAGATTCTTATTTTGATCCCTAGAATATGATTTTCACAGAGCAATTGGCGATTGTTTTGCCTCCCCACAAATCGATCCGGCCAAATATATATATATATATATGTAATCCTAGATTGTAAGGTGCCCTGGAGGACACACGTCGAGCAGAAGGTCTCTCGCACACTAAAAGTCTTCTGGCAATGTAAGATAACTTCTAGCAAGACATGGGGTGGTTGTACATCACCCTGATTAGATACATTATTACATACGCCCTTACAGTCTGGTGGAAGCTACTATGGTTAATTTCAGAGTACATCCCCTAAACGGACTACAGATAAGTGTGTGCTTGGGCATCACATGTGCTATAAGTACGATATGTGGCGATGCCCTTAATGCCATCCTGAATTTGCAACCTCCACATCTTCAAATCCCGAAAAATACGACGACAGACTCAAGTTAAACGGAGTCTGGGGAAACGAAGAAAACACTGGCCTTTGCCAGATAGACCACCAGTTGTCTTAGCGGTGCACTCCATTCTCGGTTGCCAGCGGACAGTCGGGTGCCTTACGTTAGCTTCAGTAGGAAGTATGACATTTCGATGCCGGATAGAGATCAATGGTCAAGACCAAAGAATCAATTAACAGGATTTCAGCCGCCTTTCTACACAGACGGATCCCAAACTAGTGATGGTAGCGGATCTGGATGGTACTTATACGAAGACACTAAGTACTCCTACGCTACAGAACAGATGGCTACGAAATTCTATGCCATCTTGAATGTAGCATATTGGTTAATTGAGAAAAAGTGACGGGGTAGTAGGATTGGAATGTGTAGTGACAGTCAAACTGCACTAAGAGCCCTTACGAACCCACGCTACTCTTCGAAATTCGTCAGTGAATATAAGGCAAAACTCAGCAGTGTTACAAAACACAACAAAGTTTGTCTTGTATTACAGAAAACGAGTTGGCTCATAAACTGACTAACGAAGGCTCTGCAAGCATACAACTAGGCCTAAACCCTTTCTAGGTGTCAATTTTGCACCGATACAACGATGGATTGACGACTTCATGAGTTCTACCCATAGAAGGCGTTGGTCAGAGTTGGGCTCCTGCAAAGTAGCTCCTTCACAAAGCCAAGCAGGAAATTAGCGACCTATCTCCTAAATTTTAGACCTGAGAGCAGTAGTAGGTATAATCACAGAACACAACGCCAGTGGTCAGCAAATAGCTATCATGTGAATTATTGATGACCCGATATGCCTGTCTTGTCGTGAAAATGAGGGCACCGCAAAGCATTTTCTCTGTAGCCGTTCGGCGTTTTCTAGAACAAGACCTGGGCTATTGGCGTGCCATGTACTGAGTATGGATAAAGTTCATACTCTTCCGCTCAGGGATCTTTTAAGATTCATCAATGATACCAAAATTTTCGCGGAAGAGTAACCTCAACCGTCTTCTCCGTCTCATTATATGTACTGTATCTATCCTGTCTCTCTATTCCTTTCACTGTAATCAATCCTGTAATCTATCAGGTCTTCCTGATTGAGTGCTTGGACTTGTCCAACCAATATGTATATCATAATCTGCCACTGATTTGCCACGGCTTATTCTTTTCTTCTTATCCATTTATTTATGAAAGCCGTTCGTCAGTTGAATTTTTAAACCATTACTTATTGATAATGGTGAGAACAGTGATTGGAACTCCAAGAATGATAGTTACAGGCAAGAAAGATGTATTACATCGCCGGGCATTACAAAATTGTGACATCCGAGAGAGTATTTCTGACTGTGATATAACAGTTGGCCAAGCAAGAAAGAGAACGACATAGTACAATAAACTCGTGAGCTAATAATAACAAAAATCACAAACAATAAAACAATAATATGAAAACAAATGTCCAGTTATTACATCAGCAAATCAGCTTAATCTTTAAATCTTCGCAAATATGGCCATCTTCTGTATTCTTTCCACAGTGTTGGAGCTCCTGCATGGCGCTCAGAGATTGTAGGTATGTAAGTACATATGTAGGTATATATCAAGAATGAATAGAATGCAAGATGGCGCCCATCAGAGAGATATGACGTCCCACTGCAGCAATTGCGTGAGAGAAATGTGCGAATGTGAACAAATGCATGAGCATGTCGCCGTAGCTTAACATACACAGCGATGCTGTGAAATTCACTGAGAGCGGAATACCGGTACGGGATGGGAATCATCCAAGAGAAAGGCGTGACATTGCGCTGATACAGTTTCGTGAGAGAAATATCAAAATGCGGACAAGAATGCAAGAAGAATAGAAGAATTACACAAACAACCCAAAAAAGCTTTTCACGAATGAGACGTAAAACAGACAGCGATTCCTTTTAAATTCGCAGAGAGCAAGGTAGCGGTTCCACGATCGGCGCCACCTTATTATTCTCTACATCGTGGGTGCCACCTTTGTATCTTTGTGCATCGTGCATATGTTATTGAGGAGCAGGACCCTTAACATATATTATTTACTATAATTATTTGTCCCTTCCTAATACCTAACCGCTCTTTTATTCTTCTTCTTGATTGGCGCGATAACCTATTAAGCGATTTGGGTGTGTATCTATTTGAAGGACATGACTCAGCCAACGTAGCCTCTGGATCTTTATTCGATGTGATATGTCTATGTCGTCGTAATGCTCATAGAGCTCGTTGTTCCATCACATGCGACACTCGCCGTCTCCAACTTGCAAAGGTTCAGAAATCTTCCGCAGAATCTTACTCTCAAACACTCCAAGAGACGTCTAATCGGATTTTGTCAACATCCAAGCTTCTGCGTCATACGATAGCACAGAAATGGTGTAAGTCTTATGGAGTGTTTTGTTCGTCGAGAGAGTAACTATTTTATTAGATTTGGAGAATTTGGTGCTACTAACACAACATTTTTCTAATAGCGGTCGCCCTTCGGCAGGCAATGGCAAACCTCCGAGTGTATTTCTGCCATGAAAAAGCTCCTCATAAAAATATCGGCCGTTCGGAGTCGGCTTGAAACTGTAGGTCCCTCCATTTGTGGAACAACATCAAGACGCACACCACAAATAGGAGGAGGAGCCCGGCTAAACACCTAAAAAGGATGTACGTGCCAATTATATATATAACACAACATTCTTTCATTGGATCTGCTACTAATAGGCTTTCAAAACATGAGCCTTTTGCGATCTGCTGCTGGGTAAACTGTTCTCTTATATGGCATTCTCGTTCATGTTATTGATGTAAACAATTTTAAAATAATATTTGAATTGCTTGTAATAAATTCTTGTAAATAATTTCCGAGACGAAAAATATAAAATTTCTAGTACAATTTAATAGCGTTTCAAGCATGCATCCAAAAATCACCACCTTCAAGCAAATCATCACCTACAAAGATAAGAAGAAAAAGATGTACAACACCTCGCCTCTCACCCAATATAACCACTATAAGCATCGCTGTCGTATCAAGAATGCCAAGAAGTTGATTGACAATTCAGCACCGGCGTTACATTTAACAAACATAAGCAATGCAAAAAATAACTATACGGACTTGGCGTCCCTTTTCCAAGTCATGCACTCGAACACTGAAATGCTGAAATATTTCGGGCGTATGTATATGTTGGGTCGAAAGAATTCATGGAATGACTCGCATGATGCGCAGTGGCGCTATTCAAAACTCGCTTTCATGCAGAGATCAGTGAAAGCCATTGCCAAAGAAAACAAACACATTGCACGGCGTGTGTTGAGTGCGCGTAGAGTCGTAAATACAAATTTGAAACGATCATCGGTGAGTTATGCGGATTTTAGAGCGCCAAGAGAGATTTTATCAAAGTACAGTACGAAAATAATATTACCGCCCAGATGCTGGGAGCAACATTTACTTTTACGACCGATAGTATACTTTGAGTTGGAAGTTCCGGGTCTATATTATATTGGGCGCTTCACCGTTCAACTCTACACGGAAGCATTTCCCCAGGCAGTGTTGGCATTTGTGCGTATTTGCAAGCATCAGAAGTTGAACAAACTTAAGCTCATACGCACCTTTCCCAAACTGTGGTCAGAATTTGAACTGCGTATGGATCAGGCGGACGCCGCCTTTGCTAAATCCCGACCAATCGAATATGATAGGCGTGCGCTTGGTCAAAACTTCAAACCGGGTATACTGTCGTTCTCTTTGAAACATATCGAAACACTTCAAAAGGGTATCTTAAGTTTTGCGCTGAGTTTTAGGCCATTATCGGTAGAGATGACCAATCGCGTGGCTTTCGGCGTTTTGATTGGGGGCATGCGCGGGCTCCAATTGCTGGAAAATAATAGCACTAAGAATGGCAAACCAATTAAGGATGTGATCACAACAGCGATGGGTATAAAAGCATCGATTTAGAAGCAGTTTATACTCTCCTTGGCTACAACCAAATCCGCACAGTAGAAAAAATCGTAATATTTCTCCTCTGAGCGTCGAGGATATCGGCCATATACCGAACTAAATTTGCTGGTGTTAATAAGCTACGAGAGGCAGGCTGTTACACTACTCGAAATATCTGATGAAAAACTTGCGAGAAGCTCAACTAAATACTGTTGCCGTGTAAAATTCAAAGACAAAGTGATTTCGAATAAGCCGAGGGAAGGACGAGAAGGCTCGTTTTAATAAATTTATGTGATATTAGTTTTTTAGTTATAAATTTTTTGTTGTACATACAATAATAAAATAAGTTTAAATAATGTGAATACTTAGTAAAAAATATTAGGTTTGTTAACGATTGCTTGTGTGCAGCTTTAATTTGCAATACTTGTGAATTTCTGACTCAAAATTCGTTGAAAAGAAAATTTTGTTTTTCTTAACCCTCAAAACAGCTAGTCCATCCTGAGGCTGCCTTACATTTTTTTTTATATCCTTGTTCACTTCGCACGGAAGCATAGGACCTCGACAAGACTTTTCCATCGTACACGGTTCTGGGAGGTTATTTTCGCGTGGTTCCATGTGTCGGCATTTTCTAGTGCGCGCAACATCGACCTTTGCCAAGTGATCTTTGGCCGACCGCGACCTCTGTACTTTTGCGGGTTCCAGTCCAGTGACATTCCCGTGATGCTATCTGGTGGTTTTCTAAGTTTGTGACATAGCTTGAGCTCCTTTTTCGTTGATATCCATAGCGCGTTGTTGCTGACGGTGTTCGGCCAGAATATTGTAGCCTGTGTGTGAAGGTGTTGGAGGGCAGCCATATTTTTTACTTGCGTACAACAGTATAGACTTCACAGATGAGCTGAATATTCGCCGTTTAGTGTGTCTGGAGATTCACGAGCTCGCCCATACTGCATACATTCGCCCGAACGCCGCTCTTGCTTTGTTTAGCCTGCTCCGCCGTCTGTCGTAATAGCGCAGCCGAGGTAGCAGAAACTTCGACAAAGTCCACCGGTCGCCCATTATAGGACTTGCTTTGTTGTGGTTGACTCTTATAGCCTTGGTCTTGGCGATGTTGACCTCCATTCCGACAGTGAGTGCCAGCGTAACTAGTCCGTCCTCCTTCGCTTGAATGTTAGTGAGTTTGTGAGAGAGAAGGCAAATGTCATCCGCAAGTCCAGGTACTTGGAATGTCTGATGAAACTCCATACGATTCCTCTTTTCTGCAGGGTGAATTCCTTGTTAGAGTTCAGTCATTAAAACCAGCAAAAGAAAATAAGCAACCTGACGCAGTAACTCGCTACGATCACATAGACGATTATCCCAGAATTGCAGGGAAATATAACAGTAATATGGGCGGAGTGGACTTAACAGCTGGTACTAAAGAGTGTTACCATATTCGAGATAAAACTCGAACCCCAATGACGCTACTATGTGTTTTTGGTGAAGACACTCGAACGATGACTGATTTACGGTGGTGTTAACCGCTTCGTACTACTACTACAGTCTTCCTGCAGTGAAAGGTGTGACACTCAGTCTCTCTGAAAAAGTTAAATATCTAGGAGTAATATTGGATAAGAAACTGACTTGGGAGGCACATGTTTCCCTGAAGGTGGATTGCGCTTTATGGAATTTTCAACAATGCCTTAGGCCAGTGGTCGCCAACCCGTCGATCGCGAGCTATCGGTAGCTCGCAAAGGCAATTCTGATAGCTCGCGCTGCTCACGTTGCAAAAAATCCAAAAGTCTGAAAATCATATCAGTATTAGCAAATTCCAGAAATTTTTATAATAAATAGATAAACAGCGGCAACACTGCGGTAAGCGATTTCGCGCCGACAAACACGACGCGAAGTCGCGTCTCCGTTCTACGATCGTCTCGAACCGATTAGCGTGTTCGAGAATTTTTTGGCTTTATATATACGCAATGCACGTCGACATTGCGCTCAGTTTAATACTGAAGGGCATTAGCAACGTTCTGCGTGCAGCGGTTGGGTTAGAGTTCAAAACATTATGGTAAGCAGTAGTAAGAAGGCGAAGACATACCATTTCCATTCGGAATGGGAAGAACAATACTTCTTCACAGAAGTTAAAGGCAAAAGTGTTTGTTTGTTATGTAATACATCTGTGTCAGTTCCTAAAAAAGGAAATATTGAGAGGCATCATAAAACTGTACATTCGAATTTTGAGAAGGCATTCCCGTTAAATTCAGCCACCAGAAAAGAAAAACTGAAACATTTAAAAATCCAGTTAATTGGACAACAGTCAATATTTTTGAAAACAATCGCCAAAAATAAGACTGCAACTGAAGCATCTTATCGTGTTTCCCAGATAATTGCACAAAAGAAAAAACCTTATGAAGACGGGGAAATCATAAAACAAGCATTTTTGGAAGCTGCAGATTCTTTATTCGCCAACTTTAGAAATAAAGACGAAATAGTGTCTGCTATAAAATCTATGCAACTTTCTGCTAATACAGTGATGAGGGGAGTAGAAGTAATGAGCAATGATATTTGTTTACAGTTAAGAAGTGACTTAGATAACTGTATTTATTTTTCACTGCAACTGGATGAATCAACAGATGTAGTTGACACCTCACAGATGGCCATATTTGTCAGGATGGCTTTTAATGATTTTACAATTAAAGAAGATCTTTTGAAGTTTATTCCTCTCAAAGGACATACTACTGGGCTAGAGCTGTTTTCTCATTTAAAAAATCTCATCTCTTCTGAGAAAATTCCAATATCAAAAAAGGTAGGTCTGACAACTGACGGTGCTCCAGCTATGGTGGGTTGTGATAAGGGGCTCGTGGAGCTAAGTCATAAGGATGAAAGTTTTCCACAATTTCTTAGTTACCACTGTATTATACATCAACAAGCATTATGTGGAAATTTTCTAAACTTGAGCAACGTTATGAAACTGGTGGTGGAAATTGTGAACAAGATTAGAGCTCAAGCGTTACAAAGAAGATTATTTAAAACCTTGGCTGATGAAATTGACTGTCAATACGGAGAGCTACTTCTTCACTCTGAAGTGCGATGGTTAAGCAGAGGACGAGTGCTCAAACGTTTCAATGATGTCCTGCCTGCTATACTCCAATTTTTCAAAGAACGCGATGAACCGATTCCTGAACTGGAAAATTCGACTTGGCTCAGAGATTTTGGTTTTCTTGTGGACATTACAGAGAAATTCAATGAGCTTAACTTGCAGCTTCAAGGCAGGGATAAAGAATTAGCGGAAATGATTTCTGATATAAATGCATTTATTACAAAACTTGAATTTTGGGAACAAAACCTAAAAAACCGCGATACTAAGCATTTTCCTATTCATTCCGAAAAGATATCCAAAAATCTATTAGAGCCCTATGACAGTAAATATCATATGGAAATAGTTTCTAACTTGATGGAAAACTTCAAAAATCGTTTCAAGGATTTCAGCAAAATTGCTTTAGTGACGCAATTTGTTGTTTCACCCTTCATGGACATTGATATACAACAGTTTGCAAATTGTGTTATGAACAACTTTGGCGAAGACATTGCTGTGACAGAAATGGAACTGATTGCTTTTCAAGGTGACTTGACTTTAAAATCTTTAGGTTCAAATACAAAATGTATATGGACTTTAGTAAGTAAAGATAAGTATTCAGTTTTATGTCGTGTTGCGTTGAAGGTGAAAGCGTTATTCAGTTCAACTTATTTGTGTGAATCTTCTTCTTCCAATATGAAATTTATTAAAAATAAATATCGCAATCGGCTTACAGATATACATTTGGATAACTGTATTCGAATGACTGTATCAAATTATACTGCAAATATTAAAAAAATTATCGATGAATCAGAATGTCAACCTTCTCATTAAATATGCTCTTTTTATCTGCCCATATTTTATTTATATAATAATGTACTATTACTGTTTTGTTTTTTTTTAAGTCGCTTGTGATTTGCCATTATGACTGCAAAAAATTTTGTTACGATTGATAGGTGTGAACATGGATGTAGTTGTGCATAAGTATAAGCACTATAAGTCATAAGTTTATTATATATAGAACGTATATTAGTAAAATAAATACTTGTATTGTATGTCGAATATAACTGGTTATTATTTAATTTATGTTGGCTTGTGCAAGTAGCTCGCTGTTTATTTAAAAATCTTGAAAGTAGCTCAACACATTGAAAAGGTTGGCGACCAATGTCATAGGCCATTGGTAAAACCTGGGGTCTGACCACTTATCAGACCAATCATCACTTATGCCTCTGTGGTTTGGTGACGACGGACAATGTTAAATCCACACTTCGGGAGCGTTACAGGCTGCAAAGAAGTGTGTGTTTATGTATTACGGGTGCAATGAGTACAACCTCCGGCGATGCCTTTAAAGCTATTCTTGATTTGCTCCCAACTGTGGATCACTGGTTACCCTACACGGAGGAGAGCCAATAATCGGAATCAGTTCTGCAGGAATCATCAAGTGGATCAGCGATTATGCATGCAATTTACATAAAGAGCGATGGTCCAGTCTAGAACGCTACAGAGCTGCAAAGGGTTTTGTGACAAGCCCGAGCAGAAAACTGTCGAACCTACTTCTAAAACTTGCTAGGAAAGACGTTCGGTCGATGGTCGATATTATTACAGGACACAACCCATGGAATCGCTTAGACTCGATTTGCCTTCTTGCATAGAGGAGGCGGATGCACTGATCATTTTCTTTGTGAGTGCCCTGCCTTTGTTACAGCAAGGCTACGAATTTTGGGTTCGAATGTCATGAGAATGAGTAATATTTGTTCTCTCAAACTAGAGAATATTTTCCGGTTTACCAAAGAATCTGGAAAATTCTCTCAGGCCTAACTACCTCTATTTCTCTATTCCATCCTATTTTTTTTTACTGTTTTCACTTCTCTCCTTTCCTCCTGGACTATCTACCCTTTTACTTTGCAGAGCTGTAAATACAATGGACTTTTTGTTTATCGCGCCATGATAATGATACAGGTAGCATCGCGAAACGTCATGGAGGTGGTCATCAAAAGACTGCAACGTCACGTGAAATGGTTCAAAATATGAAGAAGCGATTTGAGCGAAGTCCCCGACAAAGTGCATGTCTCAGCACCATTTCACAAAGCTCGACTGAACCAAGAATGGCTAAGAAACCATGTTCGAAACTTCATAAAGTGCACACAATGGCTCTCAAATTCACCAGACGCGAACCCGATGGATTATTCTCTTTTGGCCCTTTTTGGAGAGCAAGGTCCGAACTAAAAGATTCATCAGTCTCGAGGCGCTAAAAAAAGCCATTGCTCGCGAGTGGACCAAAATACCTGCAAGTCACATTCGGGCAACTTGCGATTCGTTTCTGGACCGTCTCATCCTCCAGACAGCTTCTACGGAAAGGACCTAAAGCAATCTCAAGTCTCACCGCATGGACACCTAACGGGCAATGTCCGGTAAAGATACTTACCAAATTCGAGAGCGGCAGCAGTGTTAGCCTTAGAAGTTCTCTCGAACGCTCCGATATACCCGTGCCGAAAAAGATCCCGCGACTTTGCACGTTTGCGCACTAGCTCAGCACTTGCTGTGTTGACACGATGCTCATCTTCCCAGAAGTAGACCACAGACTCTCAAGGGAACCCTAATTCTCTCGTTTTGCGATGAAATCGTCTCCAGGATCCCCTGTCTAGCCAGCTCATTAGATTAGCAGTTTCTCTCTAAGCCACTATGATCGGGAACCCAGATGAGCCTAATATCGAAGTATTCGGATGCAGTCGGGGAGAGAAGTCAAGCATTTCCCGACTAATTTCGAACACACAAACAAGGAGCTCAAGGCCATAATTGCCGCTTGGCTGTTGATGTAGATATTTACGTCCATTACAGTAATTACAGGTGTAATCAACCAATCCACTGCTTCTTTAATTTCGGCTACCTCCGCTTGGAAAACACTAGGAGCTCCTCGCAGAATAGACCCCCACCAACGCTTCTGTCCAACTTCGAGCCATCAAGTGCAGTACTGCTTTACATGACTGACAAAGGGCGTTGTTGGTTTTCCGTCTCTTTCGATAAATGAAAAGGAACGTAGTTCTCAATAATTCCAATGTGGTAGGAAAAATGTATTTAAGGAAGTAGGAATGAGTAACGGAGCCTCGAGAATTGCACCACCAATCCAACTTACTTTCCTGTTTGATATAAAAATAACAAAAAAAAAATTAATTTGTGCGCCAAGTACAAAAAGTTCGTTTGGACATGAATTTAGATTATGATTGATTTGTAGCTACGGATGTCAAATTTACTTAAAGAACAAGAGTTAATTTCGAAATCTAAGCTAATGATGACTCATGCAGAATAATACTTTACTTGATAAAAAATACTAGATATTGTATAAAATGGCTTGCGATATCCTCATGGCAAGCTGGCCCCATCAACTTCCTATGTCTATTGAGAGATGATCATCATCAAACCATGTCATAGTCACAGCTTCAAAGTGGAGAAAATACATATGAACACTTGTGTTGCAGTTCAAATATTATATATTTACGACATTCCATCAATCAATCCCGCTTCACCACTGATTCAACCCACACACATCAATATGCACCGTACGCCCCAATCATATATGGCTCAGACATAGATAAATATGCCCGACTGTGTATACCCTGCGCTGTGCTATCTTTATCTATCGATGTCCATCAAACCATAGGTATTGGCAATCAATAGATTTTCACGCTGTGCTAATCAAAAGCATTTTGGCATTAGCGTAAAGTTGAATGAATCGACTGAGCGATATGTTGCCTCGCTCAAAGTACCTGCTACATGTATACTTGTATGTATGTGTACATGTGTATTGTTAATACATATTATTCTTAGATTCTATCTCTCTACACTGTGGATGTTGATGTTGTTAGCGTTGTTGTGCGCCTTTTACATCGACAATACAGTCATATACTTGTGTGTATGTAACATACACATAAATACTTGGGAGTATTTTAGAATGTTGGAGAGGAAATGACTTCCTTGGGTGTAAGCAAATGCTGCTAATAATACTCACCTGAAGGTTGCGCGCCACACGCAAACAACCACAGTGACACTACCCACGGCTGACTACCTCTGTATGTATGTACGAGTGTAATGCGCTCAGGTTCGTTATGCGGATATGTCAGAAATTGAGTAAACGTCGCTACTGTGAAAAGAGTGAAAAAGAGTGAAAAAGGATGGGAAAGGATGGTAATTTTCTTTGATATTCAATCAATTTTTAGGTGCGTTCAAGTTGAATTTAGAAATGTGTATATCGCATACAAAGAGTTACATAGTTGAAAATGTCTGCTTGTGGCGATGGGGTTATATTTTAGCTCAAATTTAAGTGATTCCACAAAAATGCTTCTTTACCTGTAGATAAGCAAAAATGCTAGTCAATTTTAACAATGCGTGGTTGGCTCGTGAATAATAGTTTACAATGTCCACATTTTCTGACTATCTCCAGACTAAGTAATTCAAAACGAAGGCACACAGCAACCGAGAGTCCAGGTTTTACGCAAATCGCTCCGCGGCAATACTGCTAATGCTGTCACTTCCAAAGTCATGAGTTGGCTACGGCTTCCTGATGGTTAAAAATGTGATAAAGAGTTGGTGGTATTTTTCGAATATAAACAAAAAAAACTGTTCTCCTCTAAAGAAAGATTATAAATCTTACATATTCAAGCGTGGGTATGAGATATTCACAGTATTGGCGGCCGCCGTAGCCGAATGGGTTGAGGCGTGACTACCATTCGGAATTCAGAGAGAACGTATGAAAAAGATCCATATATAATATATACTATTATTAAATTTATTGTTCTATTAAACCACCGTGGTGGAAATCATCTACCTATGTATAAGATGGCATAAAATTAATCATCCAATTTTGTTTTTGAATCACTTTTTTACTAAATAATTAAAAAAGATTTTGAATGATGGAAATATTAAAAAACGGTATTTATGATCAGATTTGGCCCTCGTTCAGCAATGTAAAGGCTTGTCGACGATTTTTCAATGCCAAATACGTCAATGTATAATCGGCTTTGCACGAGTGCGTCAGCATAATCGAAAAAGGGCTGGAAGCAAGAGATTACACTCTTGGTGTGTTTGTGGACATTGAAGGAGCTTTTGACAATGCTTTCTTTGATTTTATGTGCTCTTCTATTAGAAGTTATGCAGTAGAACACATCATTGTCAGATGGATTCACTCTATGCTATCCAAAAGACTGCTTACCATGGATAGAGAAAGCGGTTAAGGAGTCAAGGTTGAAGTTAAGAAGGTTTGCTCACAAGGCGGTATACTCTCTCCCCTACTTTGGTGCTTTGTTGTGGACTCTCTTCTCAATGATCTTTTGGTGAATCCTATAAAAAGTACCTTAGTGCTTTTCACTAGGAAACGAAATATGGAAGGCCTGTTATAGTACTATCCACATTGAAAGGGATAACACTGCAACTGTCTTCTGAGGTTAAATACCTAATCCTAGATAGTAAGCTTACCTGGAAGAAGCACGTCGAGCAGAAGGTCTCTCGAACATTAAAAGTCTTCTGGCAATGTAAGAGAACCTTTGGCAAGACATGAGGTCTAAGACCGGCGTGCTATAGCCTGGTGGAAGGCTACTATTGTTAATTCCAGAGTAAGTCCCTAAACGGACTACAAATAAGTGCTTGGGCATCACAGGTGCTAAAAGTACGATATCTGGCGAGGCCCTTAATGCCACCCTGAACTTGCACTCTCCATATCTTCAAATCCAGATAAAAACGATGAAGGCGGCGTACAGACTCAAGTTAAACGGAGTCTGCGGAAATGAAGAGAACAGATATGTCAGATATGCCACTAGTTGTCTTAGCGGTGCACACTATTCTCGATGTCAGCGGACAGTCGAGTGCCTTACGTTAGTTTCAGTAGGAAGTGTGACATTTTGATCCCGGATTAACGGGATTTCAGCACACTTTCTACACACACCGATCCAAATCCAGTAATGGTAGCGGATATGGATGGTACTTAGATGAAGACACTAAGTACTCCTATGCCACAGGACAGATGGCCAAGGTATTCTTTTTGGAAGTCTATGCTATCTTGAACGTGGCATACTGGATAATTGAGAAAAAGTGGCGTGGTAGCTGCACTGAAAGCCATTGCTAGCCCACGCTACTCTTCGAAATTAGTCTGTGAATATAAAACCAAACTGAACAGTGTTGCAAAACACAACAAAGTTAGTCTTATTTGGGTGCCTGGACATTGTGGTGTTACAATGGAATGGGTTAGCTAATAAATTGGCTAATAAAGGCTCTGCAAGTATGCCACTAGGCCATGAACCCTTTCTAGGTGGCAATTCTGCATCGATATACTTACGGATTGACACCTTCATCAGGTCTACTCATAGAGGACGTTGGTCTCAATTGAACTCGTGCAGAGTAGCCAAGAGCTTTGTGAAATAACCAAACAGGAAAATAACGAGCTTTCTCCTAAATCTCAGCAGAAAGGACCTGAGAGTACTGGTGGGTGTAATCACAGGGCACAACGCCTGTGGCCAGCATATTGCTACCAATGCCCCACACCCCACAAATATAATCTAATCTAACGCCAATGTATCCGTTCAATTGGAAAAGGGCTTCGCTTCCATGGCGAGATAAAAGGGTACAAGATATAAAATGGCTGTCAAAATAATAGCAGAGCGACATATTGGAAAGTTTTGACCATTGTACAAAATTGCAAGTAAAAGCACTATTCTTCTTCCTTTTTGTAAAAAAATGTGTTAAAAAAAATATACCAAATAAAAGCAATGTTTCTAACACTTTTGTCTTTGAATTCTGTCAGAAAAATATTCTGAAGTGGTTTTTAAAACACTTGAAATTTGAAAATACATAGAAATATCAGCTCCACTTATCACTAGACACTTCGTTCAATACATCCATGATTTCATGTGTAGAGTGACCATAGGCTCCATATCAGGGTTGGGCATTTTGCAGTACCACTAAATTCCAATGCCACTAATTTTTTTGTGGTACTTAAACTAAGGACTTCAGTGACTTGAGTGTGGATCTATGGCGCTCAATTACATATATTTTGGGCTAAAAACCACGCCTAAAACTGTATTTTTCGGAGAATGCCATTAGTTTATGACTCATAAATAGAATAGAGGTGCCACTTAGTCGAAAACGCGAGGCGATAATCTGTATATATACACGCACATTGTCAATTGAATGAAGGGTGTCCTAGCATTAGGAACTCTTAAGCATCAAAACATTGAATTAAATAGAAAGTGCAATATGACAATCTTTAGCCTTCATAATATGGACCGCCGTTGCCGAATAGGTTGAAGCGTGACCCTTGCACAGATCCATGAGTAAAAAAATTCTCAGTTGGTCGTCAAAAAATGGCCACAACTGAGATCACCTGTTTCCAAAATGCTTTTTCCTGTCGCAAGATTGCATAAAAAATTTTTAATTTCATATAAAATCGTATCAAAAAGACTAAAAAATGCCGTACAAATTTAGATATTTCTCAATAAAAAATTATTATTATAGCTAAGAAATATATTAAAAATATTTGTTATTGTAAATTTTCCAAGACAAAGTTTTTATTTTATAATTTTGTAATTTGCCGATATTCTATTGTTTTTAATTTCGCCATACTAAAATTCTAACTTTTCATTAAAATTCTACTTTGGCATGGTAATTTCGCCAATACGCTCAAGCAAAAATACACCCACACCATCACACACCAGGTGCCTGTCAAAAAATAGAGTGTTTTTTCTTGCAATTTTGCACCATGAGCGTGACTACCATTTGTGGTGCCCATGTTCGAAAACACCAAAATGATGGCACGTATTTTTCCAATAGCGGTCGCCTGTCGACAGGCAATGGCAAACCTCCGATCTGATTTCTGTCGTGAGAAACCTCCTCATAAAAAACCAGCTGCCCTTTGTATGCGGCATACAACTGTAGGTCCGTTTATTTATGGAGAAATATTGCACGCACAACAAAAAATGGAGGAGGGGATTAGTTAAAAACCTACTAAAAAAGGGTGTAAGCGCAACTTATTTTTATTTATTATTTGATATTTGTTTGTTTGGAGCAGTTATTGGTTCATTGCGACGTTTAACCGATAAAAGTTTAATACTTACTTTAACTTGAGATGCCGTGCCCTATTAATTCTGTGTTAATGGATTTTATTGTTTTTCTAATGTTTGCTTTTTCTACTCATTAATTTATGTTTGAGTATAAAAATAAAAAGTAATGTCTATATGTTTGTCCTGTATGACCTCTTAAGTTGAACATCCGATTGTGATTAAATGTTTGGTTGCAGTCGACAGCATACCCTCGACGACTGGGTTAAAAGGTCCGGCAACATTTGGTTGTTGGTGTCGTAGCAGTTTTCGGTACCAACCTCACGCCACCAAAACTACTGTGAAATATTTTTTTTTTAAATTAATAAGTAATAAAAACCGCAAATCTAAATTCATATTTATAATATAAACAAACAACATAACGAGGACGTGCGACAGTCAACATACAGAAATAGATAATAATTCTCGCAGCAGCTGAAAATAAAATGTGAACTTCACTTAAAAAGATGACTATCATGAATATAAAGACACACCCAATTCTTGGCAAAAGTAATCATAGGTCAGGCGAAATCGGGCATTGCATTTAATTCCAATTCCTTATTGAAGAGTCCAAAAACTCTGAAGTGTTGTCGAGGCTGCCGAGAATGGCGCCACGCGCTTGCTATCTTCATGGCACTGATAAGCGCTAAATCTACTGACCTCAGCCAACCTTAACGTATTAAAAACAAAAAAACACTAATTAAGTAGTTGTTTATGGATTTGAAATTGTTTTGTGCTTTCTTTATTAAAAACCGCTTTGCTCTTGCAATCAGCAACAGTGTCGCAGAGGCACTGAGGTTTTGCATGAGACGCGTGCTGTCAGCGCTGATCGGCGAAAGTGCGCTCTTCGCAGATACGGCTGGTCCCGGATTAATATGTGCAGGTATGCAAGAATAGTACAAAAATCTCAAGCCTCTTGATTTTTCCCAAGGCGACTCTTTTAATGGTGGCATCGGTAAATCAGCTGATTTTTGTTTTTTGGCCGTGTCTATGTGGTTGTCAATCCTGAATGAAACAAGGCGAATAGTTGTTAGTCTAGTTCCACCATCTTTAATGATTTTGGAGAAGCTGTCAAAGGTAATGAATATTAAAAAGAAATGTGAATTTTTAGTTCGGACCTTGCTCTCCAAAACGTCCCAAAGAGAATAATCCATCGGGTTCGCGTCTGGTGAATTTGAGAGCCATTGTGAGGGCTTTATGAAGCTCGGAGCGTTGTTTGTTAGCCATTCTTGCGATACTCACTCGAGCTTTCTGAGACGGTGCCGAGTCGTGTTGAAACGTACATGGTCTGCCACCGAAATGTTTAGCTGAGCACGGCTTCAAAAGAACCTGCAGAATACTTCCCCGATAATATTTCGCATTTACCTTGACCTTGGCTCGATGAAAACGATTGGAGAGTGCTCATCTGCGGTTACAGCGGCCCAAACCATTACGTCTAGCGGGTGCTACCTTCTAGTAGCCAATCGATGACTCAAATTCTGCTATGAACGGTCGGTCAAATAAACCTTATCGTTTTGGGACTTTACGAATTGCTCAATTAGAAAATTTTTCTCGTCAGAAACCACAATGTTCGGAAATTGACCGCTTTCGGCCAAGCGAAGCAACTCATTCGCTCTCAAGTCTGACTTGCTGCGGCTTTGGTATGAGATCTTGTAGCGAATCCATGTGTTCGCCTTCCCGTAGTGATGCTGTTAACCGAATGTGGAGATCGAGTAGGCAGTGGAAGCATTAAGTGCAAAATAATGTATGTAGGTAAGCCTCTCCCCTAAAAGGGACTGGTTTTTAAGTTAACACCATAATATCAGTATAAAAAACTCTGTCACGAATCAAACATAGCCGCGGATGAAACTGTGGTAAGATTTAAAAAATCTGTGAGGATAAGATGGCTCGGACACGTGTTTAGAATGTACATGAAGGGAACAACTCTATGTAAAGGCAGTTAAATTACGCCCTGTTGGAAGCGGAAGAGATGACTCGAAGATGTGGAAGTTGACCTTGAAAAGTTAAACATGCGGCGGTGGAAGGAGGTAGCCTTAGATAGAGACAGATGGCGCAAGGTTGTGAATGAAGCAATGGTTCATCAAGGGATGTGGTGCTAAGAAGAAGAGAAACTAAGCTAATTTACTTAAATCCGACATTTTGTTCTCATAGAAAATCAATAAAACGAAATGGTAGCCATGCGACTTAAGCACCTCTTCTTATCGTCCCCTCCGAAGCTCTGTTATTCGCTTAGTTATTTACAAAAGAGTTTAATATTATTTCGAGTTTTACTAAAATTCAACTTCTTTATTCCTTAAAAACTAAGTTTATATTTGGTTATTTATTCAACTTGCGGCCGTCGTAGCCATATGAATTGGTGCGCGACTACCATTCGGAAGTGCGGATTTGAATAAAAGTCGCGCCTCGGCAGGCATTGGCAAACCTTCGAGTGTATTTCTGCCATGAAAAAGCTCCTCTTAAAAAATATCTGCCTATATACTTACAAACAATATTTATTTATTTAACCCGCTTGATTTAGAAAACTTACAACGTGGCATAATTAGCTGAAGTCCCCAATAGCTTTGATGAAGTCCCGAAATCACTAATATTCCTATATCTAGTAATACCCGAACACATACCTACATATGTACATATGCATCTGATAGAGCCCAACAATCAATTTGCATTTCAATGCGATTCGCATCTTTACCTGATTAAGGGCGAGTCCAAAGGGCACAAACAGTGCATTGTCTTTTAGCGATTATTTATTTTATTAGTGAACTTATAACGAAGTTTCCTACAATCCTACTTTTAAAGAAGCTATAGCCATGCGGCCTTGTTTTGTTTTTTTTTTAGTCAGGAAGTGTCAATCAACATGACCGAAACCTCATCAAAGGTGCCGTCACACCACTGGTATGTGGGACATGCTCCCACGAACACTATAACATTTCTCCTCCTCGGCTGATTTCCACCCTAGTACCGCGTTAACATATCTTCAAGGGGGAGCCGCATTTATGTCAATTGACACAACAGGTTCCTGCGTCCAGGTTCCGCTCCTGTAGGCGTATGAAGACTTTACATCATCGATAGTATTGACTCCTCCCACTACCTTTTCAAGCCACTGTGGAGGAAGTGAAACATCGGAAAATGTGCAATAGCGCGATACTCACAAGCAATTGTCTTGTTTTCTGTTTGGTACTGTTGTGAGTTTGATTCAAGCGTCTGTACTTGTCGTCGGTTTGTCTAAAGTAGTTCATCTCCAGTGTCCACCTGTTACAAAGGTACAAAAACTTACTAATAAGCGAATAGATTATATGTAAACTATATCTTCTTCTATACTATAAAGGTGAATGTCTGTACGTTGTCCGCGCATCACTACGAAACGACAACACCAAATGACGTAAAATTTTTTATACATTCATATTTTCACAGAATGAAGGTTATAGGCACGTTTTTATGATGGAACTCCCTTCCCACAGCCCTCAGGCCGCGCCACAACTCTCATTCGTCACTAATAATCGAATACTGCTTAAATTTAAATTAAAAAATCTTAGTTTTTCCTATTTGCCACTATTTATAGCACACTCTAGACTTCATAATCCGCATAAGCTGTTCAACTATGACCCAAATGCAAAGTTTAAAAACGGTTTGAGATAGAAAATTAATAAAAATAATTTTGCTTGATATTTTTCTGATTGGTTGTTTGGATTTTATTCAACGAGGCATAGCAACGGATGCCGGGTATTGTAATATTATGGATATTAATAAAAAATTATTTTCTATGAAATTACACTGTGCGACAGTGATTTTATACTTTTATGGAGACCTAGTACAACTTGTAGGTATAGTAAAACTAAGAAAAATGGTATAGGAGAAATTTCCAATACACCCCCAAAATCTCGTTTTATGGCCATAAAACCGTTTTTCAGTAGGTTGATGTGAAGAATCACTCCTAACTTCGCCAATTTCCATCCGATTTCGAATTTGTTTTTTTAGTTCGAAAGAACAAAAGCAAGCTTTTTTGACAGTGTGTTGACATTTTTTCTGAAATGACAACTGACGAGACTGTAGACGGAAGTATTTGGATTTTTTTTTATTTTTTCTCTATTTTTTCAACTTTGACATAATTTTTACGATATTATCCGTTATTGAGGATTTTTTTTAGTACACAACTGTTGTAGTAAATTTAATTTTGCGTCGAATGAGTTATATTTGACTGTAATTGAATTAAAATTAAAAGAGTTGTGTGAGATTAAAGATTTTTCATTTTTTTTGTCTAATTTGGTATGTAGGTATAACTTACGCTAAATGGGAATAAGGACGTGTTTTCATGCGTTATTTTATTTATTTATTTATTTACAAACGTGGTATAATAATTTAATTATTTTAACACGAGGATAGGAGCACTGGCTGCCAGGACCTTCGGCTCTCTGATTTGATATAAAAAGAATTATGAATTAATTACAGGCAAACTAGGTAAAGTCATGGTAAATTAGTTAAATAAGTTTTTAAATCGGTCTGTGCTAAGTAATCTGATATTTTTATAATATTTTCGTAGCATATATTTTTTAATAGTGATGATGGGATTTGGTCCCCAAAAATATTGCTCCTTACTGTGGAAAATTGTGTGCAGTTGTCGAGAAGATGAATTGATGTTAGTGGTGATGTAGGGCAGTGCTGGCAGTTTGGCCGGTTAGTTCTGTTGAATATATAGGAGTGGCTTGCAATCGTGTGCCCAAGCCGTACCCGAACAAACATTTTGACATCATTGCATCGGCAGTAAGATGGATACTCGGGTTTTAGCCTGTTTGGATTAAATGTAGTGTATTGGTGCTGTGTAGATCCCCATGTAACCAATTGTTTTTGATACAGGTAATTGAGTACATACTTATTGAAGTCTTTTTTCGAAAACTTGTTAAATGTTTTGAGCGGTTCTATGGCGGCCAATTTAGCTCGTTCGTCCGCTATTTCGTTCCTTTTAATACCTACGTGGCCTGGTACCCACATTAATTTTATGTTGTTGTTATTGCCGATCAGTTTGTTGCGAATTTGGGAAATAACATAAGTTTTATTTCTTATATTCAGTATTGACGCTATTGCTGATCTGCTGTCCGTGCATATAATTGTTTTAAGCTTTGAGTTTTCAACAGAAATGAACCCATTCAGGATTGCTGTGGCTTCAGCTGTGTAAACAGAGGCAAAGTGGGGAAGGATGCCTGCTGAGACAGTATTCCCCGAAGAATCCACGACTGCGAAGGATGTACTTGTCTCAGTTTTTGATCCATCAGAAAATATCATATTCCATTCGCCAAGTAGAGGGTTAGTGAGCTCTGAAAATAATCGTTGATAGGTTATTGGGCTAGTGCCACTTTTATTGAATTTTTCTAGTTCCAAGATGAAAAAAGATTTGTTTATGTGCCAGGGCGGGAAGTCTTCTTTTTCTGAGATTACTGGTGAGTATATGCCAAGTATGCGTTATTATAGATACGTAATATTTATTGGAGTATATATGTATACATAAGAGTACACTGTACTGCATACAACAGAACTGGTTAGAACTTACGAAAATATCTGACATATTATAGCACATTTTTTTCAATAGAAATATGGAAAAGCTCCCAAGTGTACCAAAATTCACACTGTACATTGATTAACAAAAGAAGTTTGTTATTATAATTTAACCTTATTAAAACGTCAAAGTTGTATTGTTTGTTTCATTGAAATTCGAGAGATATAAATCAAAACGTTGCCAGAAAAGTCGAATTTCTCAATATTCTCCGATGATGTGGCATCATCAGCCTTATCATAAACCAGATGATTGTTATTTTTATAAAACGGACGTAAACGGTCATCATTATAAAGCTCGAAAGCACATAAAGTATGCTGATGTTGCAACTGTTAAGAACCCCGTAGTCTTGGACGATATGATTGACTCAACTGCAGAAACTGCAGGAAGTTCAACTCATTGCTGATGATGATCAAACTGATAACAATAAACCTGATGATGAAGAGTACTTTCCGTCTGGTTCTAAGTCTTCAGAACGACACATTGTATCAAACTCAGATTTTCAGGATCTTTCTCGTGATTTACTTCTATCGGGAAGACAATCTGAAACGCTCGCTTCTCGATTTAAACAATGGAATTTAGTTGATGACGACTTCAGATGAATGATGATGATCGAATTTCTTACAGAGAAGTATTCAAAACTGATGAAGAGAATGACAAATGTACCGTACCATACTAAACTCCAAAGGGCCGTTTCCAATGCATTTTTAAGTTTGGAACCAGTTCCGTTGTGTAATGCACCGTACCGCACCGTACCATAAAGTACAATGCTGCACTGCACAATACTCCAATAAATATTATGTGTTTATAATGACACTTGTTATCATTTTCATGCTTCAATGCCTACAAACCAAATTAGTAAAAAAAAAATAAAATCTTAAAACTCACACAACTCTATTAATTTCAATTCAATTACAGTCAAATATAGCTCATTCGACGCAAAATTAAATTTACTATAACAGTTGTGTACTAAAACAAATCCTCAATATCGGATAATATCGTAAAAATTATGTCAAAGTTGAAAAAATAGAGAAAAAATAAAAAAAAATCCAAATACTTCCGTCTACAGTCTCGTCAGTTGTCATTTCAGAAAAAATGTCAATACACTGTCAAAAAAGCTTGCTTTTGTTCTTTCGAACTAAAAAAACAAATTCGAAATCGGATGGAAATTGGCGAAGTTAGGAGTGATTCTTCACATCAACCTACTGAAAAACGGTTTTATGGCCATAAAACGAGATTTTGGGGGTGTATTGGAAATTTCTCCTATACCATTTTGTTTAGTTTTTCTATAGCCATAAGTTGTGCTAGGTCTCCATAAAAGTATAATTAATTTTTTTTTTTGTCACACAGTGTTATTGTTTGTAATTCTTTTAAATACATATCCTAAATCCCTCAAAACTACTCCTACCCGGGGCCCGGTTTAAAGCTAGTTTTTTATATTTCATTTTTTTTTTCTTAATTAATTAAATATTTCAATAGCATTGAATACTTAATCTATCTTTCTATTTCTACTGCTGTTGTTTCTATTGTTGCTGCAGTTGCAACTACTGCTGTCGTTTCTGGGCTTTCCTCTCCCAGTCAATGCGGTTGGGCCTCGTCACGACTGTAGCCGCGAACGTTTTTGTGGCGTCCCATTTAGTGATGGTCGAGCACATATCCTGGACAAATCTTGAGTGGGATAGCCGGTGTTAGAGTGCCTTCGTCAGCATTGCTCGTTTTCCACTGAAACGTTTGCAGTGAAAGACCACATGTTCTGCGCTCTCGACTGTTTTCAAGCAACTCGGGCAAAACGAGCTGCCGGCCAGCTAGAAACGGTGTAGATATTCAAGGAAGTAGCCGTGTCCGACGAGTATCTGAATTAGGTATTTGTCAATATCACCATGTTTCCTATTCATCCACCCTTCAAGGTTTGATATGAGTTTGTAAGTCCACCGGTCTTTGATTGACTCATCCCATCTTCTTTGCCATTCCACCATCGATCGCGTTCTTTCTCCCGCCTTTTCCGCTACCGTCGGTTTCACTCCTTTTACTCGATATAGGCGAGACCATGAGGCCTTAAGCTAGCCAACAAGTAACATATAGTATATTTATACACACATAATTTTGTGCCACTCTTTTGAGAAGATTTCGTTAAATGAGGATCGTCTTTGAAAAACCTTTGTACCCCAATTTACTTATCTAGCCAACTTTATCTTTGCTTGCCAAGGGGCCACCGCTATTAAAAAAACTTTTCTATCATTTCTGGTGTTTCGTAACGCACAAACCTATGGGCCGAATATGGCCGCAATTATAATAATTTGTGGAAAATAAACAGTGCAATTCACTGGATTTGGATTATTAATTTTTGTTATAATAAAAATATCGAAATTGAATAAAACATTTACATTTCAATTTTTTTTTCAACCCGATGACAACCCCAACATACCCATCATTTGTGCTTATGTCTAAGACCGGGGCCACACATACGATCTACTCAAATCGGAACGGTTGCAAAACAAACTTTGAATTTTAAACGCCAGTTTTTCAGCCCTGGATTACCGTACAAAGTTCAAGAGATGGCACCACTAGCGCATGTCGGAGTTATGTTGAGTTCGTAGCATCCCTTGAGGGAAGACACATCAAGTTTCAGCCATATCGGAATATTTCTTTGGGTTTGGCTTTCGTTTGAATAGGGGAAGTGGAATGATTTTTCTTTCTATCACGACAACTCACCAGCTCACGCAGTTGTGGTCGCCAAATGCATGGAAATAGAGTTCCAACTCATTTCACATCCCCCTATTCTCCAGGCTTGGCTCTCGCGAATGCCTCGGACTACGATTTGTTCCCCAATATGAAGAAATGGCTGACGTGAAAAGTATTTCATTCAAATTTGAAGGTGATTGCAGAAGCGAATGGCTATTTTTCAGACTTAGACAAATCCTAGTATTCGGAAGAGATCGACAAACTAGAAAAGCATTGGACGAAGTCGAACAATTAAAAAGGGGGTAGGGGTAGTCAGAATTTTCAAAAAAATTGATTTTTTTACATTATAATATTTTAAAAATATTTTGGGAAAATTTGAAGTTAATTCGATAAATACTTTTCGAGTTATTCAACACGCTCCGGAGCGTTAGACTAGCAAAAAAAATTATTGAAAATCATAATTTTTTCGGGTATCTGACTACCCCTAACCCCTTAAGTAGGTTTTATTTCATTACTTCGCTGCCGGTATGAGCAGTACAAAAGGAGAAAGTTTAGTATTTCAGCAACGCAATAAAGGAAACTTTACTAATTAAAAAATATCAACATAATTTAACCATTGGTTTTTTTTTCTATTGTTATACCTGCACAATTGCGAGGGTTGTAAATAGCAGCATAAACAATCTAGGTATACTTATATACATACATATATGCATATATGTACATGTATTGTATAACAAAATGCTCAGAATAATGAAAGGAGTCGATTTAGCCATGGCTGCCCGCCCGCCTGTGCGAATGAACAAAAATTAATATACACCAATACCCCACTTTGCGTCGTGATTACGTTCCAAAAAACACGACGCAAATTGAAACGACGCAAAGTGAAGGTAGATTTTCTATAGCAAACAATGTAAAGATCGAAGATAGGTTCCAGGCTTACGAAAATACCACCTTTTAAAAATAAAATTGAACAAAGTAAGCTTTTAAAAAACAAAAATAATACAAAATTTTATTACATACACACAAAAAAAAACGTATCCAATTAAACAAAATAAACTTAGCATTTAATTTATGAAAAACAAAATTTATGGTGCCTGTTGTCGTAGGTCAGCTTTCTTTAACAAAAAATTGGTCTAATGTTTGTTGAACAGCTTTTTTTTAATGTACGATAAATTTCCATGTAGCAATTGATATACGTAGCTACTGCCTGGGACACTTTAAAATTCCTTTCGCTGTCAGGATCGTTTTTAAAAAAATCTCCATAGCTTCGTCAATCACACACATCGCTTTGGAAATTTGCTTGGAGGTTAAATTTTGTTCTTTAGGTAATTCTATTGAACGGTCGCTGTCATCTTCTTCATTAGCGAATTGCAATTCCAGTTGCAATAGTTCCTCATTAGAGAATTTTTGGTTGTTCGAGGTTAGCAATTCATTTATGTCGGTCTCCTCCATACCATCAAAATTAGACTCTCTAGCTAAATTAGAAATTTCACAATGAACAGCTAGTCTACCATCAACTTCTGAAGCACTGGCAAACACATTCATGCAAGATGTTTTAGCCTCCTCCCACGAATCAGAAATAATTTTTATGGCTTTCATAATGTTGAACTTTTTCCAAAACTCTAGCATGGTAGGCTTATCTTGTCCATAAGTCTCACTTAAAAGAAGTTTAAATTTTAGTCGAAGGTAATAATTTTTATCACCGAATAATAACAATCACCGAAAACTCCATCGAAATTGTTTGTAAATTTATCAAAAATGAACCGAAATCATGGTTGAAATTCATGGATTCGAAGTTGAATATCTCCAACACATCGATTTATCGCATTCTAACTGATCATTTACGAAAGGTCTGTGCATGTATCATTCCGCGCAAGTTAACTGAGGACCGAAAATTGCTCAGAACTTAACATTCGAAAGACCTCATTAAGGAGACGAGAAAAGACGATAACTTCCTTTACAATATTCTAACTGGTGTTTCCAACATTAACCTGAAACTAAGTGTCAAAGTGCCGAATGGAAGGCCCCAGACGAGCCACCACCCAAAAAAATCGCGTCTGGAAAAGTCAAAAATCATTTCGATGCTCATTTGTTTTTACGATTCCAAGAGAATTGTCCCCAAGGAGTTCATGCCAATGGGCCAAACCGTCAATGCAATTTTCTATCTTGGCGTTTTGAAACGAAGGAGGAAGCTGGCGCTCATCGATCCACTCTTGTGACTGATTTTTTTACTAGAAATCGCATTTCAACCATCAATCATTCACCGTATGCGTCTGATATGGCTACCTGTGACTTCTACCTATGCGGAAAATTGCATTTGGCCATGAAAGGAAAACGTTTTGCGTCGGTAGAGCCATCCTGAATGACATTCTTGTCAATTACCTGAAACACTTTTTCGAAAAGCTTGTAGATCGCGCAAAACTTGTATCGAGGTCAGTGAGGACCATTTTGAATAAATAAGCTCGAAGTTATGAGAACAAAGCTCCTGCCGTTTTTATTTTAGCTCAGTCCTAATTATTTAGAACTTCACCTTGTACTTTTTCCCCCGGGACCGGAGTTCTCAGAAGGGCCCGGACTCGAGATTATACGTATTTATATGAATTAGGCATTATTGGAAAGGGCCCGTATTTGCAATTTTCCCCCGGGGCCCGGACATGCTCTCTACGGCCCTGTTTACGGATATAGCGTTATGGCTACGGCACCACTAATTGCAGTTTTAGAGTCTAGTTACTAAAACTATTTATTAGAATGCAGTTACTTAAACTACTCTCAAGCTCTATTCACACATATACGCGCTTATTTTGTCAAACGTCTGCACTATATTTGAAACAATCGAAATCGAATAATTTTTTAGCTCACAAATGCATAAAATTCGTTGCAATTATTTTGAAGCTTATAACATTTTTTTTGGCAGGGATTTATTAATTTCATTAGAAATTTTGTGCAACATACAACTTGTGTTTACCTTTAGGCAACTTTTAAAGATGATAATTTTTCTGAACTACACTCCCGCATTAAATAACAGATATCCACTCACAAATGCCATGCCGTACCACAGAGTATTTTTATATACATACTTGCACAAATATCTTCTTACTTCTGCTGGCTGACGCACGATTCCACTACATTGACTTTGCCCACGTAATCGCCTACATTCTTTTTTCATTACCTTTAGCAGTCCTCATAAATGCATAGTTTTGTTTTATTTCCTTTTATAATATTTGCTAAATTAAAATTTTTTCTTCCTCTCACACATCCTATTGTATAAAATTGGCTGGTTTGTGTGACCACGAAGAATACACGCCCGCTTCCCCAGCATCACTTGTCGCCACAGTATCAAATACCGCTGTAGCCTCGACATCAGCAGTTGCAACCATTTTGTTCCAAGCGCTTAGTTACATTTTTGCAATGGTTTACTACAGTTTGTTGCAAGTTTTCTGGGCAAGCGAAAAAACGAGTAGGAAACATTGCTAAGGGCGCTCATCCGGTAGACGCTGCGCAATTGCCACATTTGATACTTGCGTGTGCACACAAGGCACATTCCCACACAAACACAAGCTGCGATGTTTAACGGTATGGTAAAATATGCACATAAGAATGCGAAAAATAGTACAAAAAATCCACAGTAGCTCATTTCTATGATGGCAGCGAATATCTTTGTTTTATTCTTACAGGGCTAATCATCATCACCGCCTTGCAGTATAGAACGAGGCAGAAGCTTGAATGATCGCAAACATTCGTCGAGTCGATTCTTGGAGTGTTCGAAAGAAAGATTCTGGGCGGTATTTATAGATATTTGCGCGTTGGCGAGAGCGGATATCGCGCGATGAGTTGTATGTAGCAGCTTTACAGCGGAATTAACGTTGTGCAGCGAATAAAGATCCAGCGGCTTCATCGGCTAGGTGATGAAATTAAGTAGTAATGCAGTATCTATTGGTAATGGATGAGGAAGTCTCCAAATGGGAAAAAACTTGCCTTCACTTGGTGTGTTTAATTAGCTCGAAAAAGGAGCCACTGACGGTTATTATGCAGTAATATATTTATAATTGGTGCGTATACCCTTTTTGGGTGTTTGGCCGAGCTCCTCCTCCTATTTGTGGTGTGCGTTTTGATGTTGTTCCATAAATGGAAGGACCTACAGTTTCAAGCCGACTTCGAACGGCACATATTTTTATGAGAAGCTTTTTCATGGCAGAAATACACTCGGAGGTTTGCCATTGCCTGCCGAGGGTAATACAGTAATACTAAGCTAAAAATGAAAGAAGAAGGCTGTTAACGAGCTTACGAATCACCTCCTAAAGATTGCCAAAGACTTTCGAGGGGTGACTTTCGACGCCGAATAGCAATCAGGTTAAATGAAATTTGGTTTCTGGAAGCAGTCTCTCAAAGGACATGGTAGCATCTTTAGGCAGCTAACACCACAGTTCTTCGAAATTCGGACAGATCTCTCTATCCTGAAACTGGAGTTTGAGGGTCGTGCCATGGCAATTTTTTCAAGTAGGCAGGTTTGGTACGAGGGGAAAATCTGTACCCAAGCTGGTACCTCCGACGGCTGCAAGATGTATTGGATCAAGGCACTGTGCAGATTCAAAACTAGGCAACTCTGGTAAAGAGATGGTAAAATCTCTTGGGTATGCAGGTAACATTTCTCTGATCTGGATCCCAGGACATCAGAACATAGAGGGATATGGAATTGCTGATAAGCTTGCCAGCAAAGGGTCGACTGAATTAGTCTCCCACCCGAGCATCGGCATCCCCTTGATTGTTGTTAAAAGCGAAAATGCACAACTTATTTCCCGGAAAAGCATAGATCAGGTGGAGCTCCATTCCTTTGTGTACAATTTCAAAAACCGTTTGGGTCCCGTACAATAGCTGCAGAACGCAGAAAGTCCTGGGAACTCCTCGCCATTCAATTTCTAAACTCGTAGCTGTGTTTACCATTCTTTGAACGAGTGGGAAAGTTAGGTTTACCATTTAAGCTCCAATGCAGAATCAGTGGGGACCTTTCAGAGAAGGAGACTGTTGAGGATTTTCTTTGTAAATGCTTGGTTTGACGCTTAAAGTCACTAAGTGATCCTTTCTTTGATAGCCTAGAGCAGTGCACCTAAATTCCATCAGTCTTCTTCATTACCATCAACCTTCTCCTTCTCTAGTTGGCTGTAGATATCTGTCCGTTGGAGATCTCATAATTGTATCGAGCCAGCGTGTTGGTGTTACTTGTAAAGTACCAGACTGGTACTTCAAGCATTTCGCCTACCTGTGTGACCGAATTCGAAACCCACAGTGGGCAGGAAATACCAAAAAACAGAAATATGGCTTTCTAATCGCGGTCGCCCCTCATCAAATGATGACAAAATTTCGAGTGTATTTTTGCCATAAAACTGTAGGTTCCTCCAATTGTGGCACAACATCAGAGTATTCATTAGACTTAAATGTATGAGTAGATAAAAAAAATCCAAATTATTGCAAACCATTTTTTTTAATAATTTTCTTAAATTTTTCCAAAAGTCCCTAAGAATTTAAAGATAACTGGAAATTGAAATCATTTATTAATAATAAAAATAAAAACGTTCTTAGCTCCCATAGAAATCTGTATTCCAATCCAAATGTTGCCATTTCACCTAAATATAATAAAAATGTTGAGAGATGAGATTTTTTCCGCCTGTCTTCCTGTCGTTGCCGCAAATAATATGCAATCAAATGCAGAAATTCATTTGAAAGCGGACGGCAAAAGGTTGCAACTATGCTCAGTTAAAATGTGCTAAATACGAGGTGAGCTAAGAAGAGCTAAGAAAAGCGCAGTGGATTTCTACAGGTCGACATTGCAATAACTACTGCACATACACACATACATACACACATGCATACATACATACATACATACATATTTGTAGGTGCGTATAGGTGCATATATAATTTTACAATTGTAAGTCGCGAAGGAAGGAAAATAAATGTTGAATAAAGAAACTCAAAAATAAAGAAAATGGGTTGCGTATAAGAAAATAGAAAATAAAATGCACACAATGATAAGCTCCAAGGACGAAACCTTATGAAAGTAAGGCGAGAGCGAAAGTGAATACCTCTTTGCGCGCAATGGGACTGTAAACCTTCGGCACATTTTTTAACGCCTGTCTGTGCATATTTTTTATATATATATACTTTACAGTTATGGAGAAATGAAAGCAGGGTGTATAATAGCGATTTCGTAATTTTTTCCCTGCTAGGCAAAGAACTTCATAGTTGATTAGGGTAGTGGTAAAAATTCAAAGTCAAGCAATAAAGCCGTATACGAATGTTCTCATGTGTAGAGCCTCGTTCCCACGACAGTTGGTTCTAGGTGGCAGGCATGAGCCGGTCAAGGACGGTTACTCTAACAGGACTTCCCATTCACGTGTCGGGAATAATTATGCTGATACAACAACAATAACAAGCCGGTTAATCTTTACTCGCTGCGCTACGTCTATGTCGTCGTACAGCTCATACAGCTCATCGTTCCATCGCCTACGATCCTAGCTGTCACCAAGGTGCAAAGGTCCAAAAATCTTCCACAGAATATTTCTCTCAAACACTCAAAACGACGCTTCATCGGATGTTGTCATCGTGCACGCTTCTGTGCCATATGTTAGGAAGGGCATGATAAGAGCCTTGGCAAAGTATTAGCTTTGTTCCTCGAGAGAGGTTTTTACTACTCAATTGCCTAGTTAGTCCAAAGTAGCACTTGTTGGCAAGAGAGATTCTCCGTTGGATTTAAAGGCTACATAGTTATCGGTGTTAATGAAGGTTTCTAAATAGAGGAAATCTTTTACAAACCTCGAAATCATAACTGTCAACAGTGGCGTGTGTGCCGATACGCGAGTGCGCCGATTGTTTATTTCGTGGCAGGAGGTACTTCGTTTTGTCCTCGTCCACCACCAGACCCATTCGCTTTGTCTCTTTAATCAGTTTGGAGAAGGCAGAACTAACAGGGCGGTTGTTAAGACCGATGATGTGTTATTAAATATTGTGTCTGAGCGATTAAGTTAAGCGGTTCGCACGATCCTCTCCAACATCAGGTTAAAGAAGTCATACAATCAGCGAGTCAACCTGTCTGAAACCTAGTTTGGTATCAAACGACTCAGAGATGTCCCTCCCAATTCCGACGGCACTGCTAGTTAGCGCTGAGCCATATTAGTTTTGCGGAAATACCACATTTAGCCATCGCAACATACTTGGGCAACTCCTTTTCGTGCTGTCGAATACAGCTCAAAAATCGACAAAATGAAGTGGAGTAATACCGTATGGAATAATACCATGTACATGCGACTGGACTAAATATTTCGTTCGCGATTTTCTTCTTCCTCCAGTGGCTTACTTTTTCATTTTGGTTTTTTTCTACATTTCGCCTTCCATTAAAAGGAATTTTTTAGCTTCAAGATTCTATTATGTCCAGTGCTTACGTACCCGAGATTTCAAAAATCTATATTTCAATCTTGTCCCAGAATTCTTACTCATATTTTCGATACTTTTTTATTCACCGTATCTAGTTTTCGACAGTTGTAAAGTGTATAGGATTTTTTCATACTAAAGGGTGTTTTTTTTAGAGGTTAGGTTTTCAAGATGAAATAAAACGTATATAATTTTATGTTATGGCCAAGAATTTAGCTTTATTATAAAGATAAGGGTTTGCCATTGTGTTTTAAAAATGATTTCGGGCAAGTGGCCGCCGCGGCTGGCTCGAATAAATTCCAGCCGAGAGGCCCATTTTCGAACACTTTTTGCAGCAATTGGGGCCGTATGTCAGCAATAACGCGCCGAATATTCTCTTCCAAGACGTCAATCGTCTCGGGCTTATCTGCGTAGACAAGCGACTTCACATAGCCCTACAAGAAATAGTCCAGCGGTGTTATATCGCACGATCTTGGAGGCCACGCCACAGGTCCACGGCGCGAGATAATGCGCTCACCAAAAGTTTCCTTCATAAATCGATTGTTGCGTTGGTTGTATGGCATGTAGCGCCGTCTTGTTGGAACCAAAGGTCGTCCACATCAGCATCGTCCAATTCAGGCACGAAAAATTCATTAATCATGGCTCTATAGCGCTCTCCATTGACTGTAACATTATGGCCGGCTTCATTTTTAAAGAAATATGGACCAATGATTCCCTCTGCCCATAGAGCACACCAAACAGTGACTTTTTGAGGATGTAACGGCGTCTCAGCAATGGCTTGTGGATTATGTTCACTTCAAATGCGACAATTTTGCTTATTGACATACCCATTCAACCAAAAGTGAGCTTCATCGCTGAACAAAATTTTCTTGTGAAAATCGGGATCGGTGGCCATCTCGTTTTGGGCCCATTCACCGAACGTGCGACGCGCTTGATCAGGTGTAAGTCTATTCATTATGAAATGGCAAACCAAACTGAGCATAAATCAGCTGTCACTGTCAAAAAGACCATCTACGAAAAAAGTGCCAACTTGAAAACCTAACCTCTAAAAAAACACCCTTTAGTTAGCTTTTACGGATGTATTTTCCACACGCGTTTTATAAAAACAAATTTGAAAAACTTGTTTCATATTCGGCAACTTTACCAACTTTGAGATTACTAAATACTGCCATAAGTTCTGTTACAAGTTAAGTCCGTTATAGATATGAAATTATAATACTTTTTTAATAAAGTTAGTTCTATTTAATCATCTTAACATTAAAAATCAAAATTTTAAACTTTCATTCGAAATGGTCTCGATTTGCTTTAATACAAGCCTTCAAACGATTAGCCCTTCCAGCTGTTGCAGGATATGATTTTGGGGTTTTGCTTTATGGGCTGGAGTGGAATCTCGCTGGAAGATCCAAGCCTCTTCTTTGAAGTGAGTACTGCTAAACTGCTTCACCACACCTTTTAAGACATCCTCCTGATACACTTTTGCCCCGGTCTTAAACCCTTTTTCGCAAAAATTAAGTGATGTAACGTCTTAACAAAACACTCCCCACCAAACGATTACGGAGGCTGGATTGTGACCACGCTGAACACTTGGAACAACATTTTTTGTGTCTTTAGAAGTTTTAGCGTAGGTTTTGTCATTTGGCTTATTAAAAACTTCTTCAACAGTGAACATTTTCTCAGCCGTGAAAGGAATATTTTCATAGTCGTCGACCGCGAGCCACCGAAGAAACTGTTTGCATCTGTCGAGTCAAATTTTCTTCAAGCGCGTGGTCAAAAGATGACCAGTTGAGCGGCAGAAGGCTTTCATGTGGAGATCACTTCTAATTAATCTCGACATGGATCTGGTCGATACATTCAGTTCCCTGGACATGATTTTCTGTTTTCTAAGTGGATTTCTGCGATTTCTTTCTCGAACGGCTTTTATGACTGCATTGGTTCGAGCCCCCTGAAGACGACCACTGCCTTTTCTGCCTGTCTGTCTGTCACTTCAGACGTTTGTGAAAACGATTGATCGTGCGGTACACAAATATTTTCGAAATATTTAGATTTTTCAGCAATTCGTAAATCTCACTTGCCATTTTACCACACTTTTGTAATGCAGTCCCTGCATTGAGATTTTCCTTAGCTCCCCATTCCGATGTTAACAAGCGAAATTTGCCACAAAACTGAGTGTAATTTATGAGGAGGCAATGCATACGAATAAAAGCTAAAACAACGGTACTTTTCTCTGTGAATTTCTTCTCGCCGTATGCATTATAAAACTTGTCACAGAATTTATGGCATGACTAAGTATTTTCCCACCAAAAATATTATCTCATCATGAGATCGGAGTTGTTTCTTAGATGCCAAAGAATTTTGGTAAGCCTTTCGAATATTTTATGGCGATCAAGCTTAATTTGGCGCCCAGGTGGATCGAATAGAACACGCTTAAATTTTACTGGTATTTTAACCAAACACCTTCAACTTAAGAGTTTCTGCTTCACCTTCAATTACTTTAACAGACACTCTATCAGCTGCAATGGCTTTGTGTTTTGTCGCTCTTTCGCAATTCGCTCTCTATCAAGGCCACATTATAGGCCATCAATTCGCTGACGCCAAATCATCTTTTCCGATCGAATCATAACTTTTTTTAATTTTTTTTTCTTTTTCGTTCCACACAAAATAATAAATAATGCCACTATCTAATGTTTCCGCTTGAAATAACTTTGGAATTCGTGATTTTTATACTTCTTCTAACTTCTTGCTTTTTTCAACCGATTTAAACTTTTTCTCATTGGAAAGGTGATTTTTAATAGAGAAGCAATCATCCCCAACTTCACATTATTCCGAGCGCAAACTTTGGGGCTTATGATTTTCACATTTTTTCTATAACGCTATGGCCACTCTAATGTGCATATGTCATTAAGCATTATTGGCTTGTTTTAGTAGACGTAGTAAAAATCTCAGAATTTAGTGTTTCATAAAGTGAACTTCAAATTTGTATGTAATAAAAAGTATGTAATGACCCAAGCACAAATACGAGTAAAATAAAATCGTCATCGTCACTTGAACAAGAAGTATTTATTATCACACAGAACACACAAAAACAACAAGTACGAATAAATAATAATCAAACTAACGAAGATTTAAAATTTTCCGCATGTAACTTTCCATTTTAGCGCCATAAGATTGTTAGCATTTCACAGCTGCAGAGACGCTTTCACACATCGCCAATCGAAGAAGCAGTGCGCAAAACGACGGTATCCTCTTCACATTCGAATATTGCATTCAACTACCAATAAACGTACATTAAATGCCATAGAAACTTTACTTTATTGCATAAAATGTGTGTATGTTTTTATAAGGCAACCGTCAATGGCGTAGTAAATCAGTGACGGTTTGTACATCTGCACTTGATTTTGACCACAAATTCCATTCAACCGGTGATAGAAAAAGAAATAACGCATTGGCTCTGATAGTAAAGCAAAATGTGGAAAAAATTCTAAACTCACTTACACAATATTCGTACTATACGCGTACGTATGTACTTATGTGTGTATATATCGGGTGTTTTTTTAGCTAGCTGAGAACTATCGATAACCAGAACTATGGGTTGACAACTGAAAATGGCAAACTGTGTTGACATTTGTCTTCAGTAGGATTCGGCAAGTCATCATGAATCGCTTAACGTCAGAACAACGCTTCCGAATTGTGGAAATTAATCCTTTGTGGACGGAGCCGCTCGACTGGCGAGCGTCGCTGAGGACGAGATGTATTGGAGTGCGCGGTAAAGAAAATAAATACATTGCCGGTTAGAATAACTAAGACATTATTTAACATAAGCAAATTTTTTATAAAATCAAAAAATAATAACTGCTATATTCCTTATTGTATGGATTTCACTTCCGTCTTATCAGATTCAAAGTAATATTCGTCAGAACTGTCACTGTCTAACGTTTCATCTCTAGATTGCTTCGACTTCGTGCGTAGGACGAAATATATAAAAAGTCTGCTGGTTTCTCTGGCATTGACACTGAGAGACTGAATCGAAGAACTGAAATTCCTTCTGACGCTACCCTCGTCTCACATCGTAAGTTTGCATTATAAGGAAGATAAGACTTCATCGCTAATGGCCCCTAATGTCTTCGAATGAAAACGTGACTCTTTTACTGTACCTATGGGAATCTTATCGCTCAGAACAGCAGTCGTCGCAAGCCTTGCAGCTACGAACTAATTTGGGCAGCTATATGCCGACACTCGTCCCCAGAGGGTTAAATTTAACAAAATAAATCTGTTTGGGAAGTTCATTGAGTACCTCGTCTATTTTAAATGTGGGAGGAAGGAGCTGCCATGTAAATATCGAGCGCTGTTGACCCATGCTGACTGATTCTGTGTTTCCAAAAATTACGAAAAAAAATGAGATGAGAATGAAAAATCAACCAATGACACTTCGTTGCCGTCTGTGAAATGATCGTGCGGGATTCGGTTGCCGAATCTCCCAAGTGACGTGACAGCCAAAGCTCCCCAGACATGCAATTTTCTTTTTCACTATAGTTAGAGAGCAAACCTTGAAATCTATCATCCTTAGTCGGCTGCCACGTCACCGACAGTAGTTGTTCAGATGGCAACCAAGTAACATGGCTGATTTTTTCGTCTATCACCAACAGCATCTAAGTTTATTCGTAAACAAACCGATGGCGTCCAACAAGTGCTACTTTGGACTAAGTAGGCAACTGAGCAGTAGTCCTCTCTCCACGAACAAAACTAACACTCTACAAGGCTCTCATCATGCACGTCCTAACGTATGGCTCAGAAGCTTGGACGATGACAACATCCGATGAAGCGACGCTTGGAGTGTTTGAGAGAAAGATTCTGCGCAAGATTTTTGGACCTTTGCACTTGGCAGCAGCGAATATCGCAGGCGATGGAACGATGAGCTCTATGAGCTTTACGACAACATAGACATAGCGCAGTGAATAAAGATCCAGCGGTTCCTTTGGCTGGGTCATGTCGTTCGAATGGATACAAACGCTCCGGCTTTAAAAGTATTCGATGCCGTACCAGCTAATGGTAGCAGAGGAAGAGGAAGGCCTCCTCTGCGTTGGAAAGATCAGGTGGAGAAGGACTTGGTCTCACTGGGTGTGTCCAACTGGCGCTGGTTAGCACGAGAAAGAAACGACTGGCGCGCTTTGTTAAACTCGGCTAAAGTCACGTAAGCGGTTATAGCTTATAGCGCCAATTAAGAAGAAGAAACCGATGGCGTGACCCCGTTTACGTTAGCAAACCAACTGATTATTTCAAATTTGCTGAAAGCCGGTTAACCGTCTGACATTGACCACACCTTCCGAACTTTTTTCACCATGGAACATTTGGTTCCAAAAAGTCGGCGCAACTTGCGATTCATTGACGCCATACGGCCAGATTTAAAGAAAAAGTAGTCGAGTAGTAGTATTGGACTGATCGAAATTGCCGCATGTCACTCGTAGCCGCGGCGGACATATGCCGGATGTCATATTCAAAAAATACCTAAGTGTCATGAAATGATCTATCAAATTATAATAAAAAAGTGCATTCCAACAATATTTCTGTTCTCCATTATCTTTGTAAGTTCTCAACCTCTCAAATAAACACCCGATATGTACATATATCTGTATATAGGTAAATACGAAGGCAATGCATCCTGCTACCCATATTTGATCCAAACTAACTGCAAATGATGTTGCAATTGAGTTGAATGCATCCTAAGGACGGCTGCACAGTACAACGGAAATTGGAATCTATCTGGAAGGTGATAAAAAGGATGTTTCAGAGTTTATTACATACTTATACTAAAAATTCTATTCCCATTTCTACATTATAAGAAAAAATACGGGAAATGAAACCCAGGTGGGAGCGATGGAGTTGATGGCCTGTAATGTGGCCTTGATAAAGAGCGCATAGCGAAAGAGCGACTCAAAACACAAAGCCATTGAAGCTGATAGAATGTCTGTTAAAGAAATTGAAGGTGAACCAGCAACTCTTAAGTTGAAGGTGTTTGGTTAAAATACCAGTAAAATTTAAGCGTGTTCTACTCCATCCACTAGGGCGCCAAATTAAGCTTGATCGCCATGAAATATTCAAAAGGCTTACGAAAATTCTCCGCAATTGCGATAACACCAAAGCTTAAAAATGTGTCTAAATTGGTAGCTAGAACTTTGCAATCGCGTTGACATTTCTGTAATAATTAAAGGACTTAATGCAGGATGCCTTAAATATTACCTGGGCCTTAAATTTACCAGGAAAAGGGTTCTAAATATACCCACTCTGCGAATAAATGGAATAGACATACCTCTAAAGGAAGAGGTTATATATCTAGGCATTATCTTGGATAAAAAACTCACTTGGATCTACACCCAAATGGTAAGACCTGGGTTAAAACAAATCAAACTACTGCTATATCAAAACTGTGTAAACTACAAAGGCTGCTGTGCCTAAGCATAACAGGAACCATGAGAAGCACCCCAACTGCTGGCATGGACGCGTTTTTAAATTTACCAACGCTACATTTAGCAATACAAGAGGAAACTACTACTTTTCATAAGAAAAAAAACTTAAACCAGGAGATCTTACTGGACACCTCAATATCTTGAACAGAGTTCAACATAACCCAGGCGAATGACCACACGGAACCGTACACAATTTTATAAAGAGATACAAGGGAAGATATCCCGTCTAACGAAGAGTGGAACTCTAACCCAACATGGCTAAATGATGACTCACAAAAATGGCACACAGATGGTTACAAAACGCTCCAAGGAGTAGGAGCCGGAATAGTGGGACCTGGAGTACACAAACCCCTAACACTTAGTACAGATACCACAATTTTCTATGCGGAGCTCTTTGCCATAATGGAAACAGTGGAAATCATATCCAAAAGTGGGTTCGAGAAAGTAAAAATTGAAATACTTTCGGACAGCCAATCGGTTCTCAAAGCCTTGAATAGTTTCATATTCAAGTCAAAAGTCCTAATAGAGTGTAACAATGGACTCCACTAACTAACTCATAAATAGGTCTCACTGATTTGGGTACCAGGGCATGAGGGACACGAAGGAAACGAAAAGGCAGACAAACAAAGAGGGGCAAAAGGGCTATTTATTGGACGAATCTCATTTTCGGCTTTAATAAAAATAATATAATACAGGAAACCAAAAAATGAATCCAAACTAAAATCAATGAACACTGGAACGGCACAAGCGGCCTTATCACTCCAAAAAGTGTTTGAACTTCAATGCCAACAGAGCAAGATCTGCTCTAACCCTAGATAAAAAGGGCCTCAGATTGCTCTGTGGAGCACTTACAGGTCACTTTGCCGGTAATAACCACTTGAACACAATAGGGTTATCTAGTACAAGATTCTGCAGGTTCTGCTGTGATGAAGAGGAGTCTATGAAACACTTAATCAGCAACTGTGAGGCATTAGGCCACAGGAGACACAGAATCCTGGGCTCTTACCTACCAGAGGGGGAAGACCTACAATTGCTCCCTCCTAAGGAGCTGGTTCGATACCTCGGTATACTAAATAATTATAATTAAGTAATCAAAGCCACAATGTGAGAACTCCAGAATGGTTTTCAGTGGAAGAAAGCGCATCGGAAACTGGTCTTATATCAAAAAGCAAAAACCATTTACTAATTTGCAATTAGAAGTTCAAATTCACTCGTTGCTTAATTTCTCTCTACAGAGTGGGCCTTCTTCCCCTTGCCCCTACCACCAACAGGCACCAGCTCACATACTTTCAGAGTTAGTGCGTTTTCATGCAATCGCACGACATGAACGTTGGATCTCTATTAGCTGGGCTAACACATGGGCTAAAAAGCCCCGGGCCTTCCACGCAGATGGCACCAGTTTTATTTAAAAAACATTTTGTTTCATCAAGACAACGCACCGTGTCACAAGTCAATCAGAACAATGGCGAAGCTACATGAATTGCACTTCGAATTGCAATTCCCACATCCGCCATATTCGCCAGATTTGACTCCCAGCGACTACTGGCTGTATGCAGACATAAAAATAATGCTCACCGGTAAGAAATTTCGCTCGAATGAAGAGGTTATTGCTGTAACTGTGGGCTATTTTGAGGCAAAAGTTAATTTTTCTACAAAAGTGGTATTGAACTGGAGCGCGCTGGAATGATTGCGTTGTTCTTCATGGAAATTACTTTGATGAAAAAAACTAATTTTGAACAAAAAAAAAACGTGTTTTCTTTGTTAGGCCCGGGACTTTTCAGTCCGTGTGCTATAAAGAGTTTATTAGAGAAAATTTATATAAATATAAATCATCAGCAAATCAGGAAAAATGTTATCAATATAACAGGTGGCGCTAAAGTAATCCTCCTATCAGAAAATGCTATAAATTTTGCGATTGGTCCCTAATGCCAGTTCTGTTTTGACATTTGTGTAGTAAACACATGCGAAATACACGTTAATAAACAATGTTATGCTACACTGCTCCAGTACGCGGAATATTGCTGACTATTTATTTGACCAATAATCGGTCGGTGACTTTGGCACAACGTGAATTTAGTCGCAGATTTCCTCGCCGTCCAACGCCTACTGGTGAAACACTGCGACGTTTAGCCGCTCGCCTCGAAGAGACTGGCACAACACGAGATGCTGCCAGGCGTGGCAGACCCCGGAGTAGCCGTTCTGCAGAGAATATTGCTGCTGTAGCCGAGGATGTCATGGAAGCGCCGTCGACATCGACCAGACGACGTGCCACGCAAATGGGTATCAGTCGACGGTCTTTACAGCGAATTTTGCTACAAGATTTGAAGATGTTTCCGTACAAAGTACAGACGGTGCATCAGCTGTTAGCTGCTGACCGCCAATCGCGTCTAATATACGATCAAGCCATCCTTAATCACCACCAAGAGAAAGCTTATTTTTCACCAAAAATAATCATGAGTGATGAGGCCCATTTCCATCTTAGCGGGTACGTAAATAACCAGAATTTACGCTTCTGGAGCACCGAAAATCCGCGTGTAACCCACGAAGAGCCATTACAGCCGCTCAAAGTCACTGTATGGTGTGCTGTTTTCGCTGGAGGAGTCATCGGATCTTTTTTCTTCGAAGACGTCGCGGGCCAAACGATTAGTGTGAATGGTGAGCGCTACAGAGCAATGATCAACGAGTTCTTTTTGCCGCAACTTGATGAATTGGGATTGGGAAACATGTGCTTCCAACAGGACGGTGCAACGGCACACACTGCACGTGCCACAACCGATATGCTAATCTCCTGTTTTGGCGTTTTGCACTGGCCAGCAAGATCGCCTGTTTTGACCGCTCCAGACTTCTTTTTGTTGGACTTTTTGAAGTCGCGGGTTTATGTCAACAAGCCCAGGCTCTTGCAGCTCTTAAAGACAATATCCGTTAAGAATGTGAGGATCTATCGCCGGAAGTTTTGGCCAAAGTGATGGAAAATGCCATAAAAAGGGCTCAAATGGCAAGCAACTGTGACGGCGGCCATTTACATGACATCATATTCTCGACTTCATGTAAAAAAAATTAAAAGACCAAATAAAAATAATCCATAAGAATAATCAAAGTTTTTAATTTTTTTTTTTAAATTACAGCCAAAAAACATCGCAAGGTTACTTTTGCGCCACCTTGTATAAAGTACACCAAAAGCTTTAAAAGTTGCTCTACATAGTTGCTATCTTTGCTATTTATAGTACGACAACCTTAGCCGAATAGTTTGCGCGTGACCATCACTCGTTAAGATCCGGGCTCATAACAAATTGTTTACATAAAAGAAAAGTTTTTTTCTAAGAACGCTCGCACGCATTGGTGGCACTAGACCAAGAAAAAGGTTGTGTACATAGAAACGCCACGAGAAATGAAAGTAGAAAAAAAAGGATGAACTATTTTGCACAGCGAGCATGAAGTTGGAAAAAGAAACATACGACGATAATGCGAATGGAACGGCTTTTCGTCATTTCATTTTATCCTAAGATCAGGATGTATACCACGCAAGAAAGAAAAGCAAATCAGCACGTCTACCGATACCATTTTTAAGAGGCTAGGGGTAGTCAGAATTTTGAAAAAATTGGATTTTTTTTTACATTTTCTTAATGTATAATATCTTAAAAATATTATGTGAAAATTTGAAGTAAATCCGAAAAATACGTTTCGAGTTATTAAACAATTAACAAAGGGCGCTCGGGCTCGGACAAAACTTTAAATACGTTTTTTCTCAAAACTATGTTTTTTGAATTGGTGATCACTGTAACTTAAAAACCGCTTGGTAGATTTCAATAAAATGTATACTGCTGTTGAAAAACATTAAAAACAAGTGCCACCTCGAAGGATTTTTTTAATAAAAAATGTCAATTTTTTTAGCAATTAATTGTCGGTTTTTTCTCGAAAATCTGAAAAATATTTCCAGAGGCCGCCATTGTGTTAATTTTGAAGAAAAAAAAGCTTCGATCAGGCACAAGATTATCTATTAGTAAAACTAATTTCTGTAGTCCGATTGATTTCACAAGGACTTGTGATGATCACCGCAAGGGACTTCTGGAGAAGCGGGTTCCACACAAACAGCGATAACTTTTACAATGATTAATTTTTTCTTTTTTTTTTTGTAATTTTGCTATCATCAAGTAAAAATATTATATATTAATGATATGTTTTTGTTTCAGTAAAATAAAGCAACTGACCAGCAAAAAAAAATTATTGAAAATCATAATTTTTTCAGGCCTCTGACTACCTCTAAACCCTTAATGGATTCGAATAGAAACTGCAAATCTCTGAAATTATTTAAGTCCTGAAAAAGCTTTTTACAAAAAACCATCCGCCGCTTGAAGTCGGCATAAGACTAAAGATGGAATGGCAAGTGTTTGCCCAACGGAAAATGCTGCCATTCTGAAAGAAGCAGATGGATAATTGAGAGGAGATGGAGCGGGGAACAGCTTGGAGTCTTTAGTGACAGTCAAGCTGCACTAAAGGTTCTGGAGAACGCGAAGCAAACCTCGAAGATTATTCAAGAATGTAAGAAGGAGCTTAATTCTGTTGTAAAACAAAATAAGCTTGTACTTATAAGAGTTCCAGGACACTGCGGTGTTCAAGGGATGAATTGGTCAACTGTGGATCAGCCTTTCCCCAACAGGGACCAAAGCCAATAATCGGAATTAGTTCTGCAGGAATGTTGAAGAGGATCAGCGATTACACTAGTTTACACCAAAAATGGTCCTCACCCAAAACTCGTTTTTTAAACTAATTTGAGGTCGCTGAAACCAAAAATGATTTTTCTTTTTTTCAAAGAACGGTTTCCGAGATATTCCCAAAAAACCTGTTTTTTGGGCAATAGTGCAGTTATTACCTGCAATCTCGAAAACAGTGCGCGCCATTTCTTGAAACCGAAGAATTTGGAAAATTATCACTGGCCTCTACACTACCTCAATATCTCTATTCTCTCCTATCTTTTTCCTTCTTTTACTTTGCTCCTTTCCTCCTTGACTATATACTCTTTTACTTTGCAGAACTTTAAATACAATAAAATTTTAGCTTTTTAAGGCTTTTTTTAGCCTGAGTGTTTAAGGAGTTAAGCTCGGTGCTTTTTAACTTGACTTTTCAAATTTCAATTGCATAGGTACCTCCATTTGTGGAATAACATCTAGGCACACACCACAAATAGGAGGAGTAGCTCAGCCAAACATCTAACAAAGGATGCATGCTCCAATTATAGTATATACAAGTATAGGTTTGTGCACATTTTTTTACAGTATCATGCGATTTTACTATTTTCTTAGTTCTATTCCTTAACCCCTCATTTCTTCTTAGATTTTCGACCAGACACACAATCTTTTTCAGTGGTCACGTTATGTTTTCTATGGTTGTAGTTATGGCTTCTTGCATTGCTGCTGCATACAAATTCACTTTCTTGTACTAATGTATGTATGTATGTGTGTACGTCTATGCAATTGTATTGTATAGTGGTTGCGCTTGATTGCATTGTTGTTGTGGTTATTGTTGACTCTACTGCGCTTTGACAACTGTTGTTCGCCTGTTCGTTGTTGTCATTTCCAGTACTGAGTTTGTTCGCCTGTGTTTATGCCATCGTTGGTGGCCTGTGGCTGCAGGCGTTGGCTTAATCAGTGCTCACTGATATTGTTTTTATATCATTTTTATTTCGCTTTGATTTAATTTTTTATGTTTTGTAGCATTGGTAACACTGAGAATTTTATTTGCGACCAGAGTTCGTGGTTATGATGCATTTTGTGGCAGTTCCACTTGGGTTCTGGTAACTCATGTCAAGGCAGTGGTTATGGTTAACGTGCTCAGCATTTTTTTGTTTGTTGTTTTTTTTTGTTGTGTCAGCCTGATTTGTACATCTGTTTTCGTTTGATTCTTATGAAATTACAAATTTCCTATAAATTGGCTTAAATTTAGTTATTAAATTGGGTATTTGTGGAGAGAGGTGTCTTCTTGTAGAAAGATATACAAACTAAAACTGAAACCATACCCACCGGAGCCTTATAGTTTTTTAATAATTTCTTGTTAAAGTTGGGTAATTTAATGTCAAATTAGTGCTTATAGGCAGGTGAAACTGGACAAAGTTCGTATGCAGATTCCTTTGAATTTTGCAGTGTGATTAATTAGAAATGCGCTTGAAAATCCGCACTATTTTTGCGTATAACTTAAATTAAAACTTCATATGTATGTGTGTAGTATGGAGGCATAATAACCTCCATCACCATCATCAACACTTCACAGAAATACATAATACATTTTTGTTCGTATTTTTATTTTCATTCGCAGGCATCTGGCAAAACACTATTTTGTTTTCTGTTCCAATGAATTGTTATTCTCGTTTAAATTGGAAAATAATGACATTGGCAAATGCATTCGCTTTTAATTTTCGTTGGAATATTTTAAACTCAAATATACAAATGGCTGAAAATTCATGGGAAGTGAAATGAAGCTTAGAGCCAAACTATAGTGAAACTGCTGAAAGCATTGCAAAACCATTATTTCCGGGCCGCGATACGCGGCCGTCGCACAGTGATTCAAGTATATGGGCTAATCGGACAAAAATCACTACTCCTGTATTACTTTACCGATTTTAATTTAATAAAAGCAGTTGTGTAGCTCATGTATAGAGTTACAACTGTAGCATGAAAAAAAGTTCTGGGCTAAGTTAGGAGGCAGGAAGTATAAACGAAAAATTTTAGAATATTAAACATTGAACTTTTAATAATATTAATTTATTTAAAACAATAATTTTTGCTATACATTTAAAAAAATCAAAATTATGTTTCCTCTTTAATTAGCTAGGAATATTTTTAACGCATTCACCAACTTTATATAATAAACTTTAAATAATAAAAAAAAATATTTTTCAGTAGTACAAATAAATATACTTAACATAGGAAAGGAAGAAAAAGAAAATTATTTAGTTAGTCACTATCTGAAATATTTTCTAAATCAAATTGATTTACATTTTCCTCTAAAATATAGGTTTTAATATCCGAAAAATTAAAAGAATGCGAAGTGGTAGTCTTTCTCAGAGAAGATATAAAGGGGTCTGATGTTACTAGTAAATATGTCGTAATATCTTTATTAGTGTTTATTCTAGAATTTTTTCGTGTTTGATAAAGACGACTATTTCGTACCTCCTTATGCCTAGCTTCAAGTGCGTCTTCTGCCAGTTGCCCTATTGGTAATTCAAAATGTTTAATGATCTCTTCGCCATGAACTAATAATTTATGGACACTGGAAGGCAGTCATATAATTCAATGTAAAGCTCTCTGGTATTATTTAAAAGTTCTCGAAAATTGTCGATGTTAATTTGCTTTCCAGAAGACACAACACGTAATATTTGAGAAAATTTAAAAATCAAATTCTCATCAATGCCCGTTATTTCAGAGCTTATTTTGGGATTTTGAAAAAACCTTCTTGCCGTATTCCCATCATTGGTGGACCCGTAACCTGGCTTAGGTTTATCCACAACTAAGCCTAATTTTCTTTTAAAGTCGTCTTGAATTTTTTTCTTTTGAATATTAAATAACGCTTTTTTTTCTGTGCCTTTTACTTGCCAGCTTCTAAAAGGAAGCCAATAAGCAATATGTAATAAACATTCGAAGCTACGGATCCACGAATGAAGAGATGACATCCCAAAATTAAAATTTTCGATTTTAACTGGTTGTTTAAGAACTTCTTTTGTATTCATTTGATTTGGTGTAGCTCCACAAATGAAGCAAGTTTGAGTAGAACTAGTCTCTGATAAGGTATTAATGCAACTTCCATCAAGCATTGTAAAGTGAAATTTAAAATTTACAGTGTAATTTTTGTTTATAGTTATAGGTTTTAAATCGTTTATTTCTTGCTGCAGTCTCAAGCCTTCTGTTTTAACTAAATCGGAATTTTCATTAACAAAAATAAATTTAATTGGTCGACAGAAAAATGTTGACGAAGAGCGAGCATTATTCCAAAAAATATAACCTTTTTCATCTGACAAGTTAAGGGGTGACATAGCAACTAAAAATAAATATTCGTCAGTCATTTCTGTGGAGCTAAATACTTGTTTGTAGGTGATATGCCCAGAGCTTCCATCGAATCCGTATTTACATGTCAGAGTTAAAGCTTCACTTTTTATATATTCTTTGTCTAATATTGATTTTAAAATGCTTTTTAATGTATAATCAAGAAGTTGTTGTAGATTTATTTCAGATCCTTGTTCTGTGGTTATAATATCTTTTGGTAATAAACTGTCTCGAAACTGTCGCAGTTTATAGATGCTAGGTAAAAATTCTGAATGCACACTATTAATAATTGATCTAAGTAAGTGATATTTTCTCTGAGAAAGTTCTAACTGAAGATAAAGCGCTAAAGTCTCCTGTAAACTCAATGAATGTTTTTTGAATTCCTTAAACTCAACCTGACTATTACTTTTTTTAGATAATTCTTTTACCGCAAAAGAAAGCTCCTCCAAGGTGTATTTTGAGACCAGTTCTTCAATTCGCCTCTTTTTAGTCTTCTCACTTGACTCCCCAAAAGCTACATATGGTCTTCCACGAGAAGTGCTTTGTTCAGCAAAAGTGTTACCTGGAACAGCTGGTTTTCTTAAAATAGCTTTTAGTGATGAGGTCATATATATTTCAGAGTTCAGCCATTTGCTTTCTTTGGCTAAAAACTGTTCTTTTCTGCGAAAATTTGTTTGCCATTTAATATTTATTTTTGCACAAAAAATTAAAACAGATTTTTCAAATTCCCGCTTAGTTGCTTTCGTGACAGTCTGAAGTCTCATTAGGTTTAGAACCTTTTCAACTAACTTATTTTTCCTTTGTTTTTTGGGCAATGAAATCCATGTATCCACCAAATCTTTATTTTTTATATTTGACAAAGTACCTAAAAAATAAAAATTCGGAATAAAGTACAACTTTGCGCAAAAAAAGACCTATACCTTTAAAAACACAACAGTTTAAAATATCAAATAACAACAAATTTGGAAAGGCACCTTTTGGAACCTTTTACCAAAAATAGAGTTTTCTAAAAATAATGACTACTTTACAAAAAAAATTAAGAAAAATACCAAACATATATTAAAATATTTACATACCTTGCTGAATATTTGCCATAATAAACGAGTCAAACTATAAAATAACGAAACGTTCAGAACGAACTACCATACGATAATAAATGTTGATCAAATCTAAAAGAAACAAAATAGGATTTTATTTAGGTAGACTTTATCATAATTTTACTGATAAGGAAACAAAAAATAAAAATAAACTTAAGGTGATTTTATTTGAGCAATATAATGAAGATTTTATTTCCATTTTAGTTTTTCTAAAATATTGCTTTTAATTTTTTGATTTTTGTCCATTGTTAAAATCACTGTGCGTCGTAGCCAAATGGGTTGGTGCATGCCTACCATTCGGAATTCACAGAGAGAACATCGGTTCGAATCTCGGTGAAACTCCAAAAGTAAGAAAAATATTTTTCTAATAGCGGTCGCCCCTCGCCAGGCAATGGCAAACCTCCGAGTGTATATCTGCCATTAAAAAACCTCCTCATAAAAAATATCTGCCGTTCGGAGTCGGCTTAAAACTGTAGGTCCCTCCATTTGTGGAACAACATCAAGACGCACACCACAAATAGGAGGAGGAGCTCGGTCAAATACTCAAAAAGAGTGTACGCGCCAATTATATATATATATAATACGTGGAGAGGCATGAAAAACAGCATGGCAACGTTCGGTCTCACGTTGCCAAACCCGTTAAAACCTACCTGGAAACACTAAAATGGGAAATCCTACCCCACACGCCATATTTTCCAGATATTCTAGCTGACCAGCAATTCCATTCATATGAAGACATCTAAAAATGGCTTGATCCGTGGATAGCCGCAAAAGATGAACAGTTTTACCGCGACGGCATACGAGATCTACCAGAAAGATGGGAAAAAGTAAAAGCCAGGGATGGGCCATACTTTCAATGATTCACTTGTAACCATTTTTTCAGAATAAAGTTGTATTTTCATCAAAAAAACAGCGAGAACTTAGTTGCGCACCTAATCTATATGTATATAAAAGAAAGTCATGTTAGTTACACTATTTATAACTCGAGAACAGCTTAATCGATTTGGCTGAAATTTGGTGGAGAGGTAGCTTAGAACCAGGAGACGGACATAGGATACTTTTTATCCCCTTCGAACGCATTTCCGTGAAGCACCATAAAATGTGGTATAGCAAAAACGCATCTGATATGGAATAACAAAACGCAAATGACAGCTAAACGTAACTTTGTCTATGGTTAAGTAGAAAATTTGATAATATAAATTTTGTCAGAAATATATAATCACAGTTATTTGTATTCTCTTTAAATCATCATTATAAATACCATGACCAAGACGATCGAATCTTTGCCGACAAAGCCGACGACTGAAAAAAGAAACGACTGAAGAAGCACAAGGAATTGCCCGTGAAGAGCGCCGCGTTAGTATGGCTCGACTTCGTGCTTCTCAATCACAAGAGCAAAGCGAGGCAGCCCGTGAAACGGCTCGGTGGGCAATGCGAAATCGTCGAGCGAATAACAGAGATCAAGTAGATCATTTTCGACGCACAAGAAGACAATTATCAAGTGCTGATTAAAATCGAGCAGCGTTTCGATATGATTGCAATACTGATTACTGCTTGCATCCTAGCGTTTGCATTGGGCCAATGAACGTTGTTTGCGAGTATTTTGGCGCATTGAAGTTTTCCGGAGGAACGGATTGTGCTGCTGCCTTAGTGGAAGAATGAAATTGCCATTATTGACTTTTTTGGAGGCGCAATGATTTTACTGTCTGGCGACTTCCGTCAAACACTGCCAGTAATTCCAAGATCAGCTGCTGCTGCCATTAACAAATCACAAGGCCAATCCTTGAAAGTTTGTGGTCTGAATCTAGAAAATCAAAGTTTCTCACATGGTCAATTATATTATATGTGGCATGTTCACAGGTCGGAAAACCGTCTGCGTTGTTTGTTCTTGCACCTGATAATAAAACAAAAAATGTCATGTATCACACGGTGCTTAACTCAAGATGGCAATCTAAAAAAACTTCATTGAAATAATACTTGATTAATAAAAATATAACTTAATAAAATCAAAACTCTGCTTTTTTATTGCCTCTAGGGCGGAACAAAGTTCGCTGGGTTAGCTAGTATATATATATATATATGTACTTAATCTTGCCATAAGTTCTGTGACAAATTTTACAATGCACACGGCGAGAACAAATTCGCAGATAAAACTAACTTCATTGAGAAAAAGTATTATAATTCCATATCTATAGGTGAAACACAAGCAGGTGAAACACTTAGAGCGGTCTTATCGGACGGTCTTCAAAGTGGCATGTCTAGTATCTTTTAGCAAGAAGGACTTTCCTCCCTGGTGGAGTAAGACGCTGACCGACTCGAAAGAGAAAGTTCGGAGGGCTTTTAATGCATGCTAAAAAACTAAAAACTTTCAAACTCACCGTGTAATTTTGGCTGTACTCAGTCGCTGGCCAGAAAGTTGCGGCCTCCGAGTCCACTCTGACACGCTTTCGACTTCCTAAATTAAACAACCACGTTCTCCCGCTCTCATCAGAAGTTAGGTATCTCGGAGTGATACTTGACTCCAAACTCCATTGGGAGCTACACATTGAAAACCAGGTAAAGAAGGCCAGTATAGCCTTCTATTCTATTATGTTCGGCAAAAAATGGGGACTCAAGCCAGAGGACGTTCTCTGGATCAACAACGTAGTAGTTCTGCAAATTTTAACGGAAGCCTCGTTTGGTGGGAAGCTCTTTGGAAGGGCTAGAATATCTATCACTAAACTGGGGAGTGTGCAAACGACTGCATGTATTAGCATTACCGGAGCATGTAAAACTTGCTCCAGCGCTGCCCTGAATGTCGCGTTACACTTACCTTCCATCGACCTTTACGTTATTTCTATCCCAGCTAAAAGTGCAATCAGGTTAAAGGAGGTTGGCATCTGGAGGCAATCTTTCAAGAGATATGGCTGCATTTTTGGGCTGTTAACACCGTATTTCTTCGAATTTCGAACAGATCTCTCTATCCGCAAACTAGAGTTTGAAGGTTGTGCTATGGCTATCTTTCCAAATAGGCAAGATTGGATAGAGGGGAAAATCTGCGCCGAAATTTCCACCTCTGGCTCCAAGATGGAATCGGGAGTCGGAGCGGGGGTTTTCTCTAAATCAGCCAACTTATCTATCTCCTTTAAATTGTTGAATACTGCTAGTGTTTTTAAGGCAGAAGTCTTTGCGATCCTGCAGGCATGCAAAATCCTTAGGGAACTTGGGAGCGAGGGAGATATTAACATTTTCTCCGATAGTCAAGCTGCGATTAAGGCTTTAACGACGCCATGGTGCAGAACCCAACTAGTAAACTCCTGCAAGGAGAAGATCAAATCTCTCTAGTGTGCGGCTAACATTTCTCTGATCTGGGTTGGAGGACATAGGAGCATAGAGGGAAATGAAATGGCTGATGAGCTTGCCAGCGAATAATCAACTGAATTGGCCTCAGGGCCCTCCTGCCCGGTCATCGGCATCCCTCTGGCAGTAGTTAAAGGAGATCTGCACAAATTATTTCTCAGGAAAGCGCAGAAAAGATGGAGCCCCATTTATAGATAATACAATATTTTGCGAAAATGAAAAAACAGAGTACACAAATATTTTATTCATTTTGTTCTATTTCATTTCTAAACATAAAATACAAAAAAGGTCTCCACTCATTTCATTCAGAATTACGGGTATATTTAAAACGCGACGGACACAAACAAGTACGGCGGCACTATTGGGGAAGAAGATGAACAAAATGCATAACTGACTCGATCACTCAGAGATTGCACTGCACGTCCTGCTATTGAAAATCTACCACGGCATATGTCTTCTTCTTCTTCTTAATTGGCGCTATAAACGCTCTTCATATGCTACCACCAGCTGGTACCGCATCAAATACTTTCAGAGCCGGAGCGTTTGTATCCATTCGGACGACATGACCCAGCCAGCGTAGCCGCTGAATCTTTATTCGCTGCGCTATGTCTATGTCGTCGTATGTTTATAGAGCTCATCGTTCCATCGCCCGTCATATGTCTTGTAATCAACATATTAATAAGCATCTGGTAAATAACCATCTTGAGAGGAGGTTTCAAAGGTGAAGAAATTCTCATTCTCACATTCCACAGATTGTAATTTACAGTTAGGTGCAAATGGCTTGGAATGATGGCATTTGAAAATTATGATGACAAATATAATATATAAATTTTGTTGTTGTGTTGCGATAGTAATTTGGCCATGATGTCAGATTGCTTGCATTTAATTTTTAATTACGCTATTATGATATTAAAGATATTAAAAACGTGTGCAGAGCAATCCGTCCTGGATGTGGTTACTTATTATGAAGGGGGATCAGTTTGGAGGTATTTTCCAAAAGGGCTTTTTTGACAGATCACGCGTGACTACTGTCAAACTAAATACATAATTTTTTTTTCAGTATTCATTCAAGACTTACATCTCAACAACGTTTACAAATCGTAAAATTATGCCACGAAATCCACGCACTGTGAAATGTGTTCAGCACGCGCTCATGCCAACTTATGGTGCCCATTATCGTCCTACCGAACGCACTATTCGCAAACCATTAGCAAAATTGAGAAACATTTTACATTACTGGATGGCACTCGACCAATTGGACCAGGTACAGCCAGAAGTAAAGAGAATATTGCGGTTGTAAAAGAGAGTTTTGCCGAAGTTATGGAAGAATCGATTTGGCGCCAATCTCAACCACTTGACCTATCTATACTTGGGCGATTTAAGGGTACCCGGTGGATTTCACCTATTTTAACGATTTTTTTTTTGCCATTAAAAATTTAAAAAACGATGTTTCAACTTTTCGGGCTTACTAGTACGTTTACAAAAAATTTCTTTTTTACTTTTGAAACAATATTTATTATTATAAAAATGCCGCTGAAGATGACCCTCTCGAAAAATCGAACCCGGACGGCGTAGATGATTTCGAGACTTCTACTCATCTGAAACAGAAAATTCAAGAAGATTCTTAATCAGAAAAAGTGCAGTTATGGTCGGAACTAGAACAAATCGAAAAAATGAAAAATTTACAAAATGGCGCACTTTTGAAAAAAAAAGATCGTAAAATCGGGTTTTTTTCACAAGTTTTTTAGTTTAAAAAATCGGAAATTATTTAAATAAAATTATGATTCTAGTTCCGACGATAGCGATACGCGTTGTGAACAACATATCCAAATTTCAAGTGATTCGGTTAAATAGTTTTTTTGTTTTCATCCCCGCCGTGCCGAAAAAAGTCGTTTCGAGATAAATGAGTTTAAAGTTTAAGGTACAGGAGCTCGCGGACCGCTCTCAACTTAGCTAATGGGCTGTAGAAACTATAATATTGGGAATTTCAGCATGAAAATTTCACAGTATATTCTTAAGGTGCTACACTTTCGAAATATCGAAAAACAAAAACATAATTTTTTGAAATTTCTAGGCCACCGGATCCCCTTAAGCAAATATCTTGGTTTTAAAGTGTAAAAAATAAAAGTAGTGTAAGATTTAAGCCGGCCGGTCTTCCAAATCGTCATAATTATAATTTCAGTCGTTGGGCTCTTCAAACACACGCCGAAGATCCGCTTTTTGGGGCCCGAATTTTGTTCAGTCATGAGACCCATTTTTGGCTTAATGACTACGTTAATAAGCAAAATTGCCGTATTTGAGCGAAAGAGCAACCGGAAGCCATTCAAGAACAGCCATAAGATCCATTGAAATCAACCGTTTGGTACGGCGTATGAGCTAGAGGAATCATCGACCCATATTTCTTCAAAGACGAGGCTGGCGTCAATGTAACAGTGAATGGCGAACGCTATGGCGCTATGATAAACAACTGTTTGATGCCGGAAATTGAAGATCGCGATCTACACAACATCTACTTGCGATACAGTCCGCGAAACAATGGATTTACTCCGTCGTTATTTCAATTTATCTCTCGTCTCGGACAGCAGCAGATTGGCCACCAAGATCGTGTGATATGAGACCTTTGGACTTTTATTTGTGGGGATATGTAAAGTCTAAATGCTTTTGTGGATAAGCCGATTGAGACATTGGAAGTCATCTACGATTGGCTACGTAGTTGGAAGTTATTCAAGAAATAACAACCGAAGTCATTAAAAATTGGTGTTTACGGTTGGCCGAATTACGGCGCAGTTGCGGCCAACATTTGAAAAGGATTATCTTTAAAAAATAAATGTCATGAATGGTTCTACACAAAAATAATAAAGATTACCCAATTAATTTGAATTTTCGTTGATTTATTTCAATTTAAAATCCAAAACCTTTAAATTAATCACCCTTTTTAATATCAATCCATAGCCACCAATATTTTTTTATGTTCGATTTGTACTATTATGATAGTTTTCGTTGAATAATTAAGCCATGTTCAGACAGATCCATAAATGTTAACATTTTAAAAGTAAAGATTACTTAAAAGCATACTGCCATTTTACACATAAGAACATACAAACCTACTATATGTATGTAGCTATTCATGAACGTGCAACATGTTGCACTGCCATACCCATACCCATACAGCAAACAATTAATCAACAGCTGCTACTTCAGAAATTACGGCAAACAAGCAAGATTTTCGCCGAAGGTTCCCATACTGGTTGCTTTTAATTACTAGTCAGGTTAAACACTCAAAACGTATTACACATACACACAAACATATGTGGTTCAACCTTAGCGTAGATTCACTGCAAACTCATACATCACTCAAACGTACCGGCTGCACGACGCTAACTTTAATTACCAGCGAAAATGGGAGCTAAATTAAAAATCATAATTATCTGGATGATGAAGTGTAGGAGCACAGCGCTTTTGGGTCTTACAATCACGCTTCCAACCTATTCAGTTTCTCATCCTGCTCAGCTACTCGGTTATTGGTTAGCGAAGACGAAGCTGCGTTTATTTTATTGTTTTCACAATTTCAGGATATTAATTATTAAAAATATATTGAATGTGTACGTTCGTGGAAAAAGTATATTATTTTGGCTTTCTTCATATCTTGTTTTCTTCAAGTAGTTTCTTGAAGTTTTCGTTTAGCAAATACAGTAAACTCAATTCTTGAACGTAATGAAAATCGGCCTCGGTGCATGTTTCGAGGTTGTTGCAAGTAGTGAAGTTTTTTTCCCATACATATTAAAATAGTCTTTTTACTGATAGCAATCCAAGTGTGTTTTTTTATTATATTAATTAAATATCCTTAAGCTGATAACTTTCATTTGAAATTAAAGACATTTTCGATGTTGGCTTGTTTTGGTTTGACTTGCTGCAATGGTTCTGCAATACTTCCCAAAGCAAAGCTGCAATGAATTGAATATTGGATGCAACATTAGTTGTCTGTAATCGTAACTCCGAAAGAGGCTTACTAAATTTAACTACAAAAAAATCCCTCTTAAGTCACATTGTTGCTCGTGGAGCAACTATCGATGAGTCACTGCGAAATGTCGACTTGACAATTTCATTACGCTTCTCAGCTACTGCATGTGATGCTATCGCTATGTAAGCAATCGCGTGCTCTTATACGAAACGCGAGAAGGATGGAAGACTAAAGCAAATAACAGCAGATGCGGCCGAAGGATCAATACTCGGACCCGAACTTCGGAATATAAGCTACGATGAAATCCTTTGAATAGAGATGCCCGAGGATGTGCATTTAGTGGGATACGTAGATGACATTGCAGCTGTAATAATCGCCCGAAACACTAACGAAGCCAAAAAGAAGTTAAATCAGGTGATGATCCAAGTTTAGACGTGGCTAGAAGGCCAAGGTATTAATGCTGGCCACAGAGAAAACAGAGCTAATCCTTCTAACGAACAGACGTATCCCATTAGAAGTAGATATACAAGCACTCGATGCCACTTTATCGACAAAAGGAGTGGTCAAATACCTAGGAGTGCAATTAGACACACGGCTAACTTACTGGGTGCACATAAATCATGCTGCCACGAGAGTTGCCAGAACAAGCGACAAGTTCGTGGCAAACCTTGGAGGTCCAACTCGGAGCAAACGAAAGCATTTAATGTACATGACGAGCTCAATTCTTCTGGGCAGATTCGCTAAGGGTGCAATGGCGGCGGAAAACTCTGCAATCTGTGCAACGCACTTGCTCTCTCAGAGTGGCATCTTCATACAGAACAGTATCTGAAGCAGCGGTTTTAGTTATCAGCGGAACCATCCCTATAGATATTCTAGCACAAGAGTGCAAGCGGAGATGGGAGCCAAAAATCTCAGGAAACCCAGGACCATGCTTCTCCGACATTAGAATTCAAGCGCTCACACTTTGGCAGGCTAAATGGGACTCTGAACGGTACGGTAGATGGACAGCGAGACTAATATCCGATCTAAAAAAGTGGGTAGAAAGAAAGCAAGGTGAGGTTGACTATTACCTTACACAGTTTTCGTCCGGACACGGGTCCTTTCCCAAGTATTTGTGGCGAATGGGGAATATGAACCTACGATTGAACCTTGCATTTATTGAGGCTCTGAGTATGATGATGCGAAGCACATCTTCTTTAAAAACGACAGGTGGAATACAGAGAGAACAGCTCTGCAACGAGCTATTGGTGTATTTGCATCTGAAGAAATAATCGAGAAGATCATGAATGGAATGCCGTCGCAAATTTCGAGGAGGATATTATCCAAAAACAAGAGAGATGAAATGGAAATTATGGTGAAGGGTGTTGAGCAGAGGTTTTTCAAAACAGGCGATCCTGAACGCAGGATGAGTGTCCTTCTTAGGACGCCGTCTTGGACCTCTACCTCGAAGCAATGCGGGAGCATCCGCCCCGAGGTTAGGGAAAACATCCAAAAGAAGAGGAGGGATGTTCTAGTAGAATCACCACATAGTAACGACGGTTACTATATGATGCGAAGGCATTTGTAACCCAACTTCACCACAAAAAAAATGGATAGAATGATCTAACTGTAACTTAAACTTAGACATCGTTAAAATTAAATGATAAAAAATCGTTTAAATTAAATCATAACAGAAAAATCTGTTTGTGGTGCCGAAATCAAGCTTTAAATAAGAGTTGCTCCTTTAATATTTTTTTTTATATGCTGACCGATCCGATCAAGTATACTTAGTCTTGCCATAAGTTCTGTGACAAATTTTATAATGCATACGGCGAGAAGAAATTTGCAGAAAAAAGTACCGTTTTTTTTTTTGCTTTTGTTCGTATGCATTGCTTAGTCTTAAATTATACTCAGGTTTGTGGCAAATTTCGCTTGTTACCAATGAAATGGGGAGCTAAGGAAAATCGCTTGCAGTGATTGCATTAGAAAAGTGTGTTAAAAGTGCAAGTGAGATTTACGAATTTCTGAAAAATCTTAATATTTCAAGAATATTTGTTTACCGTTTGGTTACCAATCGTTTTCCCAAACGTCTGAAGTGACAGACAGAGAAGGAAATGATCGTCCTCGCGTGGTTCGAACCAATAAAAGCCGTTCGAGGAAGAAATCGCAGAAATCCACTTAGAAAGCAGAAAATCATGTCCAGAGAAATGAATGTATCGACCAGATCCATATCAGGATTAATTTGAGGTGATCTACACTTGAAAGCCTTCCGTCGCTCAACTGGTCATCTTTTGACAACGCGTTTGTAGAAAATTAGACTCGACAGATGCAAGCAGCTTCTTCGGTGGCACGCGGCCAACGACTATGAAAATATTCTTTTCACGGCTGAGAAATGTTCATTTCTGCAGAAGTTTTTAATAAGCAAAACGACAAAATCTATGCTAAAGACGCAAAAAATGTTGTTCCAAGTTGTTGAAACACAGAAATCCCTACTGGGATAACGCAACAGAAAATTCCCACTGGGACAACGCAACACATAACCGGTGCAGACACAGTGCACTGAGTTCACTATACTTAGCGGTAGGTCAGTTTCATCGTTCGATTGGATGTCCCGCTAATCGGGAGCCAATACAAAAGTGCGTGCATAAAAAATGTAATTTCGGCACGACAAACATCACACCACCACTCGTAGTAGCTGCAGCGAAAATCACACCACCATACATCACCGTTTTCTTTTTCGTCTTCGTCACCCACCATTCTTCGTCATCGCCTACCTACTGCTAAAGGAGTTTTAAAATATTCAGTCTTGGATTGACCGCTCAACACACTTGTTTTCATTCCTCGATTCATCGCTCAACGCACCTGTGCTTTAAAATACATTTGGTTATAACATTAGACAACTTACAAATAAATCAAAATAAAGTTTAATAATATTTCTAGTATAGAGCTAGAAAAACGCTTCTAGCTCCAACACAAGTGTTCAGCGTGGCCAACATCCAGTCGCCGTAATCGTTTGGTGGGGAGTGTTTTGTTAAGGCGTCACATTTTTTCATTTCTGCGAAAAAGGGTTTAAGACCGGGGCAAAAGTGTACCAGAAGGATGTCGTGTGGTGAAGCAGTTTAGCAGTACTCACTCCAATGGAGAGGCTTGTATCTTCCAGCAAGATTCCACTCCTGCCTATAAGGCAAAACTCCTAATCATATTCCTGGGTTCATAGCCGCAGAAGGCTGGCCGTCTGGAAGTCCAGATCTGAATCCATTAGACTGCAGTTTGTGGTCAGAATTGGAGAACAAGGCCTGTCGAAAACCTCACAGAAGTTTGGAGAGTCTCAAACAATCTTTAGTTCGAGCAGCGACGTCAATATCCATGGAAACCGTGCATGCTGCAACAGCTGGAAGGCCTAATCGTTTCAAGGCTTGTGTAAAAGCAAATCGTGACCATTACGAATGAAAGTTCAAAATCTGTTTTTTTTAATATTTACATAGTTAATTAAAACTAAGTTCATTAAAAAAGGTATTATAATTTAATATCTATAACGGACTTAACATGTAACAGAACTTATGGCAGGACTAAGAATATGGACACATTAGAAATGAGACTTGCGAAAACTTGCAAAATTCAACAGTGAAAACAGAAATAATACAACAAATGTTAAGATACACAAACTGTATAAAATTACAAACGTCATTATTTTAGTGAATTTACTTATTTTTAATCTAAATTAAAAATAATGGCGTACTTACCGCTTGAAATCCTTGCTATTCAAAGTAGAAGTTGAGATAACTCAGTACGTTTTTACTTTTGTTAAAAGACTAAAATCCAGGTATTGGAAAACCCTGCTTTCTGGCGAATTGGATATTCCATTTGAATATCAATACTTTCTATAATCCACTCAAATTCTTACCTACATGCATGCGTATAACTTGAACTGCAGTAACTCGAAAACATTTTACAATTTGCTTTAAAGCTTAACATTTCTCTGCTGCTGAATCAAATAAAAATTTCATTTACTCAGTTTTAAAAAGTTTTATCACAGAATATTCCTTAGGCACTCATTCCAGGGCGCTCTCTCCCGCACCAACAAAGTCTGATGAACTTCTGCGCATTGCCAGCTCATTCTGCAATCACACTAACTACTTCCCACCATCGTATTGCTTTGGCTTTCTTACATTGCTTTTCTTAACTTTGTAACGACCTCATTTTTATTTTCACCTTTGTTGAGGTACAACTCAATGTTGTGTTTTTGTCGGGGATGTATTTGTTCTTCTACTCATATTCTCAATTTTTTTTGCTCATCCTATTGTTTTCTCTTTATGAGTTTATCGTTTTTTAAACTTTTATATGTTGTTTTTTTTTTTTTGTTTTGTGTACTTTCTAGTTGCAAAAGTTATTGCAGAGCGCCAGTGAAGTGGAAGGGCGTATTCGATGTAGAGCTTCACGTGTGCCTTTTGATTTATAATGTCTCAAACAAATTCTATGTACTCCCTAAATAATTTCTTGGACTGCGTAACTATAGAAATATGTACGGTTATGGTTATGTATGCGTGCACATACATGTTCTGTGTTGCTTTTGGAATTGCGCCTTTGTTATTGATTTGATGGAAAATATCAATATTTGAGCTTTCAGCCCACATCCGTGTCTCCGATTAAGTTTTTCTTACTTTTTAAGCTGTACCACTACTCATATTAGGGCGACATTTCTTTTCCATTAAACAGTTATTGGGACTTGATTAAAAGTTTTCTTCTGTTCTCTAACAATTTTGTGCTTAACATAACATAAAAATTGAAAATTTTACTTTTTGCGTTACAAATTTATCCTCAAGCGCACTTAAAACTTTACGCTTATACTCGCACGCACATAAATTAATATCAACTTTTTTACTTGAGCGCTATGCAGTTTTCAGCAGTCTTTAGGCTATTTTTTGCAGATCTTCTATTTTTTCGCTTAAAAAAGGAGGGCATTTTCGATCAATAAATCATAAAAGCACTAAAGACTAACAGTTAGTAGGCAAACTTACTATGCCTTTGGTACTTTAATAGTGGTGGACTTTTTTCTTCTTCAATAGCTCGAAATTTCCTTTCGCATTCAAACTTTTTTCCTACTTCGTATAAAAATATAAAAGTTTATGTTTTAAAATATTTTCATTATAAGTACAAATTTAATCCGCTTTTTGCGTACAAATAAAATAAATCAGTGAAAATATCAAATATTCTTATTATGTTGCAGTAAAACAATGCATTTCTTTTTTATGACACTTAATTAGAATAGTCGTAAGTACCGATTTGAGCAATAACTGGCCCTTAGAGGAAAAAATATTGAGAGGCGATCATCCTCGGCCCCTTTGGAGGTGAATTTTCCGCACAGAAAATCGCATGCCATAGACAGGAGGTGGAATTTCTGGCGAGTTCCTATCGATATGTGTTCCCTAGCGTTCTGCACTATCATACTACAGCAGAATATGTGACGATTAGTGTGACGTGCCCACGAAGGTCGGTTCTACGTTACCGGAACGACCCGGATTTATATCAGGCCAAGGACTGGCACTTCAGCAGCATTTCCCATATATGTATGGGGAATGTTTTTGCTGCTACAACAACAACAACGATTAGTCAGACTATAGCTATGAATACATAGAATACCATATCTAGTCTCACACCCCATGTCCGACTAGAAGATCTCCAACACTGTCCGAAAACTTTCAGCGCACGCTTTAACTTCGGCTCAATGTGAGTTTTCTATGACAGCTTCTTGTGTGTTAGCCCTAGATATTTCACTTCCTCGAAAACGCCTAAGGAAACTGAGAGGTCTAAAAAGGAAACTGAGAGGTCTGAACTTTCCAGTACTTAGACTAGTGCTGTCTTGCTGGGATTAGTAGCAAGACCCTGCTTAGTGCATCATTCACTAATCTTATTCAGAGACCTCCATGTTTTTGTACCAACCTCCCTGAGAAATTTTCCGAATCATAGTTCCGAAGCAAAAATCTGCCTAAGCTTGGATGTGAACGAACTCTTGCATAGGGCGTCGTCTACTAAACACCACAAGAGAGGTAAAATTACCCCACCCTAAACGCAACCTCGGCTCAAGGGAAATTCCCTCCCCTACATTTAGCAATCTTCTAGATAGCATGGAGTAAACCCACCTAACGATTGTTTTGTCCCCTCCATGCCTCCTGGCCGAAGAGCACAAACGAGTCAAAACTAGCGTTGTCAAAAACCTGCTGAATAGCAACAAAGACTCCCAATGTGTACTTCCCTGTTTCAGCCCTATTTCGATCTTTGTGGTATGGTCACGTAGAGCTGATTCGCAGGATCTTCCACTTTAGTACGCAAAATGCAAGGATGGTATCAGGTTTGGTCAACAACTATAGTGAAAAACAAAGTTGTGAGAGGAATCTCGGCTCCCACATCACGGGGCGATTCGCCCGCCGAATTCTGCCCAATAATTTCACACATATTCACACACAAAAAACATTTTTTTCCTTTGTCAAATAGCAGTAAGAAGATGTGAATATTGACACCTTTTTGTGGTTTTGTTTTTCTTCTTACAGATCATCTCCAGCGATGAATACCGATTGGAAGCGGTCACAAAAACAGCAAATTTTGTTCGCAGAAGAGCCGGGCAAAGATATTATCGTATGCTTCCAAGGGTCAAACACCACCCAAAACAGAGTTATGGTTTGGAGATGTATAACCTCAGAGAGACCAGGTCCGCTACATTTCGGCGAGGGAACAATGCGCTCTGTCCAGTACGTGGACGTGAAGTGTTCGAGAATCGAATACACTTTTATGCAAGATGGAGCTCCATGTCACACATCCAGGATGAGCATGAATTGTCTGAAATCAATGGAAATAATGTTTTTGCCGTGGCCTGGCAATTCACCGGACCTTAAGGTAGTACCCCGGTTCAGAAAATCGATTTTTTTTTTACTTTTTCCGGAAGAAAAACATCTTAAAAATATACCATAAAAATTTCAGACAGAAATTTTAATTATCTTTAAAGTTATAGCTAAAATAAGAGAGCGTGCCGTAGTGTGTATGAAAGCGTGTGACACGCCAGCAGCAGCTGTTGTCGGAACTTTAAACGCGTTTTTCTCAAAACCATGTTTTCGAAATTTCGGGGAATCACTGACTCAAAACTATTCATCCGATTTGGCTAAAAATTTAACCCGTTATTCTAGACACACATATCTAGATCCCGGACCTTTAAAACATTTAATTTTTTAATAATAAACTATTTCATTTAAACAATTTATGAAGAAAAAATTATATTTTGAGAACTTCCTTTACAAGTCCGCCATTTTGTTTTTTATTTTTATGTATATTTTAGGTGCAGGGCCTAAAATATGGTAAAGTCTACAGAATAATAATCTCTTTGAATTTTTTATTTCAGATGACTTTGGAAGGCTGTGTGTTTCCCCGAACCAATTCATCTTTTTTTTAAGGAGTCCACTTTGACGTCAAAAATTAAAAAAAAATTAATATAAAATTAACTTTCAACAATTTTTTTTTCATACTTCAAAACACCAATAAAAACATGTAAAAACTTTAAAACGATCGCATTTTATAAAAGCGGAATGATACAACAGCTTAAGGAAAACATCGAAGATGAATGGTATAATGACCAAAATCTTACGATGTAGATAACACAGTGCGTAGCCAGTATGCCTCAACGAATTGCGGCCGTCTTAACAGCAAAGGGAGGAGCCACGAAATATTACTTTAAAATAAATATTTTTAATGTAAAAATGTCAAGAAGCTTTTAATAAAAATAGAGTTTACAACTTTCTTAAAGGCTTTAAAATCGTTTGCTTTTTATTGACTCTCGAAGCCATAAATAGGTATGTAATTTTTATCATCGGTCATAATTCAATGGCCAGGTACTGTATAAACTACTCAGAAAATGTCTTTATCAATAAAGCCACGTCAAATTAATTGTATCCTTTCCTTAGATGTACAAAAGGACAAAGAGATAAAACGGCAGACACAGTTTTTAAAAAGTTTTTTTTTTGTTTTTTTGTTTACACGTTTTTGTAATACGTAACATCATACAATATAATTTTTCGAAAATATTTTCAAAGTTTTAGTTTTTTCAATACATTTTTTTTTTATACACAAAAAACCAAGGCGAATCTATTAAAGGTGGTGGCACTAGACCAGCAACACTGTTCTGTACGTTTGATTGTCAAAGCAAAGTATTGAAAAACTAGAAAACATGAACGCGGCGAAAGAAAAAAAAAACAACTCAACTGATTTACACAGACCCAAAAGTGGCAACGTCTATATTACAAAGGCATATACTTGAAATATAAGTATATAATATTATGCGTGCATATTACTTTTACTCTAAGAAAAGAAACTTGCCCTGCAGTTAGAATAAATGGTCAGAATATACCACAGCAAAACGAAAGAAAATATCTTGGAATTCACTTAGATAGAAGACTCACATGGCGGAATCATATTGAAAAGAAAGTGTCGAATATCAAGCTTAAAATGAAAAGCCTATATTGGATGCTTAATTCGAAATCAGCATTACCTCTAGAGTACAAAGTGCTACTATATAAAGCCATGCTAAAACCAATATGGACATATGGTATAGAAATGTGGGGAACGGCTACGCCCTCAAATATCGAAAAACTTCAGAGAGTGCAATCTAAAGCCTTGCGGATAATCACGGGAGCTCCATGGTATATAAAGAACGCTAACATTTACAGAGATATTTGCATACCTCGTGTAGCCGATGAAATAGTACGGTTCAGCTAAAAATACCTACAAAAGCTAGAAGACCATCCCAATAAACTAGCGCGAAATCTACTTTTAGATGAAGGTCACACACGGTTGAAAAAAAGAGACATCTTCAAGTCTTCATTATCTTAATTATCTCATCTCACACGAGAGTCCGTCCACAACTTCCTCCAACCACATCTATCACATTCGAAAAAAAAACAAAAAACAACAATATTTTCACAATCGACATGAGGGACAACGGAAGCTCTAAGGGAGACTGGAAACTAGGCCTTTCCGCCTCCCAGCTACGAAGAATCGGAGACTGGAAACCCGTCCTTTCCAGCTCCCAACTATGAAGAATTGGAGATTCACAACCGATTTAATCATATATGTAAATATATATTCATTTGAGCAAATAATTCATTTCTTAGCACTGGCAAGGAAACATATTACTCTAGTAAATAAGATTTGTAAACTTATTGTTAGTTTCTTATACAAGAAAGATTCAATAAATAAAGAAAAATGGCAAAAAAAAAACTGATTTACCAACACCACCTTTAATAAATTCGCCTTGCAAAAAAAAAAACGTTTCTCAAATCAACTATTCAAATTAGACAAGTAAAGTATTTGATTACTGAGTAGATACAAATTTTCATGTTTCTTTAACTCTGTTAATATCTAATATCACTCATTTCATTTGTTGAATGCCTTTCAAGCTTAGTTAGCAGAACAACTGAAAGTTTCCATGCATTTCTCTACATATTCAAGCAAAGTCAAGCTAAACATACCAATGCCCCATGGCGTGGCTGCTGTGTTGTTTCAACTAAGTAAACAACGGTGGTTAACATTTCAATTGAAATGCAGCAATCTGATTTCCAACATTTTGCTGTTCACTGAGTCGTTGCACTTCAAACAATTGGCCACTCTTGAGACTCTGGAATCTCGAAAACTTTATTATAGCGTTGTTTCAATTGGTTTTGCCTTCTAATCTTTATGTGGATAATAAAATATTTGTAGTCATATATTTAGAAAGAGTTGTGTGTGAGAATTTAGAGCTAAGTGCTTGCAAAACAAATTTTAAAAATTTATAAAATATTTGAAAAACCACACTTTTAAAGTACACACTTTGGATTTACTACGCATTCTATAATGGCGTGTGTACACTTTGGGAATAAAGAAGAAAATATTGCACTAAATATTCTGAAAAGAGTTTTGAATTTTCTTTCGACAGAAAGAAAGGCAGAAATGATCGCCTTTGTGGTCGTGGAATTTTTTTATAACATTAAATTATATATTAAAGGCTGCATATTTTGCTCCTCGAATGAACTGCTTGTCAATATACACTGCATTAAAAAAATTGTAAATATAGCAGTAACTTTAAGGCGACAGATACCTGTAAAATTTCGAAAAACAAAATTTTTTTCAGAAAATGTTAATATAATCCTTTAAGAATATGTCAAAAAATTTTTAGAACGTAAATTTAAGCATTTCTTATATTATAGATCGTCAATGTTGACGACTCTTTCTTTGCGTTCGAGCGCTGGGGAGGTATAGTTCCATTGCCGACTTTAGACGGGTTTTCCTCAAAACTATATTTTTCAAATTGGGATACATGATAAAGTTATTGACCGATCTCCTGAAATTTTGCACACGTCTTTTTTATGATATTACTTTCTATGTGAATTTACAAGTTTTCGAAAATTTTTCAAAAATTTATATTTTTCGAAGCAAAAATAGTAGGAAAATTCATTTTTTTTTTTAAGCATTTTACTCCGCTTTTTTGTCGCATGCACATTTTTCGTCAAGTTAATCAAGCATAGAGATAGCGAGCGGGGATGGTGGCGAATAGAATAGGCCTATTATGCCAAAATTCAATGGGCTATAAACCTGCATACTCGGAAATTTCTACTAATTCTGATTAAAAAGATTGAAGTTTCAAAGAAAATTTTTGAATCATTTTTCAAATTTGTAGAGGGTTTGAAAATTCAAGTTTTATATGGATTTTCTAGGAAAACGAACTATACTCCGTTGTCCGTGTGTTTATGGCAGTAAGTGCTGCGGAGGTACTGTGCACTTTATGGAAGATTTGCTTATACATATGTATATATGTAGCTGCGTGTTTTGGCTAATCTTTCTTCGTTTAGAGGTGAAGGGAATTTGACATCAGTCAAATCTGCTTAGATTATATTATTCTACGGCACGTTAGCGTCAAAAGCCTTAATCTGAAACTGCCAATTAAAGTATGTTTTGATATCATATCTCGTGGGTGACTGTACATATTAAAATTTAGTATATTGCAGAGTCCTTACTCAGATAGAAATATGCACTAAGGTTAATATTTTACTTCAACTTTATAGCTGGACATCTACAGAGATGTAGTCCAAATTCCTGTTATTCATTTTCATTCCTATTCGAATAGACAATGTGGCAATGCCCAGTAAAAGGAGAAGAGTGCCAAGAGATCCTAGCTCAACGAGGTTCGCAGCCTAAAGCCTCTGCGTTTCTAAAAGTTTTAGTAAGTATTCAATCAAAATCACACTCGGACCAAGTAATTTGCGTTGTGTCGAGCACGGGCGCCATAAGCAATCCATGACACAATTGCTTGCTGGAATACTATAGAAATAAATTGCCTTATTCAACGTTCCTGTTGGAGGTAGCCTCCACTATTTGCTTCGTTAGCTGGTTTAAGTGGTGATTCTACAAAAATTTAATTACCTCATCCGCACCATTTTTTTGCCACATTTTCGATACCAAAAAGTTATACGGGGTACTCCTTCACGAGTATATCCAGTCTGTGCGAATGAGAAACCAACCTAATACAGTTGTTTATGTCTGTACCATTCAGCTCTTCGAGATTCTCAAAAAGCGATTTGTCAAGGGTTTGCAACCTCGTATTCCTTAGAGCGGAGCATTCACAGAGGAAGTGGAAAATTGTTTCCCTTTTCTCGGGTTGATTAGAACTATTACAGTTTAATGGGTATCCGTTTTGGCTGCTTGCTCACCTATGCGCCAGAAGCCAGTTATCACAACCGTGAGTCTGCAGGCATCAGTTCGTATAATATTTGTCAATCTTAACGTTTTTTTGTGGTTGTAGATGGACCATAACTTTCTGCTGACTTTGCATGTCGTCTAATCCGTCCATCTACAAACCGCGCTTTCTAGGTATTTTCAGGAGACTTTTGCTTGATACGCAGGAATCCAAGTTCGGTTTACAGAGAGCTGATTATTGGCGACTCCGGAGTTGGCATCAAGTTTTATATAATTTCACTCTAAAAAATCTTCACTCTATCAACTTTGTGGTCACTTCTTGTGGGAAAAATTCAAAATACGACTACAAATTGCAGGAGTCACTTGATGAAAACATATTTGGAGATTATACCCGCGTCCAATCTATTTTTATACTCGCGCACTTGTGCACAGGGGCATCATAATTATTACTATTCAGAAATCAACAATGCATAAATGTAGTTATTGGCCAGAGTAGCTGGCGTCTATTTTCGGTGCCACATCAAAGCCGAGAGCAATGCCGCTAATGAAGCGTGGCTAAAGCCGATTTTGGGCAGGTAAACACCCACACATCTGCGCACTGGCGTGTTTGCCTAATGAACTGCGAAATTGTGCAGCACTGCGTATTGACTGCGAGGAGCACCTTAAATATACATCAATGCCTACATACTCATACTTAAACAATACTCCAGTGCGTGCCAGAAAATTGAGTAAGTCAATTTGTATTGAATTCTTACTAAGAGAGGAATAAAAATAAAGCAAAATATGTTATTTTTTATTTTCAAAGTAATAAACGCAGAAATTTCGACTTCCAAAAAAACCAAATAACTATCAAAATAAAGTTAAAAAATGGGGAAAAACATACCGTTAGCAATGATAAAGTTAATTTCGAATCAACGATGCGAAAAGTTAGAGAATGCGAAAAGAGATTGAACAACAAAATGGTAAAATAACGAATGCTTATGATTGTGCCGTAATGTGGGCTCACACTTTTCCTCGCGCTCAGGCTTTTTGTTACATTTCTTCATTCGTTCCGTAATTTATTTCTTCAGCGCAATTCGTTTGATGCGATTGCAATGCTTCAGGCTTTGGCCTTCTTGTTGTGAATTACGAATGTTTCCGCAGATAAAATAAATGTTGTCTGTTGGTGGGTAAATTTGTTACATACGCGCACTTGGCTCGCGTAGTTGGCCTAGGCTAAGTACTTATTTGTTTGCTCGCTAAAAATGTGCCTGACACATAATCCGTGTAAATCATTTCATTTTATATTATTCACCCACAACGGCTTTCTTTCATTTGCCAATAAACGCTAATGCCAACGCTTAGACGCGGCTAATCGCATTTGCCTGCATTACGACTAACGCAAAGGATAACATTTTCCGTGAAAGTCAACATTTTCGCGTGTACGGCAAACAGTGCTTCAATACTACCACAGAGATGTGCAGATTTCGAGTACTTTAGGAGGTGTGCGGGGAAACTTTTCAACAAGCGCAGAGGCTAATGAAATAAATTTGATGGAAAATTTAACGCAAAAAAAGTTTCTGGAATAAAAGAAATCTTACTTTTAAATAGGATTTACTTTATTCTTGATATAACTGTCTAATTTTTCCAAGTAAGTGCATATTAACGCCATAAAGAGAGAGCAAAGCGAAAGTTCGATGGAAGAGAGACGCTCATTTTTTGCTGGAGACATTTTAGCCAACAAAAATGATTCATCTCGAAAGCATATGATCTGCAAGTATGATTCAATTATTAAAGGTTCGCTCACTAGTGACAATCGAATTTTGACACTCCCTTACAAAAGGTTGTATTTAGGAAGGTGCATAAAAAGGTAAAAATTAAATCCTTTTTGGTAAAAATGGTAGCAAAATAGTATTTTCTTACTTAAATGGAAACAAACTGCGAACGGTTTAAAAAGTAAATTTTCATTAATATAGGGTGTTTTTTTTAGACGTTAGGTTTTCAAGATGAAATAAAACGTATATGATTTAATGTTATGTCCAAGAATTTAGCTTTATTATAAAGATAAGGGTTTGCCATTATGTTTTAAAAATGATACCCATTCAACCAAAAGTGAGCTTCATCGCTGAACAAAATTTTCTTCGATGCGTCGCGCGAACCGAACCATTATTTTCGTAATAAATTTGCATTCTATTCATTATGAAATGGCAAACCAAACTGAGCATAAATCAAGTGACAGCTGTCAAAAAGACCATCTACGAAAAAAGTAGTGCCAACTTGAAAACCTAACCTCTAAAAAAAACACCCTATATTTAGATGTAACTAATGATACAAATAGAAGTTATTAGCGGAAATTGCCAAGTCTAATATAAAATCAAGAAATTATTTCACTTAATCCAATATTTTATTTCTTTAACTAATTTTTAAATTTAAACCGATCGCGAAGATTCGCCAATATGAAACTATTTTGTTAAAAATAAATAAATAATTGGCACCTACAATTCTGTTAGGTGTTTGGCCGAGATCCTCCTTCTATTTGTAGCGCGCGTCTCAATGTTGTTCCACAAATGGACCTACAGTTTTAAGCCGATTCCGGCAGATGGTTTTTTATGAAGAGCTTTTCATGCTCGTCCAATGCTTTGCCAAGCCTCCTCTTAACATTTCATCCATCGATGGGAAAGTGGGCTCATTGGAAACAATTTACGTTAATCCCAACTTTTTTATTATGAGGTATGCAATGTTATCGACCGCATCGGGACTATCCAAATATTCTATCTGTCGTAACTCTTTGGGAAATGCTAGCTCTTCGCAAAACATGAATTCCGTCTAAATCACCACATCATAAGAAACAAAGCTTTGTAAATTCTCCACTCATCGATCATGGATTGCGTCAATTACTACATCATATCCTTGAGTGGTATGTATTTCATGTCATACTACAATAGTCCTCATCATACCGATGAAACCTCTTTTTGTTGCTCGTAAGCAGACCATTTTGAAAATGAAATGTTTTTTCTACAAATTTTTCTTTTTCTCCACTTTTACTCAAAATTTCTAGAGCTAGCAACCCAGTGTCTTGCTAAGGGAGCCGATTTGTCAAGAAAGAACGAGAAAGCTGCTTACTGAGCAAACCTTTTATCATTGAATCATTATCTGCAAGCATATAATTGAACTTTCTCGCAATCTGGCTTTTTGTGCAATCTGCCCCTTGCGAAGTTTTGACAAGATTTTGCGCAAGATTTTTGGACCTTTGCACTTGGCAATGGCGAATATCGCAGGCGATGGAACGATGAGCTGTATGAGCTTTACCACGACATAGACATAGTGCAGTGAATAAAGGCACAGCGGCTACGCTGGCTGGGTCATGTCGTCCGAATGGATTCAAACGCCTCGGCTCTAAAAGTATTCGATGCGGTAGCAGCTGGTGATAGCAGAGGAAGAGTAAGGCCTCCTCTGCGTTAAAAAGATCAGGTGGAGAAGGACTTGGCTTCACTTGGTGTGTCCAACTGGCACCTGTTAGCACGAGAAAGAGACGACTGACGCGCTTTGTTAAACTCGGCGAAAATCGCGTAAGCGGTTATCGCGCCAATTAAGAAGAAGAAGAAAGTTTGCAACAATAGCAAAGGTAGCAATATTAAGTGTGTATTTTATTATAGAAATAAACAATACCACAAAGCTGCTTCTACTCAGTCTATCTAAATTAGCCTGAGTGGGTTTAGTAACCGCTTCTATCAAGATATTTTCTCCCTTGCTTTCTAACCAGATGAGGTACCTAGATCTAATCCTTCACAGTAAGCTTACGTGGAAGACCAGCATTGAGGAGAGGATAAGGAAGGCAACAATCGCCTTGTATGGATGCAAAGGCGCTATTGGCAAGGGATGAGCCTCTCACCTAGAGTTTTATTTTGGCTCTATAATACCAAAATAAAGCCAATTTTATTATATGGAGTCTGGTGGAACTCACTGGAGAGGACGACGTGGGTGGAGAAGCTGGAGAGGTTTTAAAGGACTGCATTCATTAGAATCAGTGTGACGCTTCGAACTACTCCTGCTCTGGCACTTAACGCAATGTTAAATGTGGTGTCTGAAGGCATCGCAGTCAGAATTTCCGCTGCACGTACCGCAATCAGACTGAGAGGTTCGGGTTGTAGGCTCGACCTCACTTATGGGCACTCAAGTATCCTTAGAAGCATTGGATGAACCTGTTCATGGATGGCTCGAAGGTGGAAGAAAGGGTTGGTGGACGAGTATTCTGCAAGGAGCTCCCGAGTTGCAGTATGTTTCGGGCAGAGGTAGCCGCAATCAAAGAAACAGCTGATTGATTACTCTCCTGCTTATTAACTCTTAAGAAAGTAAAAATTTATTCCGATAGCCAAGCGTCAATTAGGGCCTTCAACTCAATGAAGGTGTATTCGAAACTAATCAGAGAATGTCCGGCTTCACTTTCGATTGCATTCCAATTCTTTGACATAAGGCTCATCTAGGTTCCTGGTCACAGCGACATTGCGGAAAACTGATAGGTGGATAACCTGGCCAGACAAGAGACCTACGAGAAGATTTTCCCGCGAAGGGAAGGGATTGAGATCCCGTTGACTACCTGAAGTCTGCTCCTGGAAAGATAGGCTTCGCGCCTACTCAACGAGCGCTGGGCAAGTACACAAGCTTGGAAGGTCACGAAATCCTTCTGACCACGTGGGAATCGGAGGCGTTTGAGGATTCTTCTGAGATTGACAAAATTTCTCTCTCACGCGGGAAAGATTGAGGCACTCTGGCCCTTACTTTTTTGCTAAGCCTGCTTGATATTAAAAATCTGATGAACTTCAGCAGCAGCATAAAGTGGTTAACACAACCGCAACGATTATATTCGTTTATAATCCACATATAATGAACCCCTATTCCTTCCAAAATTTCGAAAGTGCCCAAATTTTTTTATTCTTGTTTACTTTTCGTTATTTTCTTTTTAACACGTTTCGACCAAATTCAGCTAATCGTACACTATTCGAAAACGCCAATCAAAGCGAATACCATTTTTCACTTAACTCTTTGCACGGCGGCCGCCGTAGCCGAATGGGTTGGTGCGTAACTACCATTCGCAATTCGCAGAGAGAACGTCGGTTCGAATCTCGGTAAAACACCAAAATTAAGAAAAATATTTTTCTAATA